>KK113070.1:130324-176889 GCA_000611955.2 Stegodyphus mimosarum | reverse complement strand
TTTTCAAAATTGAGAACTTATTCATAGTCTTGCAGAATTTCTGTTCTAAAATATTGGCAGGCTTCAGTATTAAAACTCAGTCAACTCGTAGAATTATTTTCTTTAAAAGGGAAAACATTTCTTGTTTAATAAAATTTTTTTAAACGGTGGCAAGATTCTCCATGGCTAATGCTACCATAACGTTTATGGACTCAAAGAAATTTGGGCGAAGTTAAATCCAAAGATTTCAAAACTGAGCAGAAAACTATAATGCATTCAAAAAAAAGTGAGACACTGACTGAATTGGGAATCAAATTTTGGATTCTCGGAGGAAGGCAGACCGTTACATCTGAGTTGAACAAACGTCTATTATGCAGACGGTAAAAGATTCGTCCAGCAGTGGAAGTTACAGGAAACCTGCGAATTGTATAACACCAACGAAAACTTTGATCTTTGTGGAACTTAGACGAATAGAAATGTGTACCGGAGGCGACGGTAAAATACGATCGCGCAATGTAAAACTTAATCTGGTAACAGGACAATTTGAAAACAGAACTTGAAATTTTTATTTGGAATTCTATCTAGTATTCTTTTTATTATTATTACTTAGTATTGTTTAATTACTGTATATTTTGTGTATAACGCTCACCTGTTATTTTAAACTACATTTTTTTTTTTTAAATTTTTAGGTATATTCGTCTTACAACGCGCACCCTGTTCTTTATGAAGAAACCTGATCTTCTGAAGTGATTCATTCGAAGATTTTCGTAGGCTTTGGAACAATAGTATACCGAATTGACAAGCGATAAGGGTAACAATATGTGTGTGGGAGAAATGCTCGAGGGAGTCAATAATTCTGCAAAGGGTGTGGATTGTATTCAATGCAAATGTGTAGAAGAGACCTAGAGAGACCTTTATTCTAGAGTTTCGAGAAAAGGGGAGAAATAATTTGGGATGCGAAAGTACTTCCGACCCGAATGAATTCGTGGAATTAGAAGTCAGACGTTTTCTCTTTCTATAGTCATCTGAAATCGTGATTTTGAAGTGAACATCGAAGGTTTTAGTAAATTGCGTGTGCTTTGGATGAAATAAGTTGATCTTGTATTCCTTTTAGACGTAAATATGGCTCCTGTCAAACGAAACAAACCTGGTGCTAGTTTCAAAAGCAAAGTCATTCAATTTATGAAAGCGAATGGATGTCGTGCTGCAGCAAGGATATTTGGTGTTGGTGAAAGTTCCATACCTGAGTGGAAGAAAAATGATGCTACAGAAATTAATGTGTCAAAGAATGAAAGGGCTTTGGGGATAGGAGTAAGGAAATGGCATATCCTAGAAGAAAGTGTTGCGAATTGAGTTCTAGAAAACCGCCAATAACGGCATTTAGGTAAATATAGAAATAAATTTTTGTGTGCTCATCTTTTCCTTATTTTTAAATCTATCATCTTTATATTCGGTGTATAACGCGCACCCGTAAATTTCGAATTCATTTTTTGTATTAAAATTGCGAGGTTATATGCTGGCATATACGGTAATTATTATTGTAATATTAATACAACATTTTCATTATGTGTTAATTGCAGTATTGATTATTAATCATTATTCTTATTGATAAGTAATTATTGTATGAAACTGATTAATTTGATTTAATGGATGAACTTAGTTACAGGAAGAGAACGTTATGAATTTATACCGGAAGTTTCAGGCATCCTATCTCTGCAATATTTTCATTACTTGACTTAAGGAAGGCAATAACGAAGGCACTAAGCCTAAGAATACTGAAGGCATATGCCTAATAATGCTTGCAAAATACTGTATTTATAATGCCAATAAATTATTTGTATGTGTCTTAATAAAAGGTGAATTTACCTCCGTAGCGAAATCTAGCGAACGATAATAAAACCTCTTCGATGAACGAAACTTTCGTGAAATGATTTTACGATAACACATTCTTGGTGTATATGAAGTATGTTTTAAAGATAAGATGATAACAACAATTCACACTTTCATTGCACTTCTGAAAATCGCCCGAGAATCTAAATTTTGCGAGTTTACAAATATAGCACTTCGAAAGGAATTCGTAAAGATTACGGAAGGTCAAATTAAACATGATCTAGGAAAAAAGACGTCAATCTCTTACATTTTGATGTGGGTATCGTCTATATTTTTAAACGCAAGCAACCCTTCAAGGTCTTTTAAAAAGAACAGGTTTTCGTATTTCGGTTTGCTCACATTCGGGCCGCCATTTATTCCAAGGTACACGTGGATTCTAGATTTGACGTTTAGTCTTAGACAGCCGTTTGAGATGAAGGTAATCCATATGTCTTCAAGCTATTGTATGATCCTCGGAATGATGAGCTCAATGCTTTCTTTCCAGGCAATCAAGGAGTCAACAATCAAAATTAATTTTGAGTGCTGTGTAGACAACACCTAAGCATTTAAAATAATTTAAATAAATAGCAATTTTTTATATCTATTATTCTTAATATCTAAAATAACAATGAAACAGATGTGTTCTTCAAGACCAAGCTCAGTCGGACGTAAATAAAGCAGTTTAGGAGCAGGGACCAATTTCTAAAACAAAACTGGAAATCCGAGGCAAAACCTTTCATGGAATCCTAATTTTGTTCAATGTAAAAGAGAGCGTTGCCGGAAATTACTTAAAATATTCTATGATATAACCTAAAAAATTAAATATTTTTATCATTAAAGTTATTTAAAAAAATTTTATGTTATTTTCTCCAAATTTAAACCTTTTCTCTAAAATTAAACCTCTTACATAACATTCTTGAAGAATGTACTTACATCACACCAAAAGGTCTTTTATCCAATAATAATATTAAATTTTAAAATCAAAACTTTAACAAATTAAAATCAAGAGAAATTAAAACTTAAGTAACATAGATGTTATTAATCTACGTATTTTTCTTTAGTTTCTCTTCCCCGACCAGTGTCCTAGGGTGTGACGGACTTCTGAATAATCATAGTTCGACTCGGATTCAAACCTAGACGAACGAATTAGCTGCACGATTATTATTTTTTTTTCTTTTTTTGTAGTTTTCCCAATGTGCAGCTTGAATGCGAGCCAATTTCCCTTAAAAAAGTTCTCTTAAGGAGATAAATATTGTGTGTTTTGCGTTATTCAAATAACAAAACCTTTAACTATTCTATTCCGCTAAATCATCAACTACTATAATTATGTAAAATGTAACTTATGATGGAATGGCGGGCCATCCGTCGCTGCCCTAATATATTGCTTTATTGTGTTTTATTCAACGAATTATGCAAGAAAATAAATGAATGAATAAAATAAAGAGTATCTGTGTGTATATCCAAGCCTGCCTGTTACAAAAAGAAATTTTAACCAGCAAAAACATATTCATCACCACGTGTCTGCAGGCTTGAGGTTACCGTAGTTTTATTAAAATGAGAAACCATGTTATATGCGTTTATGGGAAGCGCACATGAACCCACTGGATTCCAGTAAAAAATGTGTATAACTATGCATCTGAAGAAATATATGCATAATACATGTATGCGTTTTTTTATTGATACAGTATTATATTCCATTATCTTTCTGAGCGTTCACAAATATAAAACCTATTGATGTAATTAATTGTCTTAATTCTGACCCGAAACTTTTCTGTAGATGGCCAATCCAGGATATTTTTTGAAAAATTAATTTCAGTGACTAGAAAGTTTATATAACAGATAAAAATTGGTATTAAGGAATAAAATGGAACTAAATCACACTAAAAACAAAGTGTTTAAGATATTGGAAATTAAACCGCTTACTTTTTGTAACTTTTCTGCTCAGAAGATATTGTGGATGGCTGGGATTGTGTTTGTTCCACTCTTGCATATTTTTCTTGCTGCCCAACCGGTTGGCGTCGCTGACCGACGTGCGAAAGGCCCGGGTTCGAGTCCCGGGGAAGGCATGGATGCTTGTAAATGTATACTGTCCGTGCGGCATGGGGGCTCTCTAAATATCCGGCAAGCCGTGGGAAAGAGGGTTGGGAGACCCTCGGACCCAACCCCCCGGGGCACTCTCCGTCAAAATTGGCAGCAGAACTGAGTTAAATCGCACTGTCAGCTGCAAGGTGCTCAAGTTAGTACGCCTGTTGCCAATGACAGGCGTACCTTGCGCTCCTTGCCACAAGGAATTTCTTGGGCTTGGGCTGATTATTGGTCAGACAATTGAGCATTATTGAGCAACAACAACAACAATATTTTTCTTAGAAACTCTGTTAGATTACGTATGTTCATAAAAATCATTGAATGGATATTTGATATCCACTTTGAAGTTTAAAAATTCTTTTAGTGTTGAGAGCTGTAATCGATTTCTTTTTCCTTTAATGCCGAAACTGATTCACCAGACATATATATAAAACTCATTTAAAAATCTTGACATTTTCAATCCTGGACATCTGGTAATTATTTTGACATCACCAGCCAAAGTTCTCACAATGGCAACAGTAATTACGAAATATTTATTTATTAAACATTAAATGCACGCTCTCTTTTATTTTTATTTTATTTTATTTTATTTTATTTTTTTTGACGTAGCTTTCTCTTCAAAAATCGTCTGTGTTGCACGAGAAATATAAAGCAATTTTAATTACGATTCTAAATAAATAGCCAAATAAATATGAATTCTGTAACATTGCCCCCCTTCCCAAGGACAGCACGTCCTGGGCAGTACAATTCCTGGACAGGAAGCCAAACTTAAACTAAGGCAATAATATAATAATAAACATTACAATAACAAAATAAACAATAATTGCAATGATTAACTTTCAGCAAATCAAATACTATCAAATGTTAAATACAATTCAAGTGCTATCAAATACTAAATACAAATACTATCAAATACTAAATACAAATACTATCAAATACTAAATACAAATACTATCAAATACTAAATACAAATACTATCAAATACTAAATACAAATACTATCCAATACAAATACTTATCAAATATCATCAAATACTAAATACAAAAAGTACCATGTTTTTATACTGTTTACAAATATATACACTACGTACTATGGCCATAGTAATGAACTAACCTGTCGTAATGAACGACTTTAGGTTTAGAGTTCGATGACTTACGGATTCGAACCTCGACGTCGTTCAGCCTGTTTAGGACTGTGTAAGGACCATTCCAAGGTGACTGTAGTTTCGGAGAAAGTCCTTTTAGACAAGTCGGATTCCATAACCACACCTTGTTTCCTTTGTTGAAACGATGTCCAGTAGCACTCGTGTCGTAGCGGGTCTTCATCTTCTGCGTCGCCAAGTTGACTCGCTCTCGTGCAAAGTTGTGCATCACTTCAAACCGGGCCTGGAGATCTTGAATGTATTCCTCAGGCGATGAAGGCGCATCCGGAGGGCGACCAAACAAAAGATCACATGGCAGACGAAGGTCAAGACCGAAGATCATCTGAGATGGGGAATAGCCGGTAGTCTCGTGGACAGCACTGCGATAAGCCAGTAAAAATAGTGGCAACTTCTTGTCCCAGTCCTGTTGGTTTCTGGAAACCACTAATGAGAGGTTATTGAGTAAGGTTCGATTAAACCTCTATATACCGTTGTGTGTCCGACTGGGGATGTAAAGGCGTCGTTTTGGTTTTGTCAATGTCGAGTAGCTTGCAGAGTTCCTTGACTAAGCCGAGGTAAAATTCCTTCCCTGATCGGAATGTAACCGAAGAGGAACTTCGAACCTGGAAATCCACTGCTGTATCATCATCTCTGCTGACAGCCTCTTGATCAGGAATAGGATACGCTACAGGCCACTTGGTGAAGTAATCAATGACAAAGAGGATGTATTTGTTACCATCAGCAGTCCGCGGCAGAGGTCCTAAGATGTCAAAGGCGATACGCTCAAAAGGTGCTCCTACATTGTAACGTTGCAGCTTCCCCCGGCTGCGTTTCTTCGGTCCTTTGAGACTTGCACAGCCATCGCAGGATCGGCACCACTTTTGCACGTCATCCTTTGCATTATTTCAGTAGAAACGCTCCCGAACTCTCTGTAAGGTCTTCATTATTCCGAAGTGACCTCCTGCAGGGCTGCTATGTAGTTCTTTAAGGACGTCCGGGATCCGGGATCTTGGGAGTAGCAGTTGCCATCGGAATGTCTTTCCATCATCCGATTCGAATTTCCGATACAAGACACCGTTTCGAATATGAAGTGAGTCTAAGAGAGTCCAATATTGTTTTATCGTGGACTATAGTTCGAAATGTCCTGCCAGGTAGGTTTTCTGTTCGAGGTCTTCATTAACTCAATTATGGGTTTAATATCACGGTCTTCCATCTAGTCTTTCCTGATTTCCTTGTCACTCCATGGGTCTGGATCAGCCGATGATGATGTTGCAATTTGTCGTGAGACTTAATTAACCAGTTGGTATTTAGCTTCGACCCTAGAAAAATATCAGCAGTTTTCTCGGCAAGGTCTTCTAGACAAGGAGTCAGCGTTTCCGTGCGATGATCCCTTGCGACGAGGGATAGTAATGTTATATTCCTGGAGTCTCTGATCCACCTGGCTATCTGACCCTCAGGATTCTTGAAATTTAAAAGCAGGCCAATGATGTATGATCCGTGCGGAGCAGGAATTTCCTGCCGTATAGATAATGATGGAAATGTTCTACGGCTTTGACTATGGCGAGCAACTCTTTCCTGGTGACACAATAATTCCTCTCCGGTGTAGACAGGCATTTGCTCCAGTAAGCCACTACACGTTCTTGGCCCTCTATTTCTTGAGACAAAACAGCACCGACACTTTCATTACTCGCATCCGTGTCGAGAATAAATGGTCTGTCGATCTGAGGATACGTCAGGATTGGAGCAGATGTTAAAGCTTCCTTCAGGTTCTTAAATGCATCCTCACATTCTTTTGTCCACATGAACTTTTGCTTGCTCTCTGTCAGCTTGTGAAGGGGTCTTGCAATGGATGAAAAATCCTTCACGAATCTCCTATAGTAGGTGTAAATCTCCTATAGTAGGTGAAAAGCTTCTCAGCTGGTGGACATTTTCGGGACGTCTCCAGTCCTTAACTGCTGACACTTTTTCAGAATCCGTGCGCACACCTTCAACAGAGATGACATGTCCGAGGTAAGTCACTTCCTGTCTGAATAATTTGCATTTAGTGGGACTCAACTTCCAATTGGCTCCTTTCAGTTTCCGAAGCACCTTTCTAAGATTTTCCAAATGTTCTTCGAAACTGTTCCCGACGATGATGATGTCATCCAGGTATATCAGGCAGGCTTCCTATGAAAGACCTTTTAAAACAGTCTCCATTAGACGTTCGAATGTAGCCGGCACATTATATAGTCCAAACGGCATCACCTTGAACTGCCAAATTTCCATAACGAATCCACAACGAACCCGTACGCACGCAACAGTTTTTGGTGTCAGGAGTGGGATTTGAATGCCATTCACGAGAGCAATGGAAGAACAATTGAGACAGCTTGTCACTGCTTTCATTGCATTCCAAGAAAAGATGGAAGAAGCCGTCAACTCCATTAAAGAGGAGATGAAAGCTGGTCAAGAATCAGTTAAAGAAGAGATGAAAGCTGGTCAAGAATCAGTTAAAGAAGAGATGAAAGCTGGTCAAGTGTCTGTTAAAGATGAAATAAAGGCTGTTCAGTAGTAACCTACAGGTACCGTTGTGTGTTGTACGCATCTCGCGGCAAAAACCCCACTCCTGACACCAAAACCTGTTGCGTGCGTACGGGTTCGTTATGGATTGAATGCACAAGTCGTAAAAAGTTAACAAAAATTTATTCTTTCCACAAGAAATAAATCAAAATGCTGAAATATTTCTTCAGAGATATTCGCACAATACACAACATCTCAAACATTTAGCAAAAACTCAGTTAAAAACAGATAAAATAATTCTATCTCACAGCGAAATCGTTACAATCAATAACAGCATTAAATAAACAAACAGCATTTCGCTTTTTACAGCTACAACTACAACAACAACTGCAACAACAACAACAACTACTGAGATGAGATGTTTCAATACGGCTTTTATAAGCTTTTTAATTATCAGTAGAGCAATCTCGATTTTTCCAGATTTTTCTGGATGGCAACAGTAATTACAAGATATTAAACATTAAATGCACGGGCTCTTTTATTTTTCTTTTTTTTTTTTTTTTTTTTTTTTTTTTTTTTTGACGTAGCTTTCTCTTCAATAATCGTCCGCGTTGCACGAGAAATATAAAGCAATTTTAATTACAATTCTAAATAAAAAGTCAAATAAATATGAAATCCGTAACAATATTATCAATGATGCATCAAACGTGTCTGTCAACGAGAATAAATAGCTATTAAATCGGCCACTACTTCTTTATGCATCTATATGTCAACAATTCCTAAATAATTACATACATAGTTTTATGAGTTCTTCGAAACAGACAGAGTTTGAAAACCACTTTCCTTACTTGAATTCGTTGTTTCTTTAAAATACAGGAGTACCTTAGTATATACATCACCAATTTGTTCCATATCCTTGAATGCATACCAAACAAATTTTTTCAATAAAAAATAAAATTCAAATAATTGATACTTTCCTATATAAAAATCTTGTTATTATTATTATAATTCTATTGAATACTAAAATATAAATGTAGTGAGTGAAATATGTATTGTACATAAATGAAATACTGCACAAAATGTTTTTCTGCTATCCAGATCAAAAGCAATTTTTCAACATGCTTTGAAGTCTCTGATCTTTGGTAATAGAGTTCATCCCCTTTGAAGTGCTAGTTGATTGTGACAAATTAGTGTGCAAAACTTAAGCACCAAACTAATTTTCAACATAAAATCGTTAAGAAGGGCTTTTCGCAATCAGCACAATGAAAAGCCAACTCGTTAGAGAGGTGATGCATATGCAAATACCAGCTAGTACCATGACGTCAGAGGGTACGTCAGGGCACGCAAAGAGGAGAGGAGTCAGTGCACGCAGGGCAATATAACTTAAAATTAAGAAAGAAAAGCACATTTCCAAATACTGTTCTGTAAGTTAAAATGTAATATGGCTACAAGAAAACTCGTACATCATGTTTAGTATGGCTACAAGACTGGTCACCTCATCAATGAAGCCAAGCCCTCTTTATTCATGAGAGTCGTTTCAGTTTGACAAACGATCCTGGGTGCCAGTTGATGTGGAGAGAGGTGGTGACATGCTGTCACCTCGTTTAGAAAGAAACCGTTGGGGGTGGTTGTGGCGTGCTTGTATGGAAGGCATTATACTGAATAGATGGACAGAACTCCACATTTTCAAGAGGTTCGCTTGCCAGAGATCGTTGCTGTGATGACGTTATCCTTCTACATGTGTGTCTTTGCCATGATGCCATTGGTTTCGACTTTGTTTTTATAAATAAAAAAGCATGGCCCCACAGGACTCATTCATACTGTTGAGAAGCTCATAGAAAGTGAAAATATCCACAGAATGGATTTGGAGCGTGTTCTAAAGCTTTAAATCCGACTGAACAGGTGTGGGATACTTCAAGGAGACGCTTTGTGATATGATCTTACCCTCTGGAGAACACCAGACAACTAAAACAAATGCTCTTCAAAGAATGAAGAAGAACCCCTCCCCCCAAGAACTATTAGATAATCTGGTGCTGAGTATTGACAGACGGTGCAACACAACCACTGGTGTTAAGGAAAGTCATATCCCTTACTAAGGCTCTTTGGTTCCTTGTTCTCCCTCTTGGATAAAATGCTTTAATTCGTTTCGTACTGTATGCGCTCTCTTCAATTTTTTTCCTACTATTCTTCCCTTATCCTAAGTAGTACATTGTGTCTTTGTAGTGTGAATTTCATATCTCTCACTTGGAATTTTTCCAGAATTATGGACAAATTCCAAAGCTGTCCAAAAAGTTGCATACAATGTTGAAGTTCCAAGAAACAGCTGTTCTTTGCAGGTAGTGGGAGTCGGCTTAGTGCCTTTCTCCCCCGATTCTCTCTTTTCCATTCCATCCGCAGTTCGAAAAGATACTTTACGATAAAATGAACACCTGTTTGATTAAAACGGTTAAGACGAAATGGCTTTTACTACTTTGAACTGACTTAGTTTCTGATTTCTAATATTTTTTAAACATTTCCTTTAGAATAATAAATTTTAAATATCTTCAAAAGGTATGTATCTGAATCTAATTATGTTCATATTATTACGGATTTTGTATTTAGTTAAATATTTTTAGTAGAATCGTAATTAAAATTGTTTAATATCACCGAGCATTACAGCACGAGGTATATTTTAAAAGAAAGCTACGCAGGAAAAGTAAAAAATAGAGGAGCACGGACATTTAACATTTAATAAATAGATATCTCGTAATTTATATTTATAGTGAATAAATGCAATTGACTACTGTGTTACTGTAACCGTAATTCTACTCTTTTGCTTTCCAGAAATCTCGAGAAAACAGAAATTACCAGAACTTTCTCGCAACAGATTAAAAAGCTTTAAAAAGCCGGAGAGAGACATCTCAGTTCAGTTGTTGTTTAGTGAGCTTTTTTTGTTCCGCCTTTGCGGTGAGATCGGATTAGCTTTCTCTTTGCATTGCGTTGTATTCTAACGTTTTTAGTAGTTAAAAAGGTAACTACTGATTGTATTGCGCGATATTGTGATATTGTACGAATATCTCTGAGGACATTTCAGAGTTTTGTTATATTTTTTTGCGATAAGAATAAATTTTATTACCTTTTTATCGGACTTGTGCATTCAAGCTTTTATGAACTTGAACGCACGCAACAAACGTATAGTTAGGATTCAAGTGCATGTTTTATTAAAAGTACAGTGAACTCTCTTTAAATGTGCCCATCCGCGGTTTTAGAGCTCAGTAGTTGTGGTGGCTATAGAAAGGTCATATTCATTGCCAATGTTTGTTTATGTTGTCAAAAATACAGGTCTCTTTCAGACGGAGAGTTCTTAGAAACGTCCAGAATAGAGAATTCAATGTAATTATTTTCTAATAGATTACGGAATTAATTTAATCTAACATTAATTAAGATATGGCTCTTTATAATAAGGGAGATTTAAAAGCAATATAACTTAATTTTTCTCCCTATCGCACATTATCAATTAAAGAAAAGTGTGCTGTGTGCTAAAATTGATATTTTTGATTTATTCTAAAAACGCCTTATTTTGATACCTTCCCCCCCATTTTATATGCCATGAAAAATCTCAAAAACTGTGTTCTTAATCCACTCCTACTCGCTCTGCCTGAATTCTAAACAAATCAGTTGCAACGAGGCTTAACAATACATCTTAATTTTGAACTCGGGATCTAAAAATGAGGGAACAAATAAATTCTTTAGACATATTTATAACTTCAAAATTAATTTAAAAGACTTGCAGAGAAATTAGGATTTTTAATGCTGAGAGACGTGAAAAATGAGCAATGGCCTCGCCGGGACTCGAACCTCAGACCTCTCGAACATGCGCCGAGTTTGCTGGTCATTATACCACGAAGGCATGCTAAGAACGCGAGAGAAATACCTTATATACTCCCCCTTTTAAAGGGTGACTGGGGTTAGGGGACCCAATCGCCAAATCCTGGTGGTGGAGAATCACCATCCACCACCTTTATTAGTTCGGGCACCACTATAGAGACATTAGGATTTTAATGTTGAGAGACATGAAAAATGAGCAATGCTCTCGCCGGGACTCGAACCTCGGACCTCTCGACGAGCGTGCTGACCATTACACCACGAAGGCATGCTAAGAAAGCGGGAGAAATACCTTAAAGACTGCAGAATATATACTCGAAAGCAGAGATTTACCTTAAACAAAAACATGCATCTTTATAATCTGATCCCTGCATAACAATAATGCTAAATAGTGCTCTCACATAGAAAAAGCTAAATAACTTCTTTAATAACGGAATCTTGGCCAGCTTTCATCTCTTTCTTTTATCGAGTTGACGGCCCCTTCCGTCTTTTCTTCGAATGCAGCAAAGGCATACACGAGCTGCCTTAATTGTTCTTCCATCGCTCTTGTTATTGGCATTCAAAAATTCCACTTCTGATACCAAAACGTGTTGCGTGGGTACGGGTTCGCAAAGTCGATAAAAAGTTAATAAAATTTACTCTTAATAAAACAAAATGCTGAAATTTCCTCGGAGATATTCGTACAATATCGCAATATCTTACAGTAGTTATATTTTAAACTACTAAAATATAAACAGGACTCAATTCAAAACACAGAGAAGGCTAATCCGATCTCACCGAGAATTCGCTACAATCAATAACAACAGCAAGTAAACAACTACAGTTCACTTAAAACAACTCAGCTGATATGTTTTTTTCCAGCTTTTATAAGCTTTTTAATCATGCACACAAACACTCTCGTATTTTCTGGACAGCAAAAGAGTACAATTACGAGATATCTATTTATTAAATACGCGTGCTACTGTATTTTAACTTTTCCGGCGTAGCTTTCTCTTTAAATAAGTCTCGTGCTGCAATGCACGGGCAAACAAAACAATTTTAATTATAGTTCTACTAAAAATAGCTAAATAAATACAAAATCCATAACAACACATATATTTACACAGATTCTTCATTATTTCAATTCTTTAAATATCATACAGGGCTCTAATATTTCGTGGCAATAATTTGAAAAGTGAACCAACATTTATAGTGAGCTAACGCAAAATGCCAAAACGAAATTAAATTCATAGTCCTTCAGGGCTAATTGCCCCTTTGTATTTAAATAAAAAAAAAAAAAAAAAGAAGGGGGGGGGGAGAAAGGAAAAAAAATCTGAAAGCTTTCAGATTTTACCATACCCCCAACAAAACGTTAAAGAAACCATACGTTTTGCGTGTTACCTTTATTTACTAAATATTATGTTCTTTGCACTTAAACCATAAAATTCAATTCAACAGCAATATTGCAAAATAATTTTTAAATGAGCAAAGCTTTAGAATTTACATACACATTTTTTCCCCCTACAGCGTGGCCATTCCTCGCTTTGAAATGGTTGAGTTTGTTAATCCAAAATTCATTAAAGTGTTACAAAATATGAAATATATAATAAAACAAATTTCAAAGTCGGGCTTGTAGATGCCCATTTTCAGGTGGAAACGTACGTTATTCAAAACTGGATTGCTCTAGATACCGTTGTTTTGTCACATTTGGAGAAATATACATACATTTATGCAGATTCTTCATTATTTAATTTCTTTAAATATAATACAGTACTGCAATATTTGGTGGCAACAGTTTGAAAAGTGAATCAACATTTATAATGAACCAACGCAAAATGCCAAAACGAAATTAATAGACCTTCTGGGTTAAAAAAAGGAAATTACGTCCAGAGGGGCATTTTTTTTACATTTTGTGTGTTACCTTTATTTAATAAATATGATCTTTGCACTTAAACCATAAAATTCAATTCAAGAGCAAAATAATTTTAAGTTGGGCATATCTTTAGAATTTCCTATACACAGTCTCACGCACTGGGGATAAAAATGTTTTTTCTGCACAACGTTGCCATTGCTCGCTTTCAGATCCTTGAGCTTGTTAATTGAAAATTCGTTAATGTTTTACAAAATATGAAATCGATAATAAAACAAATTCAAATTTGGGCTTCCAGATGCCCACATTCGGGTGGAAATGTTCAACATTCAAAATTTGATGGCTCTAAGTACAGCTGTTTTATCAAAATGTGAGAATCATACACACATTTACGCAGATTTCTCCATTATTTAATTTCTTTAAATACAATACAGAACTCCAACGCAAAATGCCAAAACGAAATTAATAGCCTATCTGAGCTAACATCCTTTGGGCTAAAAAAAAAATATGTAAGCTTTCAAATTTTACATTATGCCCAAAGGGCCTTTTTTTTTTAACATTTTGTGTGTTACCTTTACTTATTAAATATCACGTTTTTCACACTTAAACCATATAATTCAGTTCAACAGCAATATCGCAAAATAATTTAAAGAAAATTCTTCATTATTGAATTTATTTAAATATAATACAGGGCTTTAATATTTAGTGTCAATAATTTGAAAAGTAAACCGACATTTATAGTGAACCAATACAAAATGCCAAAATGAAATTAATAGACCTTCTGGGTTAATGCCCTTTAGGCTAAAAAAAAACTGAAAGTTTTCAGATTTTATATTACGCCCAACATTTTTTTCAACATTTTGTGTGTCAGCTTTATTTATTAAATATCATGTTCTGCGCACTTAAACCATAAAATTCAGTTCAAGAGCAATATCGCAAAATAATTTTAAAATGAGTATATCTTTAGAACTTCCGATACACAGTCTCGCATGCTGGAGATAATCACCCCCGTGCAGTGTTGCCATTCCTCGCTTTGAAATCGTTGAGTTTGTTAATCAAAAATTTGTTAAAGCTTTACAAAATATGAAATAGATAATAAAACAAATTCCAAATTTGGGCTTCCAGATGCCCATATTCGGGTGGAAACGTACGTTATTCAAAATTTGATGTCTCTAGGTACCGTCGTTTTATCGTAATGCGAGAAACATACATTTATGCAGATTTCTTCATTATTTAATTCCTTTAATACAGGGCTCTAATATTTGGTGGTAACAATTTGAAAAGTAAACCGACATTTATAGTGAACCAAGGCAAAATGCCAAAACGAAATTAATAATCCTTCTGGGCAAATTGGCCCTTTGGACTGGTGCACAACGCACCCAAAACGATGTGGACCACAAGAATGTTCACGAATAAATTTATTTGTTATTTTGTCAAAGCTGTCTTCCTTATTTCCTTTTGTGAATCTACATTTTGGGGTGGTCTCTACAAGCACTTATGATGCAGATCAGCATGTCACGAAGAATGTAATGATTTCGGTAGTACAATCAGAGAACTGACTAGATATGTCACCAATTATTTTTCAGTCGTAATTGGGATGGTGATGGCGTTATAATACATAACTACGTAGTTGTAATCATATATAGCCAGGAGGACAATAAAACATATTTTATTTCTGAACAAACACAATTCTTTAGAATCACATTCTGTAAAATCACTCGGCACAATGTGTGCAATTTGCATCCCACAAATTCTATATATGCATATATCACATTTTAAATTATAGAAGATACACCTAACAGAAGAGACATTAGGTTAATAAGGCATCATATACAGCAGCTGGAGTATCTGGAAGCTCAGCTCCTTTGTTTGAATACTGAATAGTGATTGGGCAAGAGTTTTTGCATTGCAGAAGAAATAATGAAGAAAGTAACCCTGAATAATTCCTTGACAGATAGTCAAAAACAAGCTGCTTGAAAGAGAGGAAGGAGAAAAAAAAATTGCAGGTGTCATACTAATAATTTTTACTTTCTTGTATTAAATGTGACAAATAAAGAATTTTAACTGATTGAAATCAGGGTTTAATTGCATGTTTGTAAGTAAAGCACATATTTAATATATTTTTGTTAAATTTATATAAACACTTGTTTATTTTATTGCATTTTGCTTTTATCTATTGTTTTTATTTATTTATTACATTTATCAAGCACTTTGTTTAATGAAATTTATGGCCACTTTTTTCCATGTGTGTTTATTTTGTATATTAAGTTGTAGCATATAATTTTGAATTGATTGACATTTGAGTTATGAAGATAGCTCAATTAGAAATAGATATGGGTAAAACCTTTCCTGATAAGCCTTGGAAGTTTTTTATATGCTTGGTGACGTTCTAGAAGTTTTCAAACTATGCATTTTTAAAGGTCCTAGGCAGGATTTTCCTTGAAGTTTCCAAACGTATTTGGGTAACCCAATAAATGTGGCTACTAACGAACTGCAGTCAAATGAATTAGTTGTATAGTCCAGAGTATTAGATTTTCTTCTGTTAGTAATCTGTATTATTCCTTATATGGTAAGGAGATATAATCAGTATGATAATTAATAATAATCAGTATGATTATTATTAATATTAATATTAGCATTTGACATTTTATTATTATTTGTCTTATATATATGTATTATTCTGTATGTATATGTATTATTATTATTAGTATATGTCGATGTATCTAAGAATTATGTCAACGTGCGCCCAAGAGTTTCACCAACGCATTCTACAGCTAATATATTTTAACAGCTTATATATTATATTCACGCAGCTAATGTATTCATGAAACATCATCCAAGTCCGTGTTCGTTCATGCAACTTCACAGAGAAGCAAATGCATTCCCGAGGCAAGTCTCCTGGGACTCGATAGCTGCCGGTTCAAGATAATGGAGGGCGTGGGACATATACCTGCTTACCTTTGTTAGACATCAGGTGTCCCCGTCCTCCGTCACTTATCACCTATGGTAAGGAGAATTTATTTCTATTTATATCTACCTACCTTGCTATATCAGCTACGATTTCTTTTCCATAAAGTATTCCTATTTTCCTGCTCATTCAAAAACTAAATAACTTTGTTCAGTTTAATTGTAAACAAATGCATTCAATAGAAAAATAAGCGCAAACAAGAAAGAATTCATGACTGCCAAAATCTTCCTGCATAGCAATCTCATGAATGATGTAGCTTTAACTCTGTTCCTGTCACAGGGATGAAAAAAACCTGTTCTATGGCCATTTCTCTTCTTTTCACAAGTAGTCCAGCTTCTGTATGAAGTAGTACAACTTCTATCATGTTCACTGTTAACAGCCATGATTTGATAAACCTGAAATGAAAGTCAACAAACCTGCAGTTGGTGATAATTCTTGCTTGCTTGTGCTAATTTTTTTATTGAACTTCATATGTTTACAGCAACTTAACATAAAAAATACGCACTGATATTTAACTACATAATTATTCAATTTTTTCAACCTTATTTGTGTTTTAATCTATCTTCATACTCCATATTATTTAGAATTGCTCATATTTACAAAAATTGTTGTTTATAAATAATGAAAACCACCATAAATATTTGAAATTGTTCTTTTAGAGATTAAAGAGAAAAAAATTTTTTTTTTCTTTTCCAAATCAATACTTCTACACAGCACAGGTTTTTAATGTAACCCTTTGCAGCCAACAATAATAGTTTAAACATTATAGACAAAACTAAAAACCCTATGCTTTTTACAAAGAATTATTTTATTAGTCGAAACTTTTATGTTAAAACATTGTTAGCAATGTTCAAATCACATTAAGTTTAAAACAGTTTCGTGTCTCAGAAAAAATGTAATGATAAAAAGTAATCCATTTTTCTTTTCTTTTTGAATCATATATTCCTTTTCTCCATCAGCCATTTTCTTTTATAACCCGAGATCATCATCAATCCATCGACAACAAGTGGAATCTGAAAAATAAGTTATGTTAATAACAAATAAAAAGGGGGAGAAAGAAATCAAATTAAAATTGCTGAAAAGCCATACCTACATTTGTGAATCATTTAAAAGCTTACAAACACTGTTGAAAAATTCCTTTTGTTTTTTATTTTATATATTTACATTCTATCTAACTATGTAGGCTCCGTTCTTAAGCAGAGCTGTTACTGACAACAGCTATTCCCTTGCATCTACAATACAAACGGAAAATTGGAAACTAAGACAGTTAGAAAGAAATGAAAATACTCCCTGAGATCTGTCACTTGGGTAGCCCGCTTACAGATTGCCTAATTAGAAACCGATCTCGGAAACTATTATAGATACAAAGGAATGGGAATATCCAAACGTGTCATTTGTGTTGCTCACTTAGAAACAGCTGCAATCGAAATGAAAAATGAAAGTTCCGCTATACCTTTGATTGAGCATATCTCAGAACCTAGGATACCGATTAAAATACGGTCATCTTCTTCCACGTTATCTCAAAGCAAGATGGTTGTTTCTTCAAACACTTTGGTTTCTCATATACACCAATGATTATGTAGCATGTGAGAACTAAATTCATTTCTTTTTTGGTTTGAAGACACACTTTACACTCAGAAGGTTAACAACTTTCAACAAAGAATCGATATTCATCTTCCGGTTCAAAAAGAATACATTTGAATTCAAAATATTAGAGATTTCAGTAGTATGGTAGTCGGGTATTGGACTTTCGTCACCGATCAGTATTAAAAATATTCAAATTCTCCTTTTTTCTTGTGCCTACTCTGCCCTTCTCTGGTTGAAATTACAAAAGAGGTAGCAACCGATTATCCAAATATTCAAATTTCTGAAAAATGTCAATTCCTTATTTAAAGCTGTAAACTTTCTGTGTGTATTTCTGTGTGTGTTTATATAAGTGTGTCATCAAACTAAACAAAGAAATGAATTTAGTTCGCATATGCTACATAATCACTGGCGTACACAAATAACCAAACTGTTTGATGGAACAATCATCTTGAACATGTTCATATATAACAAAATAACTACAATACTTTCCTCTTAATGTGCATTAAAAAAAAGATAGCAAGTAAAGAAAATTAAATTTTGACTTAAATGAAGTCAAAATTCAATTTTTATACTAAATTCAATAATATAAGAAGTCAGAAGAGAAGAAATATCAAATTTTCATGTTTCAAATGGAGGAGAATTATCTGAAGAAATGCTCAAAAGTTTAATCTATTTAAATAATTCTGACTTGCTTCTAAGAGTTTTTACAGGGCCAGCTCCAGGCAGCATAAGATGCACGCTTCAGAGGCTCCCTACTCACAAGCAGCAATTAAGGCTATTGAATTTGTGATATGCTGAATTTTGCCTGTTCGAATTGAATGATTGCCTAAGGCATCAAAAATGCACCTAATTATTAATTTGCCAATATGACTTTTTAACAGTTTCAGTCACAGTCAACCCATAAATCATATTTAACAATAATACCTTGCAGCTGATTAACACACGAAAATTAAAAATATAAAAGAGGGAATATCATATTTCAAATACATTTCATAAAGCTCTAAGATCTGGAAAAAAACTTCATAATAATGATGTAGTATTAAACAATTTACCTTTTTTCAAAAAAAAATCACAATTGTATTTAAACTAAAATAAATCAATTCATTCAATGTGGACATAGCGAAAACTTTGAATAAGATTAATACACACGGAGTATTTATGAACAGTTTGGAAGACTGAAATGCAGCAACCCAATAATAATAATAAAAAGACTTTGACATGAAAATCCTGATTTTATTAGTGTTATAGTTAACAGAACAATGAAATGTAAACTAACAACTATTAGCAAAATGAAAATAGCACACTGAAATTTCAAAATATGGAGACAACATTTTGGTGCCCTTAATAAATTCATGAAGGATGACACTTTATTTGGTTCATCAATGAAACTATACAAAATCTCTCATGGATATTCTTCACTGATAACATTTATGCCATTTCTACATTTTTACCGACATTTAGTCTTCTGTAATTTATAGCACGTATTTTTTGTTTTGAATAGTAGTATTAGTTTGATTTAATTTAGGAAACCAAATGAACTTACTATCCTGGTTAGTATTTTTCTGCCATTATACTAAGAGTTATTTCTCTCTGCCCCGATTTTTAATACCTTCACATTAATGTAATTTTCATAACTGTGAGCATTATCAATAGTATTACTGCAGTAAATCAGGAGTTCGCTTTACAATTAACCTAAGTTCACCAATACTTCAAATAATAAATAATCCAATAGAATAATACTGATAAATAAACATCAGCATGTTTGACTAAATTAAAAATTTGAACATACATCATTTCCTCAAAATTATATATTTTATTCTATGATAAAATTATGTCTCATATGAAAAGAATTTTCTTAAACCACAAACCCCACTGAAAAGCTGTGAATTCGTCATTTGCAGAGCATTCACAAACTCATAGACAACTAATTTTTTACCAAGCTAATGCACCAAAGATGGAGACATTTTCAAAAGATGGAGCCATTTCAAAAATAGTGGTGTATTAAGAATGCCGTAAAAGAAAAGACAGTCAAGAAAATTTTAAAAGCAAGAAACATCAGTAATAAAACACTAACCTTTTTCAAGAAATTCCTTCCCCCCCCCCAATTGTTTTTCTGTTGTGCAAAGTAATCTTTCGCTTAAAAAAAAAAAAAAAAAAAAAAAGCTCAAATTTCCTAATGTGCATCAGGTAATAAATAAACTGAATGGATGTTATAAATCAGATAGATACCTTCAAACCACATTCTAACACTTTGCTTATAATCTTTCGTATTACATTTTCATCAAATTCATTACAAAAACATAAATTACCATAAAATTCATTAACGTACAATTCTAGAATGTGAATTTTTGCATACTCTATTTTTGGACAAAATGTCATATTTCTGCAGATATCCTAAGCTTTCTTTTCCATCAGCTTGTAAATTTCACAGTCTTATTACAAATCATTATATGAAAAACAAATACACTCAATTATAAAAAGAAACATTAATCAGAGAAACAACAGTTGAATTTCAAAAAGCGTTAATCTAAGTATACCTAAAAAGAAGCATACTAACATACCAGGGATGCCCCATAAATACTTCCTGACAACACCACGGCTTGCCACATAGCTACTTTGATGACATACTGCACTGTCTTAACAACACTTTTTTCATGACTTTTTCGGTCAGGATGTTGATAACAAGAAAGTACTCCTTTTTTTATATTTCAAGGTTGCAGCTATGAGCATGCTATTTCAGTTAAAATATGTTAAAAGGGGGGAAAGCCATTTAAATGTTTAAAAAAGGAAATTAAAAATATAAACTCAAATTTTGGAATTTAAAAAAATGTTTAATTATATAAAGCCAAATGCATTGTTTTAATATGCATCTCTGACTGCTCTCTCTACAAGTGCCCTGAAATGACCAAAACTTCTCCTCCAAGTTTAAAACAGCATTTTTGAAGAAGTGACACAACAAGAATAATATTGATGCAGAAATTTAGAGGAAAAGAAAGCATTCAGTGTCAAATCCTCTGAAATAAACAACCTCTGTAAAACATAAGTATGGCTTAACAGCTACTCAAGTTTCGGAAAATTAAAGTTTACATAAGGGTTGGCAGTCTCCCCCCCCCCACAGTGGTAATAGGTCAGAAGAAATAGGTTTATTCTAACATTGTAAAAGAAATTCAAGAAACTAATTTTTGAACATCTTTCATGTTCATATTATTTTATATTTTATTTCTAAATTAACACTAATATTACTAATTTATATATTTTTTCTATATAACTTAAGAAGCCTTATCAGCAATGCTTGCAAAACCTTTATTTTTATTGACAATGATAGGCGTTAATTTTATTGGTAATGAAAGATATATATATATACATGAAAGTGATAAAATATATAAAAATAAAAAATATAGTTTAAAAATTAATCACATACATATACATACTTATCACAGTTGCCAACCCTGAAATGTAAAAAATAGGAGCTTTTGTGCCATGTGACAGTACCACTTCAAAATAACTCCAAACTGACTTTTTGAAGCATGATTCATGTTACTCAACTATTTATACTACGATTCTGATGTAAAATACATTAATATTTAATTAGGTTATTGAATACGGCAAAGCCATGGGGATTATTTGCCTAAGAGGAGAGATGCCTTTGCGGAGTATTTTCTGAGGGAAACTGTCTCGCACTCACATTACACATGGGGAGAAAATCATGAAAATCAACCATGCAGCCAACTAATTTTGCCTGTGTTTGAAACCAAGCCAAGTCGAAATATCATTGGCTTTATAACTCAGCCACTGATGGGCAATATGTAATTAGATATTTCATATTCTTTGACTAAATGCATTTTGCATTTTTCTTACATTTTTAGACTGAACAAATTCTGGGTAAGTAACTAAAGCTTTATTTAAGTATTTTTAATATAATGAAAATTAAATTAATTATTACTGTACATGCTATTGAATGGATAAGTTTAATAATGTACCATATTTTGATGAAAAACCAAATTAAACTGATTAAACATTGGTTGAATCTACCTATAAATCTATATGCTGAAAATTACTAGGCATGTGAGAATAAAATATGCACAATTCATTCATTCAATAATTTCATTTATTTCTGAAAAACATTTTTTTAGTAAATGCTAAAAATTCAAATCCACTGAATTTGGTGATCTGCATCAGTGGATGTTATGACAAGAAAAGTTGAGATTGTGTTATGACAAAAAAAGTGACAAGAAAAGTTGAGATTTTCCAGTTTAAAAAGAAGTGTAAGCAGATATGATACACATAATTTTACCAATAAAAATTTTTACCCTAAAGTTTATACTATCCAGGAAAGTTTAAGAAATATTTTAATTGCAAATGCATAGTAAGAAAACACGGAGTGGCAAATAATGCATTTTTAACTATGTAATACGAATTTTTAACTAATAAAAATTTCTTGAAATATATTCTTTTAATTTTCCAAAACTTATATTTTTAAATCATATTTGTTACATTGTAACAGCAATAAACGATTAAAAAAAAGTGGTGAATAAACTATATCAGAAAATTAAATGAGTGGTAAACAAACTTCAAAATTCTTTAAATCAGAAAAATCATAAAATCCAGAATTTTTTTTTTTTTAACAAGAGGTAAGCAAACTTAAAAACCAAAAGATCAGGAAATACAAAGAGTTTTTGGTACTCTTCTGCTATCGAGGTCAGATTCATAAATGTACATATTATTACGTGCATACAGGTTCATAATGGATTGAATGCACAAGTCGGTAAATGTTAATAAAATTTATTCTTTTCACAGGAAATAAAACAA
The DNA here is from genome assembly GCA_000611955.2 of Stegodyphus mimosarum. Taxonomy (NCBI): domain Eukaryota; kingdom Metazoa; phylum Arthropoda; class Arachnida; order Araneae; family Eresidae; genus Stegodyphus; species Stegodyphus mimosarum. Next base: position 154,242 of record KK113070.1, on the reverse strand, counting down.
AATGTTGAAATACTTCTTCAGAGATATTCATACATTATCGCAATATCTCACCGTAGTTATATTTTGAACTACTACAGCATTAAATAAAAACTCAAATTCAAAATACAGAGAAACTAATTCGATCTAACAGCGAATTCACTACAATCAATAACATCATTAAATAAACAACAATTCATGTAAATCAACAGCAATTGAGCTGAGATGTTTTAATTCAGCTTTTTACTCAGCACGAGATCACAGCAAAAGAAATTACGAGATATTTATTTATTAAACATTACATGCACGCGCTCTCATATTTTTACTTAGCGTTCTCTTCAAATTCGTCAGGTGCTGCATTGCACAGGAATATAAAACAATTTTAGGCTTTAGTGTAGAATTGGGTGCCCCTTCGATTAGCGGCAAACTAGTTTCTACTATGCTAATTTCTTCATGCTGCTTCACTTCTCAGTCTAAGATGCCTACAACTTACTTTTAAAACAAGTGCATATAATAAATTAGTCTAATTGCTTATGATCTAGAAATATTTTATCTACTAAAAAATGATTTAGTATGCATGAAAATAAAGATTGGGAATTCTTTAAATTCATTTCTTTCCACTTGACTATCGAAAGCTGCTAAACATCCATCTATCTAACAGCACATTGAAAATACTACATTTAAAATAAAGTATGACAGAATGACAATGTGGATGTTCCCCCAATGGATTTCCTGTGGCTGCGAAAACAAAAATTAAAAAGTGAATTAATGCCATGTGTTGAAGGTCATCGATCGAAGGAGTATTTGCTGTGTGCCTTCATTCGCCTGTTACGTGACATGATTATTTGTGATGAAGGCTCCGAGGATACTCCGCTTCAAATCTACTGTGTGGGTTGTTTCTGTGTCAAGGCCAATCTCTTTTTTCTGTATGTAACATCGATCTCAGCATAGTGAAAAATTGAAAAATCATTGTGACGACATCTGGATGTTCCTAGTGATGTCTGTGCACGTTCTATATGATCAGTGAAAAAAGCATCATCGAGTGTTCAAGTATCGGTGCTTCTAAAAAAATGTGTTTCGGCGGTAATTAGTGTAAATTCTTCAGAAAAATATGCATCATTCGGCAGATTCTTCAGAAATGTCAGTGCAAAGTGATTAGTACGATTTAGTTTCACGTTTTGCTATAAATTCTTCAGAAAAAATATGATTCAGTTTTAATTATTGTGAATTCTCAATGGTGTGCTCCACAACTAATTATGCAAACCAGGTCTTAAATAAGAATGTCTACAGAAATTGAAATTGTGACAGTAAGTAACGGATAAATTTCAGTATGCCCTGTTTGATGGGCAAAGATCTGATATTAAAGTAGATAAATGTTTTTTACTGCTTGAACGAAAATGTGAAAATAAAAATATTAGTGAAAAGGAAAAACCCTTAGTGTTTTCAGAATGTTTGAGGGATGAGGCCGTAGCATTTGATATATGAGAATGCATTGATTTAGATTGAAAAGCTCTAAAAGATAAATTCCTTACCTATTTTTCAAGTGCTGACACTATTACCTTTAACCTTTCAGCATGCACGCTTTGCAATTTTACATGAGCACGCGAGCATTGTATTTTTTATAACTTCTGTTATTTTACAGGGTGGAAATGCGCTTTAGCCCACTGCTTGGCGATGTTTTGAAAATCGCCAATTCGGCGCGTTTCTGCGAAACGTCTTTGCAATTGCAACCTTCCCAACACGCTCCGCGAAAACCTATTGTAAACAAAACATAGAATTCTAAAGCATAAATTAGTATGGAAACTGTTGCCACAAACAGATAATAAAATAATATGCAAAACGAACATTATGATCATTAAAATATTTGTCAGTTAGGTTTAAATTAATTATTTACATTTTATGTTGTAATACTTACACATTTTATGCCGTTACATAACCTTCTCGACACGCTCTGCGAAAATGTAACCAAAATGGCATCGAAGAAAGAAGGAATTTTTTTTAAAGAGCATTAAAATTACAAACGATACCATGTACACACCGTTCCGTTTTAACTTAAAAAAAAAAATCTGCGAATTGCACAATATAGGCAACGTACACAAATGAACAAAATAAGCTAAAATAACGAAAATAAATTACAAGAAAATGCCATGTGCACAGCGTTCCTTTTAAACTTAAAAAAAACTTCACCGAATTGCACAATGTAGGCAATGTACAAACAGTCAGCCATGTTGGCGGATATACGGAGTTACCCATGTTGGTGCGTTTATTGCTCATTTAAAAACAATCGCCGCTAAGCAGTGGGCTAAAGCGCTTTCCAACCTTTTACCGTTTTTGGCATGAAAAACAACAGAAATGAGGGAATATTAATACTGAATTTGTTAAGAAATAAAACATTAAGCTTATTATTGCAAAATACATTTGATGCACTATTGAAATGAAAGTAAATTATTTGTAAATATTTATATTAGTCAGGTGGAAAGGCAATGATGTATTTCATTATAGAAAATTTTTAATGTTTTATTTTATAACTATATTTTAAAATCCAAGCTAGTTTTAATACTCATTAAAGGCAACTGTAGACAAATAAAAAGGGAAACTACACTCACCTTGGTAGGAAACAACGTAAGATTAGCACTACATGTTAACAAATAAGTTAAACTGTTATTAATAAATTTATCTTTTTTAGCAGCCCTATACATGCAACATTATTAACTTCTTCCACTTTCTACCACAATTCTGGAAGAAATCCAAACCCATATTTAGCAATTTTTTTCCACTACCCCAAAATTAGATAAGATTGCTTTTGCACTACTGGTATAATTTTAAATTATTATTTTATGTTATGTATAGCTTTTTAAAGACTAGATTAAAAATATTATTCTAAAAAAAGCTGAAAAATTATTCTAATTTATGCTTTATACATATTATTTTTTTAGCAAAACTCAAAATTTTTTAGACACATGAAATAATTTTAAGAGTAATTAACTGAAATAGCTAGTGAAAATGTTAAATCCAATACCTTCAAAAATTTGAAACTGCTAGATGAATACCAATAATTTTATGTTTGGCAGTAAACATATATTTCCAGATGACAGTCATGGAGAGAAGAAGAGGTAAAATTATGAACAAATTATAGTACTTTCTTAGTACTGTGATCATTAGCACAGTTCATTACTTGTGCACTTTAATGAAAGTTTAAAAAAAGAAAGAAAGAAAACACAGTTGAACCCCGCTATAATGAACTTCAAGGGATCAAAAGTTTGATAAGCTATATCTGGTGGTCCATTATATTCGATCTGCTAAGAATAAAATGGATCATCTCATAAAATAATGTAAAAATTGATTGATGAATCACAGCTCAATGAAATCAAAGAACCAAATCAAGCTCTTAAGTCTCAATGTGTTACATAATAGGATCTTCTTAGGTACATTTATTATTCATCAGAGTTTTCCAAGAGTTAAGTGCTATACCTGCCTCCCATAGCCTCCTTTTAGAGCGCAGATAAAGGTAGGAGGGATGACAATAAAAGAAAAGTTGTCTTTCCTTATTCTAAAATTCTAAACAAGATGAATTTAAAGGTTAGTAATATGCCAGGTGAAAGTTGCAGAAATTCTGGTAAAAAGTTTGAAAAAAAATTCAGTTCAAGGTATCTACCAATTTTATACAGCCATACGAAATGATAATTAAGTTTATACGAAATTGGATAGGACCAAAAAATTCGTTTGCTAATCCGAGGGCTTCAGTTATAGAATCGACTTCGCAATGATTGTACACATAGATATAAAAGCTTTATTTTATACCTCATATATAAAAAAATTTTCATAAGCCTAATTTTTTAACGGAATTTTATCTCCAGCATTCTAAAAACGCAAGTTACAGAGAACATTATATAAATGATTAAAAAAAAAAAAAAAGTTGCGTACATTTTCCACTAATAAGAAAAAATTACCTTGGAAACACAACCTTACGAAGGTTTAGGAGCATTTGCTTCTTTACGATTAGCTTCCGTATTATGCATTTTAGTAACTAATTTACGCACATGTCCACAAGGATCGTGCTTATTAGTATGCTCACTAACTTCTTTTTTAGATCGCTGTTTTCCACTATGACCAGCATTCATGTACTTATCCTGATCATAATTGAAATGTTCATACTCGTCGAAATGGTCTTCAGACATATTTGCTGTTTACTGAAAAATTAGCACAACGCTAGACAACAACCTTCCTTTCAGAATATCCACAACTTAATAATAAAAGCAGTAGAACGATTATTTCGCTTTCGCTTTTTACGATTAAAACAAGTTTGTTTATCGATATCCTTGATAAAAATATAATTATATATTTGGCAATTTAAATGACAGAAAGTCACAGATCATAGAGTGTAAAAACCGAGAATTAAAAAAAAAGCTGAAAAGGAGGTATTTTTAATTTCAGGATAAAATAGTTTAATGTTATTCTTTTAACAATCGCTTGATCAGCAAATGAAATTCTGAAATTTATTCGCGTACTTACTGATAGACTGGCCTTTATACTGCTGTTTGAAACAAATAAGTTCTTTATGGCGTCATCTTTATTTGATAAGGTATAAATTTTTCTCTTTAAAAATATGACACAACACTGCTGTAGTACAGCGGGTTAAAAGACGGAGTCAAGCCATATCAAACGCAGTGCTTAAAACATGGAGTCCATGGTTAAAATAGCGAAAGTGAAACCAACTTGATGAGCTTTGATTCCAAGTTAAATATCAACTCTAAAAGAACACTCTATCTACAGGCAGTCCGACCCATAATTCTATATGCCGCCCCGGCGTGGGCAGCTACTGCACGTTCAGAGCAAAGCTTCAAAGTTTTCAGAGTCAAACTCTCAGATTCCTATCAAACTCTCCGTGGTTCGTTAGGAACACTGTTGTAGCATCTGACTTCAAGAGTATCAGTACTCATATATCCGGACAACGTCTGGATACGAGACTAGGTGTAATGTGAAACTGCGTAAATGATTATTCGAACTCTCCCAAATTGAAACTCTTCCTGTAACAGCTAGGGAGATAGCTCGGGAAACACTAGCTGTTGAAGAATTAAGTATTCTTTATATGAAATTAAAACCTGGAGAAAGTTTGGAAAGTAGGGAGGCAGAGTACACCTTACAAGATCACTGTATAATGAATGGTCAGAGGGTAGTTGTTCCGAAAAGCTCAGAGTTAAAATTCTCGAAGAGTTACACCAAGGACATTTAGGAAGCGTTAAAATGAAGGCAGTCGCCAGATCCTACGTCTTTTGGAAGGGAATTGATCATGATATTGAAAAAGTTTCTAAAAACTGTGTTGATTGTATTAAGTTTAAATCATATCCAATAAGGGCAAGGGTTCATCACGGGGAATATCCAAGTGCGCCTTGGGAACGTATTCACATAAATTTTGCTGGCCCTATTTTTGAACGAATGTTCTAGATTATAGTTGACGCACATTCTAAATGGTTAGAAGTGTATCCTTTAAAGTCAACAAATTCCTTTCAGACAGTTGAATGTTTGAGAGACTGTTTTTCAAGATACGGACTGCCTTTTGTAGTAGTGAGTGACAATGGTCCTCAGTTCACATCAGGCGAATTTGAAACTTTTATGAGAAATAATGGAATTAAACACAAAACGTGTGCTCCATTTAAACCGGAAAGTAACGGGCAAGCAGAGCGGTACGTTTACGCCGTTAAACAAGCGTTACTTGCAATGCAAGGTTATCCAGGAAATATTAAGCAAAAACTTGCCATATTCCTCATGAATTATAGGAAGGCACCGAATATGACAACGTTGTTAAGTCCTGCAATGTTATTCTTAAAAAGAGAAATTAGAACTCGGATTGATTTAGTTGTTCCAAATCTTAGACGAAGAGTGGAAGAATGCATCCGAAGGGATACTTACGATTTCAACGATAGAACTTTTGAGATCGGAGAAAAAGTTGCCATTCGATATTATAGATCGGAAAATTCTCGATGAAAAATTGGCACAGTGACAAATAAAGATGGAGCGCTGCATTATACCATTGATGCTCAAGAAACTTTACCGCGCCGACACGTCGATCAAATCAGATCGGTAGGGAGCGAGGTTCCGTCTGCACCGGTAATCTATAAACCTCGTGTGGTTACTACATCACATGTCAACGTGAAGTCACGGGCGCCGGACGAGGACATCGAACAAAGACGTGAAGCTGTGCAAACTTCAGCCGGACTTGAAACATCGTCAGTTACGAGGAAAACTGAACCAGTTATTCCAGTAAATCCTGATAAAGACTTGCAGCAGCCCCAACCAGAACTTAGACGATCTTCGCGCATCCGCAAAGCTCCTCAGAGATTGAATCTCTAAATAAGTGGGGAGGGATGTAGCATCTGATTTCAAGAGTATCAGTACTCATATATCCGGACAACGTCGGGATACGAGACTAGGTGTAATGTAAAACTGCGTAAATGCGCATCTCTATGTCTGTCTTAGTAGTTAGAAATAAATGTTAGTGTTGTTAACTAGTCCGTTCTCATTGCATCCTGCACTTAGCTGAACCCACACTGAAAAGACAAAACAACTGTCATCCATAATTCTCTAAAGATTTTACCATTAGATGCCGAATTACTAAAGATTACACAGTAGATTTCAAATTCTACGAAAAATGTGTATCTAATCGAACAGACGCATAAACGCATAGACGGCCCAGAACTATACATCATAATGTTAGATGGTAGTCCTTATATATATTTTATTATTTTCAACTATTTAATCTCTATTTTTTGTCATCTTTCTCATCATTTCATCTTATTATGGACTTTGCCGGGTACCAAGACTACTGACTTATCATCATTAAATTCATATATCACGCGACAGTATACCTCCGTTAAGATATACATACTTCAGACGAAAGCACAAAAATTTCTAGGATTTGTATATATTATTTTCTATTTTTACTGTACGTTACTGTGTCAAATCTACGTTAATGTGTAAAAGATATGCCACTGCGAAAAGATACGCCTGACGATATCTAATTGCTATTATTGTTTATCCAACGAAGACTTCATCCGTGGCCAATAGATGGCGCCTTTCCTGATCAACTTCTACTGAAGACTTTGCACTTTTATTATAAGTGCACAGGATTTTTCTATTTTTATTGAATTTAATGAGCTTTTAGAGGTCCTCAGGGGAATGATAAACATTTAGCGGTACAGGCCTTCGGGTAGAACACCACTTAACGAATGATGATCTCCGTGAATTCAAAAATGATCTCCGACAGACAGACAAAGAAGACAGATGTCTTGTTTTGCACCCACTAAGTCTTTCTGTCTTTCACTAAGGTCTTTCACCTATACTCTCCGGCCGATGCTATTTGCACCACCGGTGCGATTAGCCTCTTCAGGCTATTTGCACCAACATTCAACACGCATGCGCATTGAGTTGTCAGATACAGATCTGCCATTTGAACTGGATCGAAAAGAACGAATCCTATGTACGCGACTGCCTAAGTCTGTTGTAGTGAGTCTTTACTACGTTGGCGTAGTTTATCATTTTTTAATCTTTTGAAACTTGGCGATTTTCAAAATATTAGAAAGAGAAATGTGTTCCTTTATATATATATATATATAAAGAATGTACACATTTCCTTTACTTATTTAAAAAAGGGCAGATTTTTATATTCACAATGTTTATCGTTTTCCTGAACGGTTGGAATAGTTCAAATGACTGGTTTTGGGGGGGGCTAAGATGTTGTTTACACTTTTTGTACTTCTTATAATACATTTAGATTCAAAGATGTGTTTTGCACAGTCAAGATTTTGACATTCCTCTTAGAAATTTTTCGTTTGAGAAAAGATAATAGAAATTAGAGTATTCCTGCGCAAAAAATTTAGACGTGAAATAAGCTAAAAGCGATAAAACCAACTATTAAAAGAACAATTAATCATATAATACTGGTTATCAACAATTTTGTATGCTTGTTTAATTGTTCTATGGAAATACTCATCATTTTCAATATACATAAAATATTTCGAAGAACTTTGAAATATTAGTCCAATGGCATTAAATTAAATTAAATTTAAATAAATAATGGGCTGTAATTTAAAAGGTAATATTAATTTAACGTAAGGGATTTAAATTGAAGAATTTGCACGCACAAATGAATTATCAGATTTTATAAGGTTTTATTTAATAAATAACTTTGATTTTGAAATATGGCATTTGAATCTATAATCATGTGTGGACACAGAAAAAATGATACATATATAAGAACGTTATAATTTTCAATAAGTTTTCTTATTGAATAATAAATTTTGGCAATTCTCTGCTATAAGACTAGGGTGTAAGTTTATATAAAAATTCCTCTGTTAAATGAAAGAATTTAAGTAATTTCTGCATCCTTTTTTGGTAATACATTAAAGATTTTTTATCTAATTACATGTTCTCACTTGCTATTAGAGCCATCATTAAATCCATATCTCATCTTATCTTTTTCTGAACATTATCATGTATATAGATTGACCTCGTCTTTGTAACTGATAATTATTACTTGCAAATTATTCTATGTGTGTTGTACTTCATAGAATTATTTTATTTGTTATAGATTATAGTACTTCATTTTAAGGTACAATACTACCTATTTTATTGCATTACATTATATTTTGGAATCTAGCAGCATTATCTATATTAACTGCATCGTATTATATATTGGGATCTAGCATATTTACTGTCACATATTTCATTATTGCTGTATTGTATATATTATTACTACACTATTTATTTAACAAAATTTCTATTCGTAAAAATGGCAAGGCGCAAGAGAATTATTTAAATGGCTCAAAATATTTAATTATTAAATGGCGCATGATATTTAATTATTTAAATGGCGCAGCAATGGCGCAAGAGGATTATTTAAATTTAATTTAACTTTACTATATTCTTTTGAAACAATACACTGTATTTATATTATTGTTGTATCATAATTATATTATTGAGCAGCTGACCTGTGCGATTGCATTAGTCAAGCTTTATGTGAATAGTTTGTGTTATAAATTAGTACTTAGAAAATTTGACTGTAACTTATTGCTTTAAAAGAAATTTGGATTTTCTTTGAATGTCAACGTTCCCATTAATATACATTATTTTTAAATAATTAAATTAAAAATATGAAATAAACCCAGACAATACATTCCACAAATTAAATAATTTTTAATTAAATAATAAAAAGATTTCAAATCAATATATTTTGCAACAAATGACAGGTATCTACAGTTTGGACAAAACTAATATTTGAATGGTGGATAAATTACAATATTTTCACAAGTTCAGTTATACCAATTAAGGCACAAATCAGATTGAATACAATTATATTCTAAATCTTCTAAACAGTCACAGCATTTCCACCTCATGCAAATGATTGCATTTTTTATTTGCTCAATTATTTCAATATGATTCAATTCAAATATGATTACTGAAGCAGCAAACTTATGTGATTAGTGGAGGTATTAAATAAAGAAAAGTGGCGGTTCATTTTTCAACAAAGTATACTTATGCTACTTTTATTACGACTTGACTACGTGTCGAGCTATTGGCAGTTATTAGCGCTGCATATGCTCAGCGTGACACCAAAGCTAAAATATTAGGTATACGCGAAAAAATGCCTTTAATATGAGTTTATAGGATATGATAGCAATGTAGGTCGTAGAACTTTTTTTCGGCTTATGGAATGCTGGAGTTGTACGTACGTTCTCTCAGCACCAGTGTTATTACAGCATTGCTTTTAATTTGTGACACTTAGTAAACCGTTAGTAATAAGTATTCTTGGTTGAGAGGGAACAATAAAATAATAATCATTCTTTCTAATTTAATAATAACTATTCTTAGTTTAGTTTACATAGTTCAGTGTTAATAATTCTGTAGATATAATATGTATTCTATGTATTTAACTATTAAATAGTTCTGTTAAGATGTATATTGTTTCTTATTAATTATCAAGTGGATCTATAAAAATTTCTAATTTATTTCAATTTAACAGATTTTAACTCATTTCATATTCTGTTGTTAGTTTCGGACATATGCATATATATCTAATTTATACCATGTGTGTATACAAACAAAGACAAACAAAGAGTGATATATTTTCCTTTATATATATATACAGCCACATATCATGACTGGCATTGTATTCAAAATATGTATTTTTGTCTTAAGGAAAACTCAAACCGAAATATTTTAACATGTAAGAAATGTTAATCGGAAGTAATAAAGTTAGGTTATATATTTTAAAAGATCATTATTAATATTACAAGCTCTTTAGTAATCGATTTAAATAAGTTATAAAGTTATCTTTTCTTACTTAAACATAAGTAATTTTCATTTCTATAACTAACTTCTCTATTAAGAGACTGCTAATTTTAATTTTTTTAATTCTGTAATGATTTAATATTTAATAACTTGCGGTAATAAGACATAAAAAGTATATTTTATAACTCATAATGCTAGTGTTTTAATTTATAAACTGTAATTAGAAATGTATTTTGGAATTGTATCACACAGAAAACACACACATCATACACTCATGTCCATAAATTAAGGATAATGCAAAATCAGGCAAAGGAAGAGTTAGAAGCAAAACAAATTTGATTTATTTGTAAAGCTTATTTATTAAAGAAAAGGTAAAGAGCAAAAAAAAAGATGCTATATGTTTGATCTTATTAAAAAAATTAGCGATTTTTTCTCCCTGGAGCAAATTACAAAAAAATCTATTAACAAAAAACCAATATTGCATGGTTGATATGGTTGTTAATACATTGCATGTCTTCCAGATGATGCAATACAGTCCGTACAACGCCTAGGCATGCTGAGTATCAAATTATCGATCTGATCTTGGGGGATATTACACCACTCAAAAAGCAATGCTCTCCGAAGTTCCGGTAGACATGTAGGAGGAGGTTGACGGGCTGCAACTCGTCGGCCAAGCATGTCCCACACTTGCTCTACCGGATTCAAGTCCGGTGAGAATGCTGTCCAGTCCATACGGGTGATATCCTCCGATTGAAAGCATTCGCTTACGATGTTTGCACGGTGAAGACGGGCGTTGTCATCCATAAACACAAATTGTGCGCCCATGGCGCCCCGAAACAAACGTACACGTTGTTCCAGAATGACGTCCCGATAGATTTGGCTTGTCATGGTTCCAATTTGAACCTTCAGGTCAGTTCTGGAACCCAGAATAATTCCACCCCAAACGAGCACTCCTGCACCACCGTAACGGTGTCGTTCAATGATGTTTTCTTCTTCAATGATGTAACGTTTACCTGGAGCTCTCCATATGAAAGTCCGGCGAGAATCAGACTGCAAGCTAAACCTGGACTCGTCGGAAAACATCACAAAAGCCCACTGTTGCTGTGTCCACAATGCATGCTCTCTACTCCAGGCTAACCGCAGGCGACAGTGAGTTGCAGTAAGTGGAATGCATCTGACAGGTCTACGAGCATATAGACCAATCTGCCCTAAGCGTCTGTACACGGTCTGCCTTGAAATTGTCGTACCAGTGGCTGAAGATAGCTGACAAGACAGGTCTGAGGCTGTGCTCCGCCTGTCTCTTTTGGCAGTAACTGCCGAATACCGGTCCTCATTCGGTGTTGTAACTCTGGCGCGACCTATGCTGTAACGTCTACTCATATTACCCTCATCTTGGAATCGTTGCCAAAGCCTGGAGATGACACTCTGGACAATTTCAAGTTCGTCTGATACTTCCAGTTGGGTACACCCACATTCCAGACGGCCGATAATTCTATCACGTAAAAAATCATCCAAATGCGTCCTTTGTGTCATAACTATTCGGTTATTGCACTGAAATGCTCATAAAGCGCCTGCGAACAATTTTACTTCTTTGCCTGTATTCCTTGTATATCACTCTCTTACAGTCTCGTCATTGTGACGAACCATCGGTGTCATCTGGTTACTTCCTGAAATTTGCACATGATTCTTGAAGATGTGTGTAGTGATTTTACAGGTGATATATTTATTTTAGAGTTCGATTTCCGCGTGACTCCGAATTATCCTTAATTTATGGACATGAGTGTAGTTTATGTAGTCACATCATCTATCATCTTTTCGCATCTGGCTTTTAAAACTATGTAAAAAAAATAAAGTAAGTTTGTAGCTGAATACTGTTTGATATCTTGTAATACAGCTGAGAACTGAAATCAAAAGCAGGGTAGACAGACGATAATCTGTCTTGGATTTGCAAGATGTGTGGTTATTTGTTATTATGCATTAGTAAGATTGTGTTTAGTTTACGAGTAGAGGTAACCTAACTGTAACTTTTCCTTACTAAATTACACTTTCTTATTCCCATTAAATAAATATAATTTACATGCCATACAACTTGGGTTATGCATTTTTCCAATACTAACCGTAGTTTTTGTGCATTGAATTGCAGTATTATAAAACTTTTGTAATGAAATTTAGAAACTTTTCTTTAGATGTCAACAGAAGCACAATTATTAATGTATTTTATATTCCAATCCTCTACGAAAGCATGAAGAACAGATTTAATCAGCCCTGTTTGACATTCTCATTCTGTGCATATGCCACAGAAATTTAAAAAATTATGCTCTACGTTCCATCGATTTGACTTAATGTCTGCTTGACATGTTTGTCCCTGGTGCTAAGCATCAAAAAGTTGTTCAAACCATGAACATCCTTTAAAAAAACTGTTGCTACAAATTTTTATATCCTGTATAGCATGACTTAATAATACTACATAATATACTGACTGCTGTTAGAAATATAGTACAAAGTTAGAGATCCGGAATTGTCAGGGCATTAGCAATTCCGGATTTGGGATTTCGCTGCATATTAGATCTTAAGTTTAAATCTAGTAAGATGTTAAATTATGAAATAGAGATTTATGAAATAACAAAGTATGTATGACCTAAAGGGAATTGAAATTTACAAAAAAGAAAGGCTCAGTATTTATTTGTTTACTTTATTAAACATTTATTTCAATGTAAATTGTTTAATGTTTCATTTTTTGTGCTAACACTTTCGCTTTAATTTTATAGGTAGACAAAAATTCTTGTTCAGCAGCAAAGTTCCATTGTTTGAGTCCTGTAACTGTCGCATCGAGAATCCTCGTTAAATTGTAGATCAAAAGTTTTTTTGCTTTCAGCAACCTTTGTCATTTTCTATCTGTAGCGATATTTTCTGGATTTAGAACCATACTATAAATTTCGCCGTCAGTGAGTTGATTGATGACTGGGCATTGTCATCGCAATGAAAAAATTCTAGGTACTTTTCCATTACACGGGCACATTGGAAAACACAGTTAAAATGTATGATAACTTGCTGAAGATAGCAACAATGTGATCAGCTAAGTCATCTCGGTTTTAATGAGTGAACTGAGCCAAATATTCATGTGTTATGATTTGCAGCCTTTTTTACTCCAAAGGGGCAATTTGCCCTGAAGGACTATTGTTTTCGTTTTGATATTTTGCGTTGATTCACTACAAATGTCCGATTCACTTTACAAGTTGTTGCTACCAAACATTATCGCCCTGTATTATATTTAAAGAAATTAAATAATGAAGAATCTGCATAAATGTATATATGTTTCTCGCATTGTGATAAAACAACGGTACCTAGAGCCATCCAATTTTGAATAACGTACGTTTCCACCCGAATATGAGCATCTGGAAGCCGAAATTTGGAATTTCTTTTATTATCTATTTCATATTTTGTAAAACTTTAACGAATTTTTTATGAACAACTCAACGATTTAAAAGCGAGCAATGGCAACACTCTACGGGGAAGGGACCCTTTTTATCTCCAGCGCACGGAACTTTGTATCGGAAATTCTAAAGATATGCTCATTTTAAAATTATTGTGCGATATTTTTGTGGAAGTGAATTTTGTGGTTTAAGTGCGAAGAAGATGATATTTAATAAATAAAGGTAACATACAAAACGTTAATAAAATGCCCCTTTGGACGTAATTTAAAATCTTAAACATTTTTTTTTTTTTTTTTTTTTTAAGTACACAAAACATAATTTGATAGAAACTTTCTTTGTATATGTTATTTGATTAAAAGCATTTTTATAAGGGAGAGAAAAAAAATTATTTCGCGGTCTGGGATTTATCTAAGGAAGAGGGAGGAAGCACTGAAATTACTACAGAATAAAGGAATTCCTCATAGATTAAGATTTTGTAAAAATAATCATGAAGTGACGATACACCAAAATGGCGTTGCAACCTTATATCTTGCCGAGAAAAAATAAGTCCCAGATCTCATACTTGGATTGAAGGAACAGGTATAAATTTCCTTAGAGCTGTAAAATTTATCTACTGTTGGTGTCACAGACTGACCCCAGTTGAGTTTTGTAATATGCAATTAAAAATGAACCCCAGTACACTTGTCGATGGAACAATTATATGCGGAGCTAGTGCTTATTGTCAATTACCTAAAAGTTGTTGTAAGTAATTGACAACATAATGACATTTTGAATAAAACAACATATTGGAACATCACTGACACTTGCCGGCAGTAGACACTGAATAAATAATCCGAAGGTTATAATTAAAAAAACGAACATAATCAAGAGGGAAAATTTTCATTGTATTGCTTTTTATTGAACTGCCACAGGAAGAACACCAATCCAGAATCAGGGGTTAATGCTACTGTTAACATGCATTATAATCCCCATTGCTGCATCTGATTTATTTGGATTATATTTGGTTTATTGTGTGTAATAAGATCTATCTTTCTTGTTAAAAGCATTGAAAGAAAAGTGTCGTAGTTTCTATTATTAATGCTTTTATGTGGGTTATAATGTGGCCACTAATTTTTTGTATGTGTTTTGTCTAAATGGGTTCCAGCATTACTTAACTGAAATTCAACCGAATCGAACTTAAATGCAAGTGTTCAAATTAATTTAAGTGCCCAAATTTTAATTTGCACTTATATAAATAAAATTAGATTATTTTATAAATAAATTCCTTCATATGCTGTGAATTTTATATACCTATCTGGTTGATGAGTGAATGAGATTTCAAATAATTTAGAATATAAGTATACTTAACCTAAAAAAGTTGTTACTTCTTGTTGCAGTACCAAATTCTTTTTCATGCCATGTCCGTTGTATATACCCATCTAGCAGGTGGATTTAATGAGCTATCGGATAGTAATTCAACACCATCTGTCATGACCAAATTCTTATGATGAGCTATTGCTTCAGCAGGGCTCATTCCTACGAAACAGACTTTTATTCTTACACAAAGCTTTACATATGCCTACATTTGAAAAACAAACTGGATTAATAAACTGTTTGAAATTAACTAGAGCTATTTTGCTTTTATACTGCATTAAATTAATGCAGTTTGTTTAAAAAAAAACTAACTCGATTTGAGTCATTTTATTTAGCTTACTTCTGATTACCTAAAATTCAACATTAACACTATCTCAGAGAGATATTAAAACGTTCTGCAGAATAGTTGGTCTGGTAACCATTATTTACCAGTAAAAATGCTTTAAGATACATTTTGTGGCTTGATTGATATTATATTTTGCAATATTCAACAGTTTGATACCAAAGCTGTGTTGAGATGGCATTGTTTGTGGGAAAATTCTATTAATCCTAGATATATGAGAAAGAGTTGGTTCATATATATCAGAGATTTATAGAAATAACTTTTGTAATATATTGTATAAATTAGTGGTAAGAATGTTTTTTAGCCATTTTATGTCTAGATATGTCTCATGTCTGTTTCTGGAGTCTGTTAATAAATGTTATTTTATCAAATCCTTGTCAATCACTCATTTAAACTAACAGTGAACAATCCTAAATGTTAGAAATTATTTCTTATAAATTTTAATTTTTATGAAAATTGGTGAAAAATATATAGAAGCATTTATCATTCCAGCAAATTGGAGGTAATGGCAATCGTATGCACGTTGAACAGGTTAAGACAGTTCTTAATCGGCATAAGATTTACAATATAGAAGCATTTACTCTAGAAAAATTATTTCTAATGTGTCAACTAAGTAATTTCACAGTTGTGGCATTTAAATATTAATTACATTGGCAAACTGACAATTTTACATGCTGCCTTTCTTATAAGAAATATATCTCATTTTAAAAGCATCATGAAAAATTTTAAGACTTGTTTTTAACATGTTTTTTTTCTCTTATTATACAGCATGGACTATATACACCATAAGTTTGGCACATTGTTGCTGTTTTTACGTTATGTGCCATTAATATCCAGTTTGCACCTACTAGAAATAACTACCTTAAAATTTCATGTTTGAAAATTATTTCAACCATTAGCGTCAAGCTGATGTGATTACAGAACAGTTTTCAAATTTTAATTAAAATAGGATTTTTTAATACATAATGAAAGCAATCTTTCAATGAAAATTTTATAAACAAAATGGTATATAGCAAAGAACTATTTACCATTAATTTAAATGGAAGAAGATTCTCGGATTACAAAATAAACCTCTCAAATTATATTAAAAAAAAATTGAAACTATACTAAAATATAAAATGGTGTAAGAAATATGTAATCTAATTAGTAATCACCATCGTTTGAGTGTGTACCTTTCTTATGATTTCTATGCCTGCTTGCTCACAGCCCTGGCAATCCAGGTTTACACTGTGTCATGGTTAGCATAAAATATTAAAAATAATATATTGATTATACAAATTTTTTTCTCATATATGATCAAAGCATTTCGAAAAAACTGCCTTAAATCAGTATGGTTTCTTAAAATTAAGTCATACATTTTGCAGTCATTAGATTAAATAAAAATGCTAAATAATAATTTTCCTTTTTCATTCTAGAAAAATGAAAATCTATGTTTTCTTTTATAACTCTAAGTTATTTCTGAGAGTAGATTTAAGACTTCTTTAAAACGGAAATGGCATAAAGGATATATGTGATAAGGATTCAATTATTATAGTCATTCAATTCAGGAATTATAAATTTCCAAATATTAAAAATATTTATTTTTAAAATCTACGAATTGAGTGTGCGTTTTACTAAACATAAAGAACTTGCCGTTGTTTAGATATAATTTCAGAAGAATGAACAAAAAAAATTCAGTACAATATATATTTTTGTTTTGATGCACTATATTCATTTTGAAAAGTTTAAAATGAGAATTAAAGGAGTACAGGTTGGTGGCATTTAAATTTTTCACTTTGTGGAATGGGTGCACTGCATTGAACAAAATGTCCTCAAGAGGTTGGTAAGAAGGGAAGAGGGGTTGATGTTCCTTGAATCTATCTCCTGGTCATTGTTTCAAAATGAGATAGAGGTGGGCAAATTCACCTATAATGTGCCCAAGGTTTAAACTAATGACAGACACAACCAAGTGCAGTCTTGGTCACAATGATTTCGTGGACTTTTCCAATGTTACTATCAGAGGAGTCTGTGATTGTGTACAGAATTTAATTAAATGAAAAGCTACTATATATTATTAAGTGCTTAAACATTCAATTAGCTTATTGATTTGTAAGGTTTATCCTAAGTTTATTAACAGTTATTTTAAGTTTTGTATCTTTCATATCTTATTCTAACTTTAGCTTACAATTTCCAGCCAGAATATAAATTCAGAAACGCAGTTAATACAAATGAGAAAGAGTAATATTTAAGCTGTGACTTCACCGACTTCAAGAGAGAGAGAGAGACTAGCGCGAGTTTGCCTTTTGCATGCGTCTCTCTTAGCTGTTACTACGCTCCGCCATACCTTAGGCCATTGCTTGGTTTCGCTCATTTAATTAATACTTAGGAGCCAATTAATTAGATCTCTGATAGTTTCGGCTATACCTTTTAAATAGCTTAGTTAAGCTAGTTTTAGTTTAAATTATTATTATTTTAAGTTCAAGCCCGAGTGGCAGCTTTGTGTAAAGTTCCAAGTAGGAACTGACTGTAAATATACTAAAAAATAAAGGGTTTAAAACCCTCCTTAAGTCTAACGTGTTCTGTTCACACACTTAAGCGATTATTCGCTTGTTAGTATTCGTGGGGTTCGAAGTTAGAACTTTAGGATTAAATAGTAAAACCCCACATTTTGCGCCCGAAATTGATCTTAACGAACCATGCCGCTGGGTACTGAAGATTCCTCGTTGACCCCTCCAACCTTGCAGTTCTCTCAAGCACAACCAAACCCGATGGAGGGATTTGGATTCATCTTGGAATCGATGAGAGCGGTGATGAAGCCAACAGCAACGTTTGACGGCAAAGGATCCGTAATGACCTTTCTGGAACAGCTGGAATTGCACTCTGAAACAGCCACAGAGAATAATCATCGCGACGGCAAATTTAAAAGGTCAAGCCCACAACTGATACAAGAATATTGGCAAGAATTTGTTGGGGGATCCTGAACCCGAAACGTATACATGGGAGAATTTTAAAAATTCGCTATTGAAAGCATTTTCAGTTGTAAAAGACCGCGCAAGACTGGAATCAGAATTATTCAGTAAATACCAAACTAATGGTGACGAATTAACAGATTTCCTCTTAAGGAAAATCCATATTGTTAAATTATTTTACGGGAAAACGCCCGACAGCGAAATCATCGAAATAATTTTTGCCGCGGTTGCTTCCGTCAATTCAGGACTTTCTTGAAGTTAGAAATCCGCAAACGCTGAAAAGCTTATTTGAACTAGCTATCAAATTTCAGAGCAGGCGAACGGCGGAAAACGCGCGGGCGAAGAGTTTTAACGCCGTGTTCAAGGTTTCACAATCAAACGAAACCTCAAGCTCAGCAGAGTTCCTATCGACAAGAGGGGAAGGTAGGAAAGCCGGATAGAAAGAGAGCTGGTCAGACCAAAGCGTGGGGAACTAAAAAGCAGTTCGACAAAAGGGGAGAAAGAAAGGATTTAAACTAATCACGGTGACTAGGAAGAGGGTGACGTCACCGTGTGAGAAGGTAAATCCCTCAGAAATCAAGCTGAATGCGGTAATCGTACAAAATTTGGCCTTCCCAGAAATCCAAATACTACTAAACGACGCCCCTACGACCGCCTTACTAGATACCAAATCTCAATGCAGCTTCCTGTCGCAGGAGTTTTTTAAAAAAACATTTCCGGGGCTACAGACTGTTTAAGACAACGGGACAACGCGGATTGTTGCCCAAGGCAAATAGTGTGCCTGCTTGGGAAAAGTGGGGCTGCATGTCGAAATAAAAAACGACGTCCAGAAAATAAACTTTTTCTTGGTAAAGAATTTGCTAACCGCAGTCATATTGAGGGTTGATTTCTTGCACCCAGCTAGCGCAAAAATTAATTTTAAAGATTCTACCTTACAGGTTAAGATGGATAAAATGGAAGTTGAACAAGCCGTCACGCCAGATCTGGAGCTCAGTCACCTCGAAGGAGAAAAAAGAAAAATTCAAGAACTGGTAAGAACTTTATCTCATTATTCGATGAAAAACCTGGCTCTTGACAGATTATTTCTCATAGCATAAAATGGCACAGATATGATCGGGTGAAGGAAGTCATTCTCGAGCAAGACATTAAGAAAATGCTGGAGGATAAGATAATTACGTCAAGTACCAGCCCCTATGCTAGTCCTGTAGTTTTATGTAGAAAGAAGAATGGACTGCCAGCCGCAGATCCGAATGCATGGAGATTCGCTACTGATTACTGAAAATTAAATAGCATAACGAAATACCCCACATATCCCCTCCCGATAATAGATGAAATTATAAGAAAAATTCGGTCAACTAAATATATGACAATCTTAGACCTGACGTCAGGCTATTTTCAAATTGCAATAAAACCCGAGGATGTCGAAAAGACAGCGTTTATCAGAAAGTCAGGCGTGTATGCCTTTTTGAGAATGCCGTTTGGCTTAAGCGGAGCTCCGGCTACATTTCAAAAAGTTATGGATATTGTTTTAAGGCCAGTTTTGGAAAAAAGTACTGTCATTTATCTCGATGATATCATTGTAACAAGCGAAACCCTAGAAGAACCCATTAAACATTTAAAGGAAGTGTTTACATTATTACATGAAGCGGGCCTTAAAGTTAATCCTAAAAAGTGTCAAACTAATTGCCGCCAAGGAATTGAGATACTTTCGCTATAAAATCTCGAAAAACGGTATAGAAAGTGACAATTCGAAAATTTTTTAAGTTAAGAAAATTTTTAAAGTAACCAAAAGTTTGTAAGATCTCGCTGGTCCAACTTGTCAGAAACTGGGGTAATGATTGTGGCTATGTGTAGATATACACAAAAACGTAAGAAGGGGTTAGAACCCTTTTTAATTTTGATCTTTAAAATGACAGATGCGTCTACTTGACGCTCACAAACTGCGCCAACTCGGCGATAAATTGAATCAAAACGTAAAACTGAAAGTAATAACTAGATGACAATTATCAAACACTACCGACCAGGCTCTGGAGATCCTAAACTAACCACGTTTTTAATTACCGCTGAGATTCAGCAAGATTTCTGATTAAACAGTCGAAAATTAGCTCTTCTGCAAAGCTAGGCACACAGGCCGACATGCGCTAATCTAAATTCTACCGAGGAATCTCACTAGCTTAACTCCAAAGCAAGACTCTCAGACTCTGGTTTCGTCTACTATTTAATTCAACTAGCTTCCGCTAAATTTGAATAAACTGCGCGTGCTACTACAATTTACATACTCTGGCACGGGCATTTCTAAGGGAAAAGGAAGGCTAAACAGGAAAGGTAAATTAACTTAAAATAAATGTTAGTTAAAATAAATATAAACCCTACATTTTCCCCTGCCAGAATATTGAACACTTGGAAGCAGGTCCTAGAAACGACTTGTTGAAAAGTTTCAACATTCTAACCTAAAACGCAAGAGCCCGTTTACATAAAGCAAACTTTTGACTATGAAATTTTACAATAATTCTGGTCGTTGCTTACAATTTCTTCGTACTGAACACTCTCTGTTATCGTTCTTTATCATTCAGTCTTTTCTTCCTTTTAGGATCTGGAAGGAACAAGTATGAGTATATTGAAAATACATTATGATTTACACTTTCTTAATACTCGGTAGCATTTTACTTTTCGATGATTTTCTTTTTCTTATTTAACTGTTTATTTTACATTCATTCATCCTCATGCAAACCTTAATTTAGCTTGCTTTGCCCCGGTTCTCCACTTTATTTGTGGTGTCCAACCGGAATATTTCATGTTTTTGTATATCAACACTTCCCCTAACCACAATGATTTGTTAGAATTCGATCAACCAACTATGACACACCCTAGTCCATCATACTAAATCTCGATGAGTTATATTTAATTTTCTTAAACTCAAGCGTGGGTGGAGAACCCTAAAAACCGCATTCCTTCTAAATTTCCCTCATTCAACTTTTCACATGCAGGCTTTCGCTCAAACGCATGATTTTATCTTCTATTTAACATTTAGATTTTAACTCGTTTCTTTTGGCATTTAATTTTACCATATAAAATTTTATGCTTTTAGACTAAATTCTACTTTTGCATAGCTTTAAAGTATTTACATAGCTTTACAAAATTATAATACATATAATTTTTACAATTTACAATAAGATGAACAAGAAAAAAAAATATATTACTTCACGCTTTTTCGTCAAACTGGCGGCCCTAAAACTAAATTTCCATTAATACATAAAATACGAAGCTATTTACATCTGGCCAAATTTTGGCTTTAACATAACAGAACCAGTCTTTCGACCAACATGAACTGCTTGTTCTTGGACATTACACTTAAAATAAAATCTTGCTTTGGTTTCGCTAAATACAGTAAACAAAACTGAGTCTCAACCGAGACATTGACTTCTGCGAACACGTTGAAACTTCATATTTACAGATACCAGTTTAGAACAAAAGCAAAATTTATAGAAGGTTTAACTTATCTTTGACTTTTCGATGCTTGGAACTCAGTCATCCTCTTTTTACAGAACTCTGTCCATGTCAAGGAATTCATGGCAGTCAGCTTGCGCCTTTGACTTCTTTGGCTCTCCTCCATAGGCTTTCTTTTCTGGCCTCTACCTGCTCGTCTTTTGGAGTGTTGGTATTCCGGTTTCTGCCTTTTCCTCTTGGCACCTGGATGGCTGTTTTTGGGACCTTCGGTCTGGGTTCTTGCTTGAATTTTTTCTGCTGGTTGAAATCTTTCCGGTTGAAATCTAAACTTTGATGTCTAAACTTTTCCAAAAGAGTAAAAAATTTAGACATCAAATTATTAACCAACAAGAAAGAGGGTTTTTTTTTTATTCTGATTCAGCTATTTTCTCTGAGCCCTGAGAAAAATTTTCCCAGTCACTTTCACTTTCAGAATGAATTGCTTATCTGTATAAACAGTCCGTGTTTTGCTTCAGATCAGCGAGAGCTGTTAAAGATGCAACATCCTCCAATCTAGATAAAAAGTTCTTCATAGCAGGTAAAGTATTTATGAATGATTTCTAACGTTTTCCCTTCACAGCTTCGACATGGTTTTGGAATTTTGATGGATATTTTGCGATTCTTTTCTAAAAGTGCGACATGGATTTCTGATAGCAGACAAGATGTTTATGAAAAATTATTGTATATACTTCATGTTGCTTTTCTATAAATGCGGCATGGACAAGAATTTCTTATACCAGACAAGTTGATTATGAATGAATTCTATCCTTCTCCTTCAGACATGGTTTTGATAACTATTCTATATATTTTGTGATTCTTTTATAAAAATGCGGCATGGATCAAGAATTTTTTATAGCAGACAAGATGTTTATGAACCATTACTGTAGATACTTCATAATACTTTTCTAAAAATGCGGCATGGTTCAAGAATTTCTTATAACGGACAAGATGAATGATTTCTATCGTTTCCTTCAGACATGGTTTTGATAACTATTGTATATATTTTGTGATTCTTTCGAAAAATGTAGCCTGGTTCAAGAATTTCTTATAGCAAATATGGACGATTTTTATATATATATTATATTAATTATATATACACTCACGTTTGTGAAAATTGCAACACCATGAAGGACTTACGCGAATGAGCTGAAATTTTCAGGAAATGCAAAGTAGCGCATGATATGCAAATGATTAGAATTGCAAATCCGTAGCGCATGCGTATGCTGAGCAGCGCCCTCTGAACGGCTGATGGATCCGAATAAATAGATCGCGACGTGGCATGGAGTCAAACAAAGTTTGAATGTCTGACTGAGGAAGAGCATTCCATATCGTTTGTACGCGTACCCAAAGTTCGTCTGCAGACGCAACAGGACGAGGATCACGAGCAAGACGCCGACCAATGACATCCAGGATCAAGGATCAAGGAAGTTAAAGTTACGGAGTACACTAGGGCAAAGCCTTTAACTCCACATCATCAATAATAAAATTTAATCATCAAAAGAAGGGATCATCAAATACGGGAAAATTTTGAGAGCCAAAAAATAAATTATTTAGCTCAGGTAATGCCTTCTGCATGGGACAAAAAAGGTAAAAACCCAATGAAGGACTTTAATTTAGTGTCAAAATAAGGGCCAGAATCAATTTAGATAGGGTCAATCAATGCTTCAATAATTTTGAATAAGATATTGTTCCAATGACATCCCACACATGTTCAATTGGCGTAGCATGCGCAGTTTTACTGATTGTGTTTCCACATCGCCACCGCTACGAGCGCTGCGGTCGTTTCTAAGCGCAATTTCTCCCATTGAAGTGCCGACGCTTTACTTACATACAGCTTTGGGGGCCCGTTAGGCGGGTCGAAAAAGTAACAGATCCAGTAGTCAGCTGACTGAGAGGAGAGAATTTTGACCGCTATTCAGTGCGGTGTTTAAAAGGCCAGATAGCAATCGCCTCTTAAGGAGGTGTGAAAGAGTACAAAAAGCAACCCTTTTAAGGGAAGAATAAAAGCATTTAAAGTTAAGTGCAGACGCGTGCGCCTGCTTTTAAAGGGACTCTTCTTAAAGAGCCGCTAAGAAACTCTTGAGTTTGGTT
>KK113070.1:66362-121146 GCA_000611955.2 Stegodyphus mimosarum | reverse complement strand
CGAAAAATTCGGCGGTTGCGCCTGTATGTAAGCTTTCCGGCATAGCACTAGGGTTGCCATAAAATAGTGTATGGTAGGGTTGCCAGATTGGCGACTTTATCGCCCATTTGGCGACCAAATTGGCGATATCCCATGGTCCAATCGGGAAGCTTCTAGAATAACTTCCTGTCAAGATATTTCTCGAAACGTGTCGAACTTAAAGAAAAGCTATATAAACCCTTGCGTTTCTGAGAGCCAGTTAGTTGCGAGATTGTGAAAGAGTGATTAGTTGCGAGAATCGCTGCTTACTGTGAGTGCTAAGCTATGCGAGAGTTTTGTGAACGGAAAGCGATCGAGATAGTGCTTTGCCGTGAAGCTACCTTTACAGTATAGCTTGACAGTGTATTGGTGAGTGTTCCACGGTGTTTATTATAAGTTTAGTGTTGCCGTGAAGCTACCTGTACAGTTACAGCCTGAAGCTGTGTTGCTGATTGTTTCAGCATATTTATTGTAGATTTTCGACGCTTTTAAAGGTAATTTTGGAACTGTGCTCTAAATAGTGATTCTTGTAAATTAATTGTGCTTTTTATTGTTCTGCATCGTGTTTTCATCGGATACTCTCAAATCTACGAACCCGTGTAAACGCAACAATATTTTAAAATAAATTCAAGTAATGAGACTTAAACTTTATTTCTTTAAAGAAACAAATAACTCTTTTTATCAGTTATAGCGTGCGCTTAAGAGTGCACATGAACTTGAAATTCACTGATAAGATTCTTATCTTCCTTTAAGAAGGAAACCTTTCAGACGTTTAACCACGTCATTTTCGACCCTTTAAACACCGCATTGAATAGCGGTCCAAAACGAAAACCTCTCCCTTCCAGCTGATCACTGGCAAAACTACTTTTTCGACCTGTAACCAGGTCCCCCCCTCCCTCCCTCCCAAAGGACGCGTAGCGGAAAGGGTCTTTAAAGATCTCCCCCTACGTATTCTTTACGCTGACGGTTGCTATTACACGATTATCAAGGTTCAAGGAAACTTCACCTTTTATTTTTCTAGTCAAAATTTTTATGGTGACTGCCCCTATTCTAAATTATTCTGGCCCTTATTTAGGCTCAAAATTAAGACCTTCATGAGTTTTTACCTTTTTTCTCAATGCGAAGGCATTTTTCCAAGTCTTTCGGCTTACCAAATTTTTACCGTATTTGACAATCCCCTCTTTTTGATGATATAAATTTCTGAGATGATGTGAAGGTAAAGGCGTAATTGCCTATGAACTCCGTAAATTGCACTTCCTTGATCCTTAGCGCATTGGCTGAGTTTAATGTCAATACTTTGAATGAGTTTTTTTATGAATAGCTAACTCTTTAGGTATGTGAGGATTATTATTCCTAAAAGGATTTACAATGTTTAAGAAAAGTCCATTCTTAATTTGATGGAGTTCCTCTAAATCAGTAGAATCGTATTTAGATTCAAACAGCTCAAGATTTTGTCTAAAAATATCAATCCTAGCATTGGGATCCCCGTCTTTTACAGTATCCATCATCAAAGAAAGTAAAAAGAAGAGAAAACAATATTTACGACACCTAAGCTGTGAAGCCTTGTTCGTATCAGAAAAAGTAATTCTCTGCATCGTCAAAACAGCAAATATTTATGATAAACCTCGGTGTTCAAGCGAAAAACTCACTAAGTCTAATTAGGCTTAGCTACACGCAACACGAAAACGATATTTTTTCAGTTCCGCTTATAATAAAAAAAATACAGAGTCACACTAGAAGGAATATCACTTAAACAGCACTTAACACATACTTAATTACAATTTAAATAAACTTAGAAACACACAAAAAAACATAAATTCAAGAGCTCACCAACTTCTATGCCAAGGTCTCTGAAGTATATTGACTATTGTTTTCGTTTTGCGATTTTGCGTCCGAAACATTAAATGTCGTACACTTTTCAAACTGTTACCACCAAATATCGCAGCCCTGTATTACATTTAAAGAAATTAAATAATGAAAAACGTGCATAAATGTATGTATGTTTCTCGCTTTGTGATAAAACGACGGTACCTAGAACCATCGAATTTTGAATGACATAATCCTGCTGCGAATATGGGCATCTGGAAGTCCAAATTAGAAATTGAATTTTGTTTTACCATCTATTTCAGATTTTGTAAAACTTTAACGAACCTTTGAATAACAAACTCAAGGATTTCAAAGAGAGCAATAGCAATGTTGTACAGAAAGAAACATTTTTATCTCCAGCGCGTGAGACTGTGTACAGGAAATTCTAAACATATGCTCAGCTTAAAATTATTTTGCGATATTGCTCTTGAATTTAATTTTATGGTTTAAGGGCGAAGAACATGATATTTAATAAATAAAGGTAACACACATAATGTTAAAAAAAACGCCCCTTTGGACGTAATTTAAAATTTGAAACATTTCAGATTTTCTTTTTTTTCCATAAGGAAATAAAGTACATGATGTCTTACAATAGTGATGGGATATTTATCATTTATAAAAGTAACATAAAACATTTTAATTTAATTAAACTGAAATTATACAGTGAGATTTTCCTTAGAATAAGAGAAAATTTTTTCTTAGTCTTTAGAATTAAATATTTTTTTATTGAAATAAGATATTCAGTTCAAAAATTAGTATTTTGTTTTTGGAGAAAATCATGGCACAAAGTAATGGGACACGACTCTTGTCCAATATATAGATAGCAAATGAGATCATGTCATAAATGCAATATGTACACTGCGAAAAACAAAAAGGGACGGTTCTATATCTCCCTTTCCACTGGGCCAATTGACGAAATTGAACTTGCGTTTTTTTATGTCTCGAAAGCGCGACTTAGGATATATATTAGATTTATGTATAGCATTGTTCTAATGCAGGTATTTCGACACAAAATCGGACTTTTTCTGAAATGCCATGCCAATTTTTGTTTTCCATATTTCTATTCTACGACTCAAATTATGGCAAACTGCCAAGTTTTGTAAAAATCGGACAAGTGGTTTTTAAAAAATTAGCTTCAAACTTTTAGCTCCTCAAAGGTAATTGAATTTGGTATGCATTTATTAATCTGTCTTTTGTTATTAAACTTATTTGATGGTTCCTCTCAAATTTCGAAATTTAGATTCGTTCCGAATAAAATCCGCCCATTTTCTGACAATTTATTTTTAAAATTTGTATGTTTTAATACTTTTTATAAGTGCTTCGAAAAAATTTTGTATACCTGTAAAAATTTTACCAGCATCTTAAAGTGGGTGTATTGCGAAGCATACATGCAAAAAAATTAGAATTTTTTATTCAAAATTTCCTAAGATATAAGTGAATTTACATATTTACATTTTGTTTTGAAATTTGGCATATTTGTTATAAGCGATAATAACGCCAAATGTGGTTTTCAAATTGTGCTAAAATTATTTGAAAATAATGACAATGATCTTCGTTTTCCTCATGTACAAAGAAAAAAAGAAAATGAATAATAGGTTGCTATAGGTTAAGACCCAAGGCAAATTTTTAAATTTCTCCATAAATTTCTTATCAAAAATTACTAAATTTAATATTTAAGCATAATTTGAGTCATAGAATGGAAATATGTAAAATCATCGGTATGTTATTTCAGAAAAAGTCTGATTTTGTGTCAAAAAACCTATATTAGAACAATGCTATATACATAAATCTAATACATATCTTAAGTCGCACTTTAAAGACATGAATAACGCAATTTGAATTTCATCAATTGGCCTAGTAGAACGGGAGATATAGAACTGCCCACCTTTTTTTTTTCTTCGCAGTGTACATTTGAGACATTTTATTTTACATCAGAATCTAAATGGCTAAATATAAAAGGGATTCTGTAACAAAGTTTGCTAACATAGACGTTTCCCATGTGATAAATGAGTTATGCTCCGAATGACCGATTGAATTTGTTGGTAAAATGTTACTAGTTTTGTTATGTCTCCTAATAATGTTCATTATATAAGAGGTATAAATTATTCAATTAAAATTCAATTAAAAAATACAGAAAAAAAAATAAGAAAATATGAAAAGTTTCAGATTTTAAATTACGTTCAAAGAGGCGTTTTTTAAATATTTTGTGTGTTACCTTTATTCATTAAATATCATGTTCTTCGCACTTAAACCATAAAATTCAGTTCAACAGCAAACCGCAAAATAATTTTAAACTGAGCATATTTTTAGAACTTCCGATACACAGTTTCATGCGCTGGAGATGAAAATATTTTTTCTGTACGGCGTTGCCATTGTTCGCTTTGAAATCCTTGAGTTTGTTAATCAAAAGTTCGTGAAAGTTTTACAAAATATGAAATAGATAGTAAAACAAATTCCAAATTTGGGCTTCCAGATGCCCATATTCGCTGCAGGATAATAATAATAATAATAATAAAACTTTGTTAGTAGAAAGTTAAACCATCTTTTGAATATAATAGCACTGTGCGTGATGTAGGATGGAAGGATGGATACGCAGAGGTCCTGCATAACATTTAAAGACATATGAAATCATAGGAGATAATTTTTTATTTACTTATTCTCTGTTAGATTAAATTTTATCTTTGCAGCAACAGCGCAGGATTTCACTTTTTAAATAAATTTTAAAATTCATTAATCGGGAGAAAGCATACTAAAATGTCTCTTTCTTGATTTAATTAAATTCGCCACTTTCTAAATAATTACTACTTTATTTAATTTGAAATTTCTAAACTTTTGTTTATATGTATATTTAAGACTTAACTCTAACCATTGCGCCTCTGATACTTCGATTTAGACCGAAATCCTAACTCTAATCGGAGAGTATTAATGGAACATTTCTTGCAGCAGGTAGTAAAGTTGATATCAATAGTAATTAATGAATGCTTATGTCACTGTCGCTGAGAGAAAGGAAAATTTCAACAGACGGGAGAGGTAAATGAAAAAAAAAAAAGATATTCTATACCAGAAAGGAAAGGAAATGTTAATGAGCTGGAATCCAGTCTAGAAAAGCTTTTAAGTGGATTAGAAGCCAAACTTAAGAAACAATTTCATCGATCGCGATGGGTACTGCTCAAAATGCTTGTTTTTTTTTTTTATCTTCGGTATACATGCTTCATTATCATATATTAACTCACCTTTGTTTCATCATTTCATTTAGATTTTACGAGATTTAAATTTATTATTTTTCAACTTATTATCACCATTTTTGTTTCTCTCTTCATAAGCAGCTTTAATTACTCATCATATGTATATTTATTTACATTCGAAAGGCCTTCCATGGTGGCTATGGCACTTCCAAGTTTAGAAAATAAGCTTTGAACATACACAGTCAAACCCAGATTTAACAATTACTAAGGGCCAATAGAATATTATCATTAAATTGAGAATTATCTTAATAAAATTTTAAATTAAATGTGTATTATAAAATGCTCATTTTTTTTGCACCAATAAAAAAAAAAAAAAAAAAAGGCGGGGAGGGACAGTTCTCTTTCTTTGTTCTACGGGCCGATTGAAGAAATTTAAATTGTGTTTTTCATGTCTCAAAAGCGATATTTCGATTCTATGAATCAAATTATGACAAATTGCTAAGTTTTGTAAAAAAATCGCACTAGTTTTTTAAAATTAGCTCTCAAAATTTTAGCTAATCAGTGTTAATTGAATCGGATAATATTTATTAATATTTCTTTTTTTACTAAACTTGCTTGATTCCTTCTTTCACAATTCGAAGGTTCAATCCAAATAAAATTCGCAGCTATTTTTTTGTTTTTAAAAATCTGTTTTTTTCAGTAATTTTTATAAATTTTTCGAAAAAATTTCAAATTAAAATCTATAAAATTTTTGTCATCGTCTTAAAGTAGATGTATTTCTAAGCATACCTGTAAAAAATTAGAGCATTTTATTCAATTTTTCCAAAGCTATACATGAATTATTGGCGCGTTTTGAAATTTGGCATATTTGTTATAAGCGAACGTCAAATGTGTTGGAAGAATGAACGAAGCATCCTTTTCTGCTCCGGCACAATGAAAAAAAAAAGTATTTCGCAAAGTGAAATTATTCTTGGAGCAAACTGAAAAAATGCGCTAAGATAAATTTTTGAATTTTTTACCAAATTTTATAAAATTTAATTAGGCATAATTTGCATTGTAAAATCGAAATATGGAAAAAAAAATAAGTATGTCATTTCAGAAAAAGTCCGATTTTGTATCAAAATATCTGAACAATGTTTATACTGTATCAATTTGATATATATTTTAAGTCACGTTTTCGAGACATGAAAAACGCAAGTTAAATTTCGTCAATTGGCCCAGTAGAACGGGAGATGTGGAACTCTTTTTTTTGTGTGTGTGCACAATGTACAATCTATCCTCTTGTTTTTTTAGACCAGAATAATAAAAACAAATATTAACTGATTAAACATTATTTGAATATTCTTTGAAAATTTTACAAATGTCTACAGTAGATTAAGACAATTCAGACTATAAAATTTAAACAAGAAAAATTACGTTAAAAATCATTAGGGCTGGGAAAAGGAATTTGCCCGATTTAAATGCCATTAATACAATAACTTTTATTTGTTGACAAGAAGCCTTTTCCTCCGTAATATTAAAGAACAAATGACCCGAGATGTGATGAAAAACAGGTAGAGCTGACAGCTAAGTTTATAATTTTAAATATATCGAACCTCGACTATTCGAGAAAGTACGGACTGCAATCATTTCGAATAATTAATAACTCAATTAAATCATACTAATTTTTCTTTTGATAGAATTTTTAAAATTGCTTATTTTAAATTCTGAAAATAAATTTACAAGCATAATTCCTATTAACATTTTAACAAACACTCTTATAATAAATTCTCTTGCCCTCAGTAAATAATCTGTACAGGATTTCATGACAAAAATAGGTTATGATTAAATTGGAATGAGTACACTGTATCAAAATTTACACAAAATATAAAATTTTGTCAAGTTTCCAAATGTAAAAATCGTCAAATATGCATTTTTACACAACATACAAAAAAGTTTATTACCTTTCTTAATGAATCTTCTAACTCTATCAGCCACCACACGATGGTGGCAATTTTTTTATCAATAAAAATCCACATAAGAAGCATCAGAACATTGATCTAAATATTAAGTTCTGCTCAAGGCTTCAGTGCCCAAACAATAAAATCGTTGAATAGTGGTAGTTCAACATGACAGATGGGCTGGTTCCAGTCTTTATTTTGATTATAGCAAGGCCTATAAGAGCTATAATCAAAATAAACCAATGTTTCAGCAAGCTTTGAAAACAAAGAAAGAATAGTTCGCCATTTTCTGACTGCGATGCCCTGTTGATGCAATTCTATCAAGCAGAATGTGACAAAAGGAAAAAATATCCCCCATGTCCACCCCATTCAATAACAACATGAAAGCAAACATAAGGCTCTTCACAAATGAGTTTTCCTCCCCTATATTTGGTTACATAATAAAAAAACTCTCCAGTAGGGAACGGTGCTAGATGTGTATGCCCAGGATGATCACTTTTAGCACTTTCTAGAATGAAAAATTTACCCATTTTTTTTTAGAATAAAATATTTTTCATAAATTCATTGCACTTCACTAGAGAA
This sequence comes from Stegodyphus mimosarum, assembly GCA_000611955.2. Lineage (NCBI taxonomy): Eukaryota > Metazoa > Arthropoda > Arachnida > Araneae > Eresidae > Stegodyphus > Stegodyphus mimosarum. Next base: position 113,555 of record KK113070.1, on the reverse strand, counting down.
TAAGTCTTTCTTTTCTTTGCTTAAAAAGCTCAACCTTCAGTAAAAGGTTTACTGAGAAAGGCATGCATGCATTCAGAAGTCAGAATGGGTTTTGAAGACCTGTTTATTACTGAAATTAAATTTGCTCGTTGAAATTGTGATTCACTTGCATTAAAAAAGTGCAGCAGCTCTTTTATTTAAGGCTCTGGCTAGATCTATAGTTCATTTTACAAACTGAGAAGTGCCAGAACCAGGCTCCAGTGCAATGTAGGCTCTGGTTACAGCCCTTACCTGCTATTTAAATATAAAAAGCCAAACATACTGTGCATGGCAAATTCCCTGTATAGGAAATTCTTGGGCTGTTGCATAAGGATAGCATTATACGGAATTATTGCCTTTCTTCACATATGCTACTATGGTGTAGCTAGTAGCAGATTTGTCTAGCATCAAAAGATTCATGGCTCAAATACTAGTGAGCACACAACTGATTTTTTGTTTCCTACTTTGAAGAACCTAATAGCTCTACTGTGTACGAGAGAATGGATAACGTTAAAATAGATTCCTTTTGTTTAGACCTGTCATCTTCTATTTCATTCTTTTAAAATTATATATGCTTCCATATATAATCAAAATAACATTAGACTTACCTTTGGAAAATCAGTTGATGGTGATATCTTGAAATTATTTTGAGCTGCTAGAATAATTCAGTATTCTACTACTAAATTTCTAATGCTACTAAACAATGGACAAAATGGATATAAAAGAAGCAAATATAGGAGGGACATGACCTTGAGATGCCACTTTTAAAGTAATAAACTAATTTAGCAATGTCATCCATGTCAGAGGTTCTCAGACTATGGAATGTCATAACCAATGAGGCTATATTAAAATTACCAGGAATTGTAATATTTTAAAAGTTTACTTTTTGTGCATACTTAAGATACATATCCTTTAAATTCTCTCCAAACCTCCTTACAGCAGCTTTATTATAAGCATGATTTTGTTTCTTCCCTACATTTTTTTCACAAAGCATTTGATGAATGTAATTAAATATAAAATTAATATTTAGAAATAACAACAAAACTGTTCTTCAAGTGTCAAATATTTTATTAACAATTTGTGTTGCCACTGAGAAGTATGAAACATTTCTATAACATTAGATAAATAATATAAGAAACTGTATTCCAGAGCTTGCAAATTAGTATGCAGGAGGAAAATAACTACACACCATGCAACATTATGTTAATTCCCCCCCCCCTTGAAAAATTAACAGTCTGTTTCTGAATAGAGAACACATGTCCCATATAAGGTTTAAAAAACAGGCTTAGAAAGCTAGTTGATTTGAAACTACTGGCAAAGAATATTTTGGAAAATACCACTCTGCTCACATTACATAATTCATCATCACTTCCTTTTTAAAAAGTAAATTGCATTTTAATAAATAATAACTAAAGATGTAATTACATATATCTGAAATTAGGTTATTATAAATTGACAGGTTATAATACAGGATTTCCAATGAAATTCAACTTCTAGTTTCCCTGATTTTCCATGACCAAATAAATGGAACAATTTCTTTGACGAAACACAATAAACTAGCCATCAAATTAAGCAATGAGCCACTTAAATGACTCCCTGCTTAACACAGTAATTATTAAAAATGAATATATATATATATATATATAAAGCTTTTAATGAGTCTGGGCTGTGTAATTTTATAAAATTATTTAATATTTCTTGATATCTCATAATTTAAATGAATTTTTATTAAAATAAATCAGATTAAAAATGCAGAAAAATCATTCTTTAGAACTGCATTTATTGCTTTTAAATCATTTATTAATCAATAACAGAATAAATTTAAAAGTTAAACATTTTATGCTTTGCTGAACAGCAACATGCTGATGCATGGATGATAAAAGTACTTTATTTCAAACCAGTGGCAACAAACTGCTTTTAAACAGCTGAGTTTGTTGACTAAAACGGTAAAATAAATAGCTTATACTCTGACAAATAGCAGCATTCTTGCATAAGATACAAATGTTTTATTTTAAACAGTGTTTCTGCTGCTCATTTTTAATTTACTGAGTTTCTTAATAAAAAATTCATTAATTCATACGAAATATGACATAAATAAGAAATAAATTCAAAATTTGTCCTTCCAAGTGCACATTTTTTGGGTGGATGAATATATGTATTCAAAATTTAATGGTTTTAGGTATTGCCAATTTTCCACAGTGCAAGGAAACATACACATACATAGATTCTTCATTATTTAACAATGTATAACTAAATGCATTATCCATTTACTAAAGGATATAACGAAATAACAGAGGATCATAATAAAAATTTAATTTACTCATTATTGCAAAGCAAATGAATGACATTCCAATACAAAATATGCATGTAAACATTCAAGACAGGAGAGATAAGGTTTTTTAAAGAAAGAATAGTCAAGAATAGATCAATAGTCAATTTTTGTTGAGGAATTAAAAAAAATAATTTTTAAAAAAAAAAAAAAAAAAAAAAAAAACAGATTAATAACATATTATTCATAATAAGTATTACTTTTTGGGAGTTTTGAAATAAAAATGAAGAGGTAGGAATTACACTAGAATAAAAACCATGTTAAATTAATATACCATATATTTCCATGCATAAACCAAAAATTTTTAGCAAGTTTTTTTGCTATGGAAATTTAGGGGTCAGCTTTCAAAACAAATTAGAAGTCATTGTCTCACCAGTGGCCGAGTAGCTAAGACCACTAAATGGTACTTCATCCTGCTTTGGGTTTGAATCGAAGGAAATGAGTTGGCTGCCTGGTCGATTTTCATTGTTTTTTTTGTGTGCAACATGAATATGAGCTAGTTGTTCTGAGAACATCTTATACAAAGGTATTCATCCTCTGAGACAGATAACCCTCACAGCTGTATCATATTCAGATAACCTAACATAGGATGAATAGCATCTTCCTTTAGTCCATCATTAACATCGCCATCGTCTGCTTCATATACATCACTTTCTATTCTACTCATAACACTGCCAAGGCCCAACAGCGGCCAAGCAGTAAAGTCGCTGGACAATGGTAGCTCAGTCCGAGGTTTTAATCCCACAAATGGGCTGGTTGTGTGGATTTTTTTAATGCTTTTCCCCATGTGTAACATGTAAACGAGCCAGTTTCCCTGAGAAAGTCCTCCAGGATGCATCTCTTCTCTTAGGCAGATAGCCCTCAAGACTTTCCCGTAATCACATAAACCAAACCATAATACTGCCAACAAAATAAAAATTTTTTGACAAATGGACAAATACCTCTGGCCTTCTTTCTGAATGGATGACAACTTCACAATCACTTTCAGCTTATCTGATATGTCTAAGTTAGATGACTACTGTTTGAACTTCTGCAGACATGTTGCTGGATTTACAGGGCAATTTTAAATTTGGCTTATACATGGACTTTCAATTCAGGCTGAATGTTTCCTGCAAAATCACACCTCTTAGCTTATATTTAAAAATACACAGTAGTTCTTTACAATGATGTACAACAGCACAGTGCTGTAATTTCTAAATTACAATTCTAAAGAAAGGGGTGATAGAACAATTATATTTTTAAACAGAAAGAATAACAGCTTACTAACACGTGAGAAGAAAAGATACAGGGTGATAAAATTTTATCAGATATCAGGTGAGTATAGTTCTTTGAGGAAGAAAAACAAAGTTTCAATTTACTATATTTTAAAGATAAGATGTATTTACTAATTACTATCTAAAATACAAGCTTTTATCATTTGAGAAGATTGATCTGTACATTTTTTTAAAACTTCACTCTCTTTTTGAAAAAATTCTATCCCCTCCCCGCAATATTTGTATGAAATATTGATATTTTCACTAACTTCATGATTTTCCAAGTAAATAGGAACCCTGTTATAACTGATAACTAGTGTAATTTATAACACCAAATTCTTTAAAAAAAGAAATAAAAGAAGGAAGAGTAAGAGTAATCTGAAAACCTAAGATCACGGGTTGGCAATGTGGTGCCTGCGAAGTTATTTTAAAGTGTCTATTGTTAAAATATCTAAACTCTTAAGTTTTACCGTAATTTCTGGAAGAAACACTGTGGTGTTTATGTGTTTAAAACTTCAATTCTCAGCAGGTGATGTGTTTCTACCCATGTGACACTTAGGTGCAATAAAAAAAATATTTCCTATGATGTCATTGTGAATAGTTTGAATGACCTTGTTATTGTACATAGTTTGAATGGCCTTCATTGTGTATAGACTGGTCCTGTTCCCACACAAAAGACCACTCAGTTGCTTTTTGCGAACTTTATTTTTTTTACATTCTTTCCCTTAAACGGACCTACGTGAGTTATTCACCTTAAATGGGATCTCAAAACAATAACATTCTTCCCTCTTTCAAATCAGCATTCTCATCAGTTTGAACAGTCTCTCTTCCCTGCCATTCGATGAATCTTCCAGAACCCATCCTCTCCCCAACCCTGCCTTTTCCACTGTAAATCTACTGCTATATTTTTCAAAGGCGGACACCACCTGCGTTGCAATAACGAATTCTGACATAATTCCCCTTCAGCATGAATCGATTTTTTTTTTGGCATTCTGCCAGATACATATCCCATCAGTCTGGGTACAAGTTCTTGTTGGATGGTTTTTAAGTAAGAAGGGTGTGGAAAATTTTTGAAAATGGCACCTAAACAGCACAGAAGCTATACTGTTGGTTTTAAGCTTAATGTAATTCCACATGCTGAACAAATTGGAAATAACAACGAGGAAAGGGAATGGCAATTTCGACTTATAAAATTCACTTACAAGCAAAATTTATGGCAAAACAAATGAACATAAATGATTTCAAAGGAGGGCCTTGCTGGTGTAGCAGATTTATGAAAAGAAAAAATATTTCTGTGCGTACTAGAACAACAGTCGGGCAACAAATACCAATGGACTGGCAGGATAAAAAGGCATCTTTTGTAAAATATGTGACAGATATTACTGAAAAAAAAAATTCTTCCATCACAGATAATAAACATGGATGAAATGCCGTTAGCTTTCGACTCTCCTCCAAACAGAACTGTTGATGAAACTGGTGCAAAAACTGTATCTGTGCTTACGACGGGGCATGAAAGAACGTCATTTACATGTGTGTTGTGCCACAAACGGTCACAAGCTAAAGCTGATGATCATTTTTAAAAGAAAAACTATTCCAAAGGGAGATTTTCCTAATGATGTAATTATTTGTGCAAACGAGAATGGATGGATGTGTGAAACAATCATGCATGAGTGGCTACAAAAAGTTTGGTAGTGTCATAAGGGATCTTTTTTCCAACCAAAAGGGTTATTCAAAGGGTCATAATGGATTCCATGCGTGCTCATTTAGTTGAGTTAGTGAAACCCAGATGTCAAAAAACTATCTACGACCATTGCAATAATTTCTGGTGGTTTGACAAAAATCTTACAACCATTAGATTTGTCAGGTAATATATCCTTCAAAGCTGAAGTCCGAAAGCAGTGCGAGTGTCAGACGAATGAAGGATTGCATTTGTATACCAAAAGCAGCAAAATGTGTAGAGCATCTTATGAAGAAGTTGCAAAGTGGTTAGGAAGTGCGTGGAAATCAGTGAAAACATCGTCAATAATGGCAGAGTTCAAAGAAGCTAAAATTAGTATATATTCAGATAAAGAGATTGTAAACCAAGGATGAATGTGACAATCTGAAGACTTAGATCAGGATTTAATAAATCTTTTTAATTCAGATACTGAAGAATCATATTTTGATGGCTTCGTTTGATGTGCATTTTGCTATAATTCCTTTGTAAGTAAAATTTAAAATTTTCTTTTGTTATCCAAATTTAATATCATTATTGCAACATTTTTTATAATATAGTATGAGTGTGACAAATATGGACTTCTTAAGTGGGTAAATAAAAGTATATTCGTGAACGTAAATATATTTTCAACATTTCTTACCTTTATTTTTGAGTTATAGTTTCATGTCATGCATTTTTCTTAACTGATATGTCATATATTAGTATATAGATCAAGATTTTGCATCTATATGGTCCATGACGATGTCACATGCAATTTAATCTATCGCGGCATTTACGCTGATGTGGCGTTTCTGCGTAATTTTAATTTTTTCTTGCCATTTTCTTGAGTGCAGTGTTTATGCTGATGCGGACTTCCTTCCGGAAATTACGGTATGTATTCAGACAATACACACTCATAATTGCAAATGAATAGTTTAATTGTAAAAATCGTAAAAACAATTAAACTTTTGACAAATACTGAATCTTAGCGACATCTAGAATACACTACATGACTAGATGAATCAATTTTTGACTGCTTGAAACATCTGATTCATATATAGGGAATTATTTTTTGTGCTATTATCTTCGTATACCACGGCACCATGACAGTGTAAGCTTTAGATCTGTAACCTCCGTTCATACATAAACTTGTCATTTAGACTTGCAAGCAGAGTACACCAGCATGTTTAAAAAAAAAGTACAACCCAGATCATTTTATGTTGAGAAGGAATAACAATTTTATTTCCTTTATTAAAAAGAAAATAGTGTATGCTTATTCTGCAATTCAACTGCAGCACAGACACACATTTCATCACTATTACGGTGCTGGCCAAGATTTCACATTTTTTAAACAAGTCCCTCTAGTAAATAATGTTCTTGAAGCCTGCTTTAAAAGCCAATGACCTTATGAAATATAAGTAAACATAAATAATTGCACCGCCAACCCAAAACTCTTTTCTTGAAGAAAACATGCAAGCCTGTAGGCTGCTGTATCAATTGAATCAAAAAGGAAGGATGGTATGCAAAGAAACAACACACTTACTCAACATTTGCTTTTCTGTAAATAAACTGGAAAAATGAAAGCACGGCTAATTTTTGAATTTCTCTTACATTTTAGAAATGTACTTCCTTCACTTTTTATAAATCTAATTATTAATGCATTGTAATTTTAAACACACATACTCTTTACTCAGTGGAATCTCAAAAACAAAATGAAAGGGTTTCAAAAAATTTCACTGGGTGAAAAAAACAGTAAATAACAACAATAAAAAAAATTAAAAACACCTATTTCTTTGCAAATAAATTTACAGCACAAAAACTATGTATCACGGAGCTATATATGGTTAACAAGTTAAAAATAATCAACACTTCATTCTCAAATTCAGAACACATGTATCATATAAAACTTAAATATCAATCATAATTAACACATTCCATGCTAGCCTTAATTTACATTTCTAACAACCATTATATTCTGCTTTCTAACATTTATATATACTATTTAGTTATGTCCTTGGATTAAAATACATGTGATGGACTAATAAAAGTGTCAGCTTAAATTTATTCTTCTTCTGAACATAAACAGTAATACAGTGTAATTCTGATATGGTTTCATCAATATAATAAAATTTAATAAATTACAAGCAATTTTTGATGTAACAGATACATGTATATAAAGCAATATGGATCAGTCAATTCTGAATAGTAGTACTAAGTGAATATATGGTACAGTTTCGACTAGTAAAATACAATATTTTGAAATTATACAACTTTATTGTGATATGCTTTCTCTCCATGATAACTCATAGCAACAAATATTTTCGTTTCCTTTCCGGCATCGAGAACGTGTGACCGGAACTGCAGACAAGTATTCGACCATGGGCGAAAGACGTTGTAACAACAGCTGCCTTCTGGTTCGTCGCATGGAGCGTATAGAGTTATAACTGGAATGTTTTACTGCTGCAGAAGGGGATACATATAAAAATTGCTGATTTTTTTTTAAAGACACAGGAGTAGAATTGGCAGAAATTTTCAGTGACCTCAGGCTTAGGCCTCTTGCCTTTTGTTGCGGACAAGTGATGGCCTTCTGTCATCTCGATGCTGCTCCATTATTCAAATGAACATTTTTGGTGGGTCTAAATAAAAATATTCATAAAAAATCAGAGCTTTAAAATGACTAACAAAAACAGTTAAAATAAAAACGTAAACACCTCATGTAATTTGAGAAACAAAAGCAAGCAACTTTAAAATCAGGTAAAATGAGAGATGCATGTCCTAAGATCTTGGGTTTTAATCAGTTCCTTCGGGGGGGGGGGGAGGTCCATTCTTTATTATTAGTTTTCTGTTATACTAAAGGCTATGCCGAAAAAGCTGTTTTTATTTTATGTAAGCTAAATATTTTAAATAGTAGGATAACAATGGAATTAAGATAGAATGGGTAATTTAATCCTTTGACTAAATAATAATAATAAAAATAATAATAAATTTTACCACATTTTCTACTCAAGTGAACAAAATATATCATAAATAAGGCAAATTTAGCATTTGGGAATTTTTTGACAAATGGTTTTCAAGCCAAAGGCTGGGACACATATGTTCCAGCTGTAGTTAATTGTGGGATACGTATGTCCCACACGTAGCAATCGACTTGCTATAAGCACACCTATTATTCTGGAAAATTTTATTATATGAAATAGATTTTCCATCATATGGTACAGGGTAAAACACATTCTTTGCATAACCCAATACACATTGAGGAACTCATATTTGTTCTTTTCTCTATGTTCAGCGGTATCTCGATTTCCCAACTATTGGAAGATGATCCCCAACCTTCAGGAGATTCTAAGTACTTCTTTAATCCAGCAGTAATTTTTAAACTTTTAGTGGGATACTACCTTTCAATTACATGTTATCACATATAATATATAACACTTGGTAAAGAAAAGAGGGAGAGACCAACAAAGACTGTGAATTAGTTTTTAAAAGTTCCTGGTCTGGTTTAAACAAAAAGAAGGAGGTCACCCCACTTGCAACCCAGCCTGTGTTTTACTCTTTAAAAATAAAAAAAAGGATGTCCTAAAATAAACACAATTTCAATTTCAGTTTTGATTATTTTTTTAAAGTCAGAGGACACTAAAATAGCTCTCATCTATCAAAATATTAATACTTAAAATACAAAAATGAAAATTAATTAAATTGAATTTATACTTTAGAGATAGTAATTCTGATGTTAAAAATATCTATACCAAAGAATATTTCTCTTTTGAGGACCCAGAAATTAAAAACTTCATTGTTAATAATTAAATATTCTTAAGCAGAAGACTTTCAGATATTTGTTCTAATAATTTAAAATAAATTTTAAGAAGATGCTGTAAAACTGAAAGGACAAATATTTTGGAGTTTTTAAGAAGATACTCATAGAATACATAAATGTCCTATTTTTCACAAAGATTCCTTCAAATTTCCTATTTGAGTTTCCTTAATTATAAAATTTTAATTTATTTGTATGTATACACTGACACAAAAGAAACAACTAAAAGAAGTCATATAACTTGAATGATTTTTCAGTTAAGAGCATGGAACTTCCACAAGATCTTTACTTTGTCATGCTGACATAGCTTCAGAATGGAAAATTGCCTATTTCTGCAAAAAACAAATTTGAAAAGAAACATATGAAATGTAATATACAGTTTGACACAGAAAAGTTGGTGCTGCAACTTTTTAGAGCTACATAGAAAAAATTAAAAATATGTAGTCACCCTTGACCACAATGCATGCTTCACAGTGATTTTCCATGCCATATAATGGTTGTCCAAAAACCTGTGATAACATGGGAACAGGGGTTTCAAGCTCCTAGAACTGTGCTAGACTGGAGGCTGCAAGTCAATATCCTAGTGATATCAGATATGTTCCATCAGATTTAAATTCAGAGAACATGCAGGCCATTATATCCACTGGATTCCTTCAACCTCAAAATAATTGGTTATTACAGCAGCATTATGTAGATGTGCATTATTGTCCATTAGGAGGAAGTTATTACTAACTGCACCACTAAACAACTTGATCTAAGAATCAAGAACCTACCATAATTCCACCACCTTTCTACTGATGTCTTCCACGGATGTTTTCAGGCTATTTGCATATGTTTTCTCCTTCTATATTCTAGTTTGCTTGTATCAGTTTGTATGTTTGGGATCACTTTCCAAACAAATAAAGAGATCAATCATTAATAAAGCGAATTCAGTTCCAGTCTGTGGAACTCTTAATCACAATGATGGCACTGGCATAACCAGGCACATTTTATAGCCCAAGTTTGTGGGAGATAAATCATGCATTTCCATTCAAACAGCCTATCACTCACCATATATCCAGATATTCAAATTCCTGTAACTGCAGCATTCCCTGCTATCTAGGCTAAAAAAAGATGTCAATTTTTTTAGCAGGTGTTTCCAAATAATGGTCCCCAAAGTCAGTTTTGCACGTTTTCAATCTGGATCTTATTTTGCATACTTAACTAGTGTCTTTAAATTGTTTTCAGAATCTTGACTTGATGCTTTTGTGTCTTTGCAGAACTGCGTCAATGTCTGTTTTGTTTCCATACTCCCAATCACATGCTATTTCTTATAATCTGCCAAATGTACATTCAATGATATATTCCACTTTCCAAATGAAAATTATATCCAATTTGAAAATTTTATCCAACCTCTAATTAGAGTGTGAAGCACACAAAAATTTGTATATTTCTGTGTAGCAAAGGTGAATCCATTGGGACTACATGATAACATTAAACATGAGTGGCCAACTACCTTTCATTGGACTTAGTAGCACTAACACGTGCATGTAAAATAAAGAAGAAATTAAAAAAATGATATAAGGTACACAAGCTATAAACTTATATGAATGATATATCATTTTTTAATTTCTTCTTTGCATTCTAAAAACAGTAACATGCTTATAATAAATCTCTAGCATATAATTTCAAAATTAGTTTTGTCATATGATTCTAATACACTGCTAAATACTTGTGTACTTACATACCAGTAAAATGTAATTAATAGTAATGATAAATTTTGCAAACCAAAATCTTCATTAACTGATAAAGCAGAATCACTAACATTTACAGTACAGTTCTGCAAACAAAGTATTCTGTATAATTTGATTATCACTTTTTTGTTTGTTTTAAATCACTTAAAATCTGCTGGTCAAGCAGAATATTATCTTTGAAATAATATAGCAGTTTATTAACAGCTAGACTGTAATAATTTCTAACACCATCTATACAGTGCTAACAGTATAAATACATTTCAGTTACAGTATTAATGTCATTGCAGTACATATTTTAATGTATCAATGTCTGCATGTTTTCTTGTTCTGCTAAAGGATTATGGCATTCTAATTTTGCAATTTTTGTCTCCATCCCTTTATGACTCTATTTGTTGGAACCTTTATAATAATCTAGTGACAGGCTTTGCTCTGTTTGTGGAAATTCCAATTTAACTCATCCCTCCTCTCAGTAACAAAATGGCTGAAGAAAATCGGGTAATCTCTGCTAATTACAACTCGCATTCCTCCTTTGTGGTGGTGGATGTTAGCAGGTTTATGGCTGTACCCTACTGTTAAATTTCCAGTTCATTCTGAGTAGAATTCTTAAAATTTATATCCAAACTTCCAAGGTTGCATTGTGTTATGTGTGCAAGAAAAAATGTCCAAAAAGAAAACAAATTAACACAATGGAAATGAAATTGGATGCCTTAAAAGACTGGAGAAAGAGCAAAGTATTAATAAAATTGCTATGAATTTAGGTATTGGATGAAATATTATGAGTTGTGAATAACCCATCCCTTTTTCCATAAAACTCAACATTTTTGGTAACCAACATTTTTGGTAACTCAACATCCTCCACATTAAGTCTAGTTTGCAGAATTGTACTGCATATTGTAAACTATGCATTCTTAGTTTGTCTGCCCTACAAACACATAGGCCATCACTTCTCTTTTAGATTTCAAATATACTGTTATAAATGCGTAAAATTTATAAATGTAATTATTAAGAGGCATGCATTTGTGTCAACTGATTATACTGTGTGTTCATTTTTGTGCACATGTGTATTTTTAAAGAATGTTTTATCATGTATAAAGAAGCATTCAAGCAACTATGACTGCAAATATGCCTTCTTGAACGAACTCCACCATCATGTTCTACATCATCCACATCGAGACTAAAAGTGCGTAACCCCCTGCCTCACCCACAAAAGAGAGAGAGAGACTTAAGAGGCTACTACAAACTGAAGAGAAGAATTTTAGATCAGTTACAATTAGAAAGAATTTTATTTTACATATTCTTCACACACACGCATACACACATATTCAAGGCTTTAAATTAAGACACATATTCAGTTTAAATGCAAAAGACTCTACATAAAAACAAAGCGCTTTCCCAAATTAACCTCAAAATATTGGTTTTGTAATACTCTATGAATGTGTTTAATTCATACAGCATTCTAAAAATTTTGCAAAATGTAACGCAAACTCCCCCATCTTTTTTTTTTTTTCTATGCAATCTGTACTGAAAAATTTTTAAAAATTATTATTTTTATTGTTAGTCTGAAAGATAATTCAGTGAAAAGCAAAATTATATTTGATAGATATCTCAGCCAAATATAATGATAGTAAATTATTATATTTGATTGATTTCATTTATAGATGATTCCAATTCAAGTTTCAAAAGTATGCCATTGGTTACAATCTTATGAATTGAAGTCAGTAGTTCTGAAAATGGACTAAGGTACATAGTTAAGAATTAGATACAAATTATTTCAGAATTAAATTAAGAAGTTACAAGCATGGCTTAAAGGGAAGAAGGTAATAAATGTTTGCTGGGAAAATGCCACACCAGATGTACTATTTTATTTCATATTGTTTCTCATTTAATTTTGGAGTACTGCCATTTAAAGAGGGGAAATACACCAAGATAATAGTTAGCAAGAAATCACGACCACTTTTCATTTTAAAAATTTTCTCTTTTTATAATAATTTTTTCTTACCAAATGTGCATAATATTTAAAAAAATTTTGCACAAGTCTTCTTAAGTAATGCATTAGATGAATATGCTGCAACCCTCCTAGCCGATAATAATTGGCCTTGTGGTTAATGTGGCATACCCAACACAGACAAACAAAAATGCAGTTAAAAGATTAAAATACATATTAAAACAGAAATACGGTTAAAAACATCAAACCAAAATTACCAGTATTGTTCTATTGCCATAAAGTTCATCAAATCCTTTGCAAATCTAAACTCTTCATTGCGGCAATAGAATTCTTCTATATTATCGTGCTTTTCCCTAACATGTCGCAATAATACATAGTCTTTGACAAAATGTTGTGCATTGCTTTCAGCACTACAAAAACTACAAAGACCATTATTTTGCATATTAAATCTTTTCAGATACACTGTCTAAGGTTTTCAATTATAATAATTGATCTTAATATGTATTAGTACATTCTTATTTCTTCCATATGTACAAAGCTGATACATTTATGATCTTTTCCCAAATACGACACCATTTATCGAACATAGTACTCTAGAGAGATATATGTGCCAACTTATAATACTTTCAATGAGGTAGCATGCTTTCATCATCAGCTCATTTTGATTGTGACAAAATTCTTCTAGAGATGAGAAATATATCTCTTAGTTAGCTATTTCAACAACAAAGAAGAAGAAGAAAAAAAAAAAAAAAAAAAGAGGGAGAGGGAATATGAAACACTTGACACCCAAAATACCAAATTTTGAAATTAGATCTCCCTAGTTTCAAACAATAAGAAAAAAAAATTAAAATGTGGACTAAGATGACATTTGCATACTTCAAACTTTCCACTGCAAGTTTAATCCAGAATTTGTGGCACATTTGGAGGTTTTATGTAACTTTCACTATTTACAGGACATGCAATACAACATTTGATATCTTCTATCAAATTTTTTACCCATTTGATGCACACATATGAGTGCAGTATTTTGTTTGAAAAATTATGTAAACAAGCTAATATAATTTATAAATTCCAGTTTAAGTAATATCATACACATAGCACTGGAAAAAAAAAATATTGAGAGATATTTGTTCTTATGTCTCTGGACAGAGACTTTGTAAGATTTCTTTTCAGTTTGTTGAAACTAAAGAGCACCATATTTGATAAACTGAAATAATTATTATATGACATAATATTATTTGCTCAGGAAAAGAAGCACAGTACTTACAAATGAGGAGCACTACTATGACACAAATCATCACTCCCAGAAACCAAAGCTCGCGTGGGATGAGTAGAGAAGAGAGGTGGGGCAGAAATGGTAACACTGTTACCATTGGTGGATGTTAAGGAAGAGTGAGTACAGAAATGACTAGAAGAGTTCGTGCTGAGGAAAGTATTCAGGTCCCATTTAGGAGGAGAGGGTCGGTGGGGTACTGCATTGCCGGGCGAAGAAACGAGATGTTTCCACATTCGCCTAACAGATACGGACATGAAAATCATTAGAAACAAAATACAGTTACAAAGTATGAAAGGAAAGGAAAATAAATGCTTTGCATGCAAATGGTTCTGAAGGAAATCCTTCACAAAAGCTAGAAAATTAATCATTAATTACCTATACAATTACAAGGTTCATTCAATAAAAATAAACTAAAGAACAGTAACAATAATATATCTCTAAAAACTATTAACAATTAATACCCAGATATTTACCTCAGGAAAACACAAAGCGAATAATAATACACCTATAAATTCCGTAAAACCATTTCTGAACTCTGTCCTTCTTATTACTGTCTGTCTAGAACCACAAACAAAATTGTCCCGGAAAAGCTTTCAGTTTCATCATTTTCTCCCTCTAAGCAGGCATTGCGTAAAAAGTCTGTTTCACCAGAGAAAATGAAAGGAGGAGAATCACGACTTCTCTTTACAGCAGTTTCATTTTTTTGCTATTTATGTATATTGATTTTATTTAAAAACACTACTTTCTAATTTATTGTGTAGCAATAATGCTTAATTTTCTTTTTAGAATTAAAATGGAGGACAAGAACTGACATCTGAAAAAGATAGATTTAATATAGTAACTATAACTGGAATAATATATATGTTGCCTGGAATATGTAATAAGTGTCATGTAGTGGACTGGATAAGTGTAAGTGGAATATGTAATAAGTGTCATGTGGTGGACTGGATAAGTGTAAGTGGAATATGTAATAAGTAATCAATACTGTGAAAGAATAGTCCCAACATAGCCTATGCGTGTCATAAAAGGTGACTAAAATAGGTACTCAGTGTCTGGTTGTATAGCCGAGTACCTTGCCAATGGGGATTATACCAGGGGACTGGTCCTCCAAGGTGGGGGCTATGCATGAGGCTAATAACTTCACCCCATAAAAATCCTATGTTAGAAAAATCAAACGAAGAGCTTTTTGGTCTGTCTATGTGGAGGCTACAAGGAAGGGATTTTGGGGATCTGAGACTTGAAACTCGGGATTTGCTTTCATTTTATACAAGCAAGGGACTTCCTGTTTTAATGGAATTAATTGGATGATTATAAGACTGACTTAATGGCACTTCAGGAAATGAGATGGATCGACAGGTAATTCAAGATGGCAGAATTCACACTATATTTTATAGCTGTGATCCTGGAAAACACATGTTTGGCACATGTTTCATTGTTCACAAGAGGACAAGGCATATTATTATTGATTTTGAGGCCAGGCCTCCCAGATTATGCAGGATTAGATTGAGAGGTAGATTATTCAATTATAGTTTAATTAACAGACATGCTCCAACTGAAGAAGGATACTTTTTATGAAAAAGTCCACACACTGCATTCTGCCAGCCTAAAACATGATATCAAGATTGTGCTGGGAGATGCAAATGTGAAGGTAGGGAAGGAAAATAGCTTCAGATCTACCACTAGTCAGTATTGCCTATATTATGACTCAAATGATAATGGGGAGAGACTGATATTTTTTGCTATGGAACATGATATGGTGGTGGTCAGTATTTGTTTTCCAATCAAAAGTATTCACAAAATGACTTGGAGATCTCCAGATTGACACTTTCAATCAGATCGATCACACCTTGATTGACAGCAGACATGTCTCAGACATTATTGAACGTCAGATCATATCGTGCAGTGAGTTTTAACTCAGAATATTACCTGGTAATGATGAAAATCCGACCAAGAATCTCTAATGCCCATAAAAATAAGTGGTGAAATTAGAGAAATTTAACTGTCTACTGTTAAAAGAGAAAGATAAAAAGCAGAGATACCAGAACGAATTGGGAACTCACTTACAAAACATCAAATTGGAAGAACTGGAGTGTATAGATGAGAAGTGGAATCTGTTAAAAATTATTATTACTAAAACTGGCAGAGTCTTAGGTTTTTTTAGCAAAAGAAGGAATGAGTGACAAATGGTTTGATCAAGAATGTTGGACTTCCACTGACTTTAAAAATAAAGCATATAAGACTAGGCTTCAAAGAAAGCATACAAGATTAGCTGTTGATGAATACAAATGTGCTAGAAAAAATGAAAAAAAGATACATTATGTTAAAAAGAGGAACTTTCATGAAAATCTTCTAACAGATGTTGAACATCCTAAGAGCAAAAAGGGAAAGCAGAGCTTCTTTCACGAAACCAACTATAGACAGAAAAGTTTTAAACCTGGAACAATACTTTGTAGAGGAAAATATGGTTCTATCTTATGTGATAAGAATAACATTTTACAGAGATGGAGGGAGCACCTGGATGAGCTGCTGAATTCCAACGTGTGTACAAAGAAGTGAAATAACAAGCAGAAACCTAGAGCCTATTGATCCCCCCCCCTGGAAGAGGTGAATCATGCTTTAAGAAAAATTTAAAAAATAAATAAATCCATTCCTTCAGAATTATTAAAAGCTTTGAGACCTAGATGCATTCCATTAATCAAGGACTTATCTTCAACTTTTCTGCGATTATGAGACACTCCCAATGTAATGGAAACTTAGTACCATGAATCTGATACACAAAAAAGGAAACATGCTTGATTGCAGTAACTGTAGAGGAATTAAATCTTCTGTGCACATTTTATAAAATACTTTCAACTATTCTTTTTAATAGACTTTTACTTTACTTTGATTATGCAATCAGTGATTATCACTGTGGCTTTGGAAGATAGGCTATTCAACAGATTTTTGAAAAATGCATAGAATTTGGAGCTGAAAAACACAATCTTTTTATCAACTTTAGAAATGCGTATGATTGCATTAATAGGAAAATACTCATTAAGGCCAGGTATGAAATAAATATTCCAGAGAAACTTACTGCAGTGGTGGGTTTGACTCTTAAAGAACAATTTGAGGTCAGGGCATGCCTCCTGTTTAATACTGCACTCGAAAAAGTTATTAGGGATTCTAGGATCAATACTACAGAAAATATTTTTAATAACACTATTCAGTTACTGGCCTGTACTGTTCCTTTTATACAGGCATTTATGGCATTGGAATAAAAGAGCAAAAAGATTTAACCGCCCTGTTAATTAAAATAAAACTAAATACATGCCCTTATTTAAAATCTGACTTACCACTTAGTCATTTAGAAATTAGTAACTATAAATTTTAAAAAGTCTACAGTTTTACTTATCTGGGAGCAGAGATGAATTGTTAAAATGAAATAACTTCTGAAATACTTAAAAGTATCTCTGTTGCAAATAGTTGTTTTCATGGCCTGAAGAGCTATTTAAAATCCAGCTTTCTCTAATTAAGAACTAAATTACTTTACAAGAGACTTATAAGATCTATTCTGACTAATGCATCAGAAACTTGTGTGCTGACTGTATGTGATGAGGAAGCTTTGGACAATTTTTAGAGAAGGATATTGCATTGCATACTTGGTGGGGTCTGTGTGAATAGATAGTGGAGATCTAATTTAGAACTATACAAGATCTATACACAATCTGATGTACTAAAATTCTTCAAACTAGAGACTTAAATGGGCTGGTCATCTGGGCAGAATGCATGAAGATCGGTGCCGTAGGAAAATCTTTCCAGGGTTGCCACTCAAACAAGAGAATGAAATTTCCTGACTCTTCCAGGTTTTCCAGGTGCGTTTTAAGAAAATTCCAGTCTATCCATGTGATGCACTTTGGCTGTGCTAACAGGTAAATTAATTATGGTACCACTTGAAAACACAGAAATTTGGCAATTACATATGACATATATAATCTCCAAAGAATTACTATTTTAACTATAATAGTAATTTTCTCCCCTGAAGATTGAGATTAGAATCTGTCCAATCCGTATTAAAAAATGTCTTTTTTTGCTGACATTTTGCAGCTAAACTACAGAAAGAAATCTATTTAATGACATTTTTAAATAAATTCAGGTATTTTATATTTATTTAGCAGCATACGTAAGCAAAAATATGTGCATTATATTTCATGAATGCCATCATACTGCTAGAATTAGTTTCAGGATTATGCCAGAAAAAATTTCCTGAAATTTGAAAGTATTATTTACTAATAATAAATAAATTTAGAAGGAAGAAGCAACATTAAATGGTAGGAATAACATTAAAATAATTAAAAACTGAATTACAATAATGAACGATATTTTGGCAAATATATGGTTAGCCTAGATGACAGATTACTACTTTTTTATTTTACTGCAAAATGACAAATAAGGCATTTATTAAATTAATAAAAAATATTTAAAAGATTTTGCGGTTAAAACACTAGTATAAGCTACGGCCTTCGAACGGTTTTGGAAATTTCCGCCAATACCAAAATGGCCCGTTTACTGCTCATAATAATGTCGCCAAAAACCTATGTGTACCGTACATGGAGGTTAGAATAGAATACGTGGAGGCTATTCTAACCTCTATGGTACCTTATACTATGATTAAACAGATTTTGTTTTACACAAGAATACGTATTTTCTTTAGTTCAACTGCACTGCACATGCACGTCTCGATGTTACTGAAAACTGATTGGAGCTGCGAGTGATTGCATCCAACGTCGGCACAAAACTCGCTTTTTGGAGGGTGGAATATCGCTATATGAAATTCCCTGACTTTTCCAGATTTTGACTAAAATATTTAAATTCCCCAACTTTTTACGGTTTTCCAGATAGCCTGGCAACCAGTTTTTCTGGCAAAGCCCATGGGAACCAGACCTATGGTTAGACCCTTAGTGAGATAGATCAATTGGGTTAAAAATGACCTAAACACTTTAAAGGTCAAAAGGATTTATGAATTGTATACACCAAAAACTGTTGCTGATGAAATCTTAACATGTGAAATGATTATCATCCCATGCATTTACATTTAGGAAAGTATTCTCTCCTTATTTTTTATTCCTACCACAGAAAGAAACTTATCTGCCCATAGATAGTTAAAGTATTTAAGGAATACAACATCTGAATCTCAATTAAATGAACAATCAAATAAATGTTTTACTATTTATTCATTGGGACATCCATGTAAAAGTTCTTTATAGTGTACCAAGGAAAGGGAATTTTGCTTTGGAAGAGAAAAAAAATTAATAAATTTACAAGCTATTTAACTATCTGCAAGCATTCAAAGAATATTTTATTTTTACAGTACGCAAATATATATTAAATACACATTTACATGATTTTACTAATAGCTTCATTTCATGAACTACAATTCCCCATATTCCACATATGAACAAAACATTCATATATTTTGCTATATTGATCTAAAATATGCCACTTTGATATTCAGATTTTGATATGATGATGCAAAATCAGAGACACCTGTTTTAATACAACCCCTTCTAAAATTCTTTAACTTTGTGTAGATTTGTAATTTGAATATATTTTTTCATAAACACATGTTGCCTTAGTTGTGAAAAAATTGGTACATATTTATATGTATTAACATGCGTATTCACAGAGAAACAGTCATATTTTTCTATATTGATCTAAAACATGCAACTTTTGATCATATGAAATTTTGATACAATCAAGATTTAATAAGGAATTCTGAATAAAATCATTTAAGTTCTGCTGATTATATTATAAAAATGATTTTCATTTTTTAACAAGACCATGATCATCTAAAAATTGTATCATAAATTGCTTAAGAGAGGCAATAAAATTGTTTTCTTTTTTTCAATATTTTGTATTATAAATACCTTTTAGCAGGGGAGCTAGAGTGAGCATTCTGCTTTGATGGCCGACGCGGTGTGGAAATGCTGCCGGAAGTTTTGGGATTGTCCGCTGCTTCGGCTTGTGCAGCTCCTGATGCACGGAGAGGCTTCAGTGGTGATACGTACGTGGAATGGTATGCAGCTGCACTGGAAGTGAGGGGCTTAAATGGCTGTGAAGAAGACCTGGGATGAGGTTTCAAGTGCTCTAAACTATAAAAATAAATAAATAAAATAAAACATAGGTATTGAAATATACATAATCTTTATTACTCTCTTAGGTGAATTACTTCTGCAAACAGTGAACAAAATGGAATGACACACTTTTAAGAACTTTTTACTGATCACATTTATTCTGAAAATAAGAATATTGTTATAAAAGCTAAGGAGGGAGGAACATTTAGTGAAGATATTTTTCTGTGGAAAACTGTTTTGTATGTGTTGTCCTATAATTAAAAACATGCCATCCATATGGTATACTGGTTAAGAAAGCCGAATGCGATACCAAAGGGCCTGGGTTTGAATCCCGGAGAAGGGATGGATGTAAAATTGTATGTCCCCTCATAGGAGGTAATGGTGGCCACCTATTAGGTGTCTCTACAATAATTGGCCACCACTTTTGGGATCAGGAGTGTCCACTGCTGCTACTATAAACTGGACTAACTGTGACAACGAGGGTGTCCTCTGGTGAGTAGCCAGAGAAATACTCCAGTAAAAACCAAGTGATAGGTTTTATCAGACTCTTGCTCTGTAATTTACTTATGTTGAATGTAATGCCTGCGTGTAACTTAAACCTGTTAATAAATTATTGTTACACTATAAAGGACTCATTTATGACCCCATCCAAAACAACTCCCCATAAAAATATTATACCACAGATGGAAAAATGTCTCGAACAAGCTATTTACCCTGCCATGTGGATGCTAAATGTTACAAACGTAATGAAGTATTCTTTTTTTTGGTTTCGGGGGGTGGGGTGAAAAGAGATTATTACAGCAAGTTATAATTGCTGTTACTAAATAAAATGAATTAGTAATCAAATTAAACAAGAGTATCTGAGCAACATTTGCTACAAAATATAAAAACTCAATTGAAACATTATAAACATATAATTTATTTTACTTTTATTATGAAGAAAATAAAAGAAATATAGTTAACCAACGAGCGTGCTCTGGATCCAAAGGACCCCCTCAATTAAAAAAACCTTTCTAAAAATACCCCTATTTTCCCAAGTGGTTGTGGTTCAATGTAGTCTCCTCTAAGCTCATCCTCTTTGTGTTTCTGAAGTTTTTAACTAGAAATTTGATTTAAAGATTCGTTTTGATTGGATCGGATATTTCAGACCCAACGCACCTATTCGCATTGCCGTAACATATTTGATTTGTGGTAGCACAGAATGTAGCATACATGCGAAACTTATCCTATAAGAATGAAATGGTACGTTTGCAAAATAGCTGGTGAAGAACCTACTGAAGAAACTGATGATGAAAATGATAATGAATTTTTTAGTTTTCGATACTGATTCAGAAATCGAGATGAATTCTGAAAATGAAAATGGCATTTATTGCTTTATTGGAAAAAAAAAAAGCAAAAATAATCATATTTTGCCGGTAAGGCAAAATATGTGCAGACTCCACATGAATCCTAGGAACTTTTACTAAGTGAACAAATGTTGCTGAAAGTCGTCAGTTATACAAATATTCATATTACATCTATTTCTGAGAACTTTCAAAGAGAGAGATGCTCATCAGACAACTCTAATTGAAATTCACGCTTTCATATTTTTGTGGTGTTCATAAGTCGTTTCATGTAAATGTGTGGGATCTGTGGGTGACAAACAGAACCTGTTCAGAAATTTTCCACAAAACTATGTCTTACAAGTGTTTTCTTTTTTTATCAAGATGTTTACAAAAAGTTCTGAAAAGGTGTGGGGGAATGATCATCTAGCAATGGTGAAACTAGCACATGGGGCAAAAATAGGTTGCTAACCACTAATCTAAACTATTCAAATAAACAGGTAGACTTTAAATATTTAACTGGGGATAAAATTGCTGATTTGTCAAAACACATTTATAACAGTAGATTATACTAAATAAATATTAGGTAAATTTTCATTAAGGCTGGACAACTGAGACTTCCTTTTTCTTTTTTTACTGCAACAGATTTCACAACTTTGTGAATAGATGACACAATAGCTATCTTGGTTCTTCAAGAAAAATATTTCTCTCACAAAGGAAGACTGCAGCTGAATAAATTAAATGTGGCTGGCAGCTGCAATCGCTATGTAGTCTTCACTCACACACATTGCAAATGTTACTAACTAGATCTATGTGGTGGTTGCATTAACATGGAATTCCCATTATTTTTTACTTTTCATTCATTTTATGGCAATCTGCAGAGCCAGGTCAAATTATTGCTTGCCTGAAGTTCTGTGCTTTCTGTGTTCATAGCAAAGGCTTGCTCGTGGCGACATCTATGGCTCAAAACTGGAAGAGTGATGCAAGAGACCTTGGTGACTTTGGGTATAGAACTTGGGTCTATTTCAAGCCAGCAGAATTCTATACCTCTAGCACAACGCAAAACACCTCCTATGCTTTAAAACTGAAGAATTCAGACTCTTTTAAATTGGTGAGTGTTGAGTGATTGCACATATCCCCTAGTATCTGTATGCTAATGGGAAGGCGTGACTTGTGCTGTGTTTTTGAACCCATTGTGTTGGTGGGCTGTTTAGCTCCGTTCATTGGGTGTCGCTAGTTGGGCCTGTTGAATACTTAGGGAATGAGGTGCTAGTGATTCAGCTCATCAGTATTTCGCCACATGGGCAGGTGGAGATGGTGAGTCTTCCTATCATGTCTGGGTCACCACAGTGGCAGTCTACAGAGAAAGGTTGAATTATTGCTCACCTAAGTGGCTGTTCAAATGCTATGCAGCAGACCACACATAGATCAGAAATTCATGTGTGTGGTCCCCTCAAAAGTCGCAGTGTTCGAGCTGCTATGAGGTGCAAGATAACAGGCTCCGACATCACAGAAACATAATTTGTTCAATTAAAGCTCCACTTGATATTTCAAGAATTATAATTTGATGGCACAGCCAGTGTCAAGGGATTTTCACAAAATGCACTATGTCTGTCACCAAAGCCTCTCACTTTCAGGGTGATGAACCAATGATCCTGTTTCTTCTCTGATACTATTCCAACTTATAATGAAACTAAGGATGTAAAATACAACCGAAAAATTAAGATGGCATGAATGATTCCAGCTGCAAGTTGTTTCAGAGAAGGAAAGAACTCAGAATGTTCTTAAACTTTCAACTAGAGAGGCTACTATGGATCATAAGATCTCACATAATAAGGTCAATAATTTACAATTTCTATTAGTCCTAAGGGGTGTTAGACCTAAAGGGCTACTAGTCGCAAAACGGCATTTTGTGTAGGTTCACTTTTCAAACTGTTGCATCAAATATTATCGCCATGTACTTTAATTAAAGAAATTAAATAATGAGGAATCTGTATGAATACATGAACGTTTCTCGCACTGTGAAAAAACAATGGTTCCTAGAGCCATAAAATTTCGAATAATGTAGTGTTCCAATCGAATATGGGCACTTGGAAGTCCGAATTTTGAATTTCAAATTTTCTAAAACTTTAACAGATTCAACAATTTCAAAGCAAGTAATGGCAACACTGTATAGAAACAAACATATTTCCTGTGCGCAAGACAGTGTATCAGAAATTTAAAAAATATGCTGTTCTTAAATACTTTGCGATATTGCTGCTGAACTGAATTTTATGTGCTATAAGTGCAAAGAACATGATATTTAATACATAAAGGTAACATACAAAATGTTAAAAAAAAGCCCTTTTAGACATACTATAAAATCTGAAAGCTTTCACAGTTTTTTTTTCCTTAGCTATGCACTCAATATTAATTGTTGTTATTGTATTAATAATAGAGCTTCTCGTATACTTATAATAAGTTTATTTTTAGGTCTCTATGCAGTAAGTAACACTCCAGATACATAAGATATTTTTTGAAAGCAGGAAATGTGCAGTGCCCTCACCGTGACTCGAACTATGGCCTCTCGAATATGCGTCGAGCGTGCTGACCACTACACTATGAAGGCATGCCAAGAAGGCGGGAGAAATACCTTATACACTCCCCCTTTTAAAGGTAACTGGAGATTAGGGGGCCCAGTCACCAAATCCTGGTGGTGGAGAATCATGATCCACCACCCTTTTAGTTTGAGTGCCACTGTTGAGTCATTAGGAAATTTTGAAGCAAGAGAGATTGAAAAATAAGCAATGTCCCCGCCGGGACTCGAACCACGGACCTCTCGAATACGCGTCAAGCATGCTGACCACTGCACCACGATGGCAGGAGAAATACCTTTATAACACATGACCTAAAAAAATTGCAAATTAGTCAGTTACCAATCCTTACATGGAGTTGCCAAATCAGCACATTATACTGTCATTATCCCACTGGTGACCGGCAACTGACAACAGTATTAACAAACTAGGCTAATAGAAATTCTGATAGCTAAAACAATTTCTCTTAGCTGCATCTTTAAATAACTAATAAGTCAATTACATCTTCAGCTGCATTGTGAAACTCTTCAACTTCATAGCAATAAAAACTCTTGCCACCCAGAAATGTCTTTTATACAGCCTGACTTAATGCAGCAGATAAATAAGAAAATTTAAAACAACTGTCAAGTCCATCTTTTCCAGCCAACTCTACGGTAGGCTACCGAAAATCCTTTATGACAGATCACCATCACTTCAGCCTCCCTTAGATAATCAGAAAGACACATCTATCTCTAGCAGGAACACCAAAAGCACTGAATAATGGTAAGCCATAAATCAACTTTGGCCAGCAGACTGCAACAATTTGATTAAAACCATATAATTATTTTTTTTCATACTAATGTAATAAAAACAAATTTAGAAGTGCTGATGTAGGAACACTGAGATGTAAATAGCATAGAATGTAGATCGATGTTGAATGTAGACCGATTGCGTAGAATGCTAGCATGTTGAAACCATAATGACTAGGAAACTTAGTAGCCAAATAAGATTAAATATCCCTTTTTATTTCAATTGAAATTTGTGGTGACAATTCATCTGGCACTCTAATCATGTCTATTTCCAGAACATTTACACTTTTGATACTCTTGCGAGTGAAAAGTGTGCAGTTATCCAATACGGAAGCTCACGAAGAGGAGGTTTACACTTAGAATTAGCTACGTCATCAGCATTACTCAAGCCATGTGAGATAGATTAATCTAGAAATGGTGCAGTCCAGAAGAGTTATTATGATTTTTAGAATGTTGTTGTTGTCGTCATGTCCAGGGCAAGAGCTAAAGAGAGGGGGGGGGACATAGGAAGGAGTAGGGACAGGAAATCAAACAGGGCCAAAGGCATGAAGCACTGGCCTGGCCATGTCCTCGACTCTATCCATGAAAAAAATGTCGCTGGTTCAGTCATTGTTAATGTTAACAACATTGTTAGTAACAAAAATCAATGTTATATTTGCAAATTTTTACAGGACTAGTTTTGATGGTTTTTACCAAACCATCAGCCTCAGTTGCCAAAGTACAAATGAATGAGATAAGAAAAGAATGGCTGGACAGGAGTTAAACTACTAGTGCCATCTATTGATGAAGCAAGAAAATTAAAACATAATAAGCCTTAAGGAAAGCCTTTAAAGATATTATGTTTTAGTTTTCTTGTTTCAAGCCTTTAAGGAAATTATGTTTTAGTTTTATTGTTTCATCAATAGATGGGGCCAGTAGAAACTAGTCCTGTGGAAATTTACAAATATAATGTTGATTTTGTTTTTGTTTGACTTCGAAATTAGCATCTTGAATGTTTATTTTCCCTAACTCCCTTTAGATTTTTTTTTTCAATAATGTATTCAACAAAATAATATTGATTCTTGCTGAAGGAAAAAATTATTCATCCTTTAACGCTTTTAACAGTAATTTTTAGAAATACTTTTGAATAATATGTCAAACAAGAGTTTTGATCATTATTGCAGAAAACATTTAAACCATACCACAGTAATAATTTTTAATAGTATGCTGCACAGAACAATTTTGATACTTATTCAAGAAAATATTTAAATCATACCTTAGTCCACCAGTCGTATGAGATCGAGGTTGCCTTCTCATAGCTTTAATCCTTATTAATTTATCACCCTGTGTGACAGCATCATCTGCTTCATTACTGGCACTGTTATTGTTATTGTTGTCATTGCTGTCAGCACACAAAATTCCATTTTGGGATGTCTAGGAAAAAATAACTTGATTGTACCAAAAACAAATATAAAAATATAATTTGTATACATACACTAAAACTGTTTTTGTGCGGTAGTACCCTGATAATATAAATACTAGTACTGCACAAAAAAAAATCGCACAAAAACAGGTTTGAGTGTACTGTACTTCCTCATATATTTTCTCCCTTAGCCCAAGTTCTGAAAATTAAAAAAAAATATATTTAGGTTATTTTCTCTTTCTTCAGTGCATTCAGAAAAAGAATTCCCCTAAATTTTAAAACAGATTCTTCTATCTAGGGATTGATGTCTTACTAACAAACACAAATCCTCACAAACTACTTGTGAATGACACATTGAACCTTTCCTTCTAACTGCTGAATTTTATTAAAAACCAATTAATCACAATAAAGAGAACATGAACTTACATTCAGTCTATGATTTCACAGAATAAACCACAAATTCACCTATTCTAATTGTTTATGGATAATTTGAGGTCAAAGAAGTAGTAGAGACAATAATAAGAATGGGTATTCAAGTTACAAGGAAGTGGAAATGAATACAACTTATTAGATATTGTAATGTTAATACTACTGTGTATTCTTACCGAAATAAAGGTTTCTTTAAAAGAAATAATATTGTAATAGTTACTTGTAGTTTATCAATGGCTACTTTTCATTTGCTATGTTCTTACTGTAATCATGTCCTTTAGAAATTAAATTATTCACATAATTTTCCCTTCTCAATTTTCAAATTATAAAATTAGCAAAAAAGGGGGCAGAATATCAGAGGCAATACAGTATACATAATTTAAGTTCTGTTACGATCTCAAGAGAGGATGTCACTATCAAATAAATAAAAGTAATTCGAGTTAAAATAACATGCCAAATAATTATTGGAGGAGCTAAGACAGTAAGAATTATGCAATTTTTATACATTTGCAAGATTTGTTTGAAAGTTTAAATGAAAGACCTTCTCCTGCAGGAGTGTAAATGACAGATAAGAAAGCTTGTATTCAGGTGGTAACAAAAAAAGGAAAGAAGTAAAGCTGCTGGCAATATCTATTGATAAAAATAAAAACTATAAAATAATTTCCTTTAAAGCTGAGGGTGAAGATGGATTGGAATTGGAATAGTTAGATTTTAAGGAGATTATTTATTATTATTTTTATCAATAGAGAGCACCAGTAGTTTTATGTCCTTCCTTTCATTGTTATTTTCTGAACACAGGCTTTCCCTTCCACATTTATGATTATACTGATTCTTGTTGCCTTGGTACCTCCAGTAAATAAAAGTAACAGCTACTAATGCCAATTGATAAAATTAAATTTTTACGGTTAAATAAAACTCAGTAGAGAGGATCCAGTTTTGAAATTTCCAGCATTTGTTTTTGTATTCTTTTTTTTAACTATAAAGTGGTTATAAATAAGAAAACAAAAAACTATATGGTACTTTCTGGTTATATGCCCCTCTCCCCAAACTCAAAAACAAAGGAGAAAATTTTTTTTTTTTACATTTTCCCAACAAATTATTATTTTCTCTCCCCCCCCAAAAAAAACTTTAAAAATTATTCCAAAAAAACTCTGGAAAAAAAAAAGCACCAAAAAGTTATGAACTCATTGGCAACTTCCGAGAAAAACATTTATTTGGGTACATTTGCATTTACTTCCATGAAGCATCCAGTACCAATTTTTTTTAATTATTATTCTTTTTTCTCCACAGAATTAATATACTTCTCACATACACAGCAATCCATTTTCACTTTAAAGAAGGGATGAGAGAATTGCACAAACGCAGCATTACAGACCAGCTATAATCGTAATTGCCCAAGATCAGTTGAAATTTCAATGTGTACTCCACAGAAGCCTTCCAGTATAAAGAAAATAATACAAAGCAAATTTCACAGTTCCATCATGATTTATTACAACAAAAACAATGCAAAAAAAATCTAATCAGAAAAATGACTGCTGAATTTCAAAAGTGCAAAATCCACATGTAAGCTAGGTATATATGTAGGTTGACACATACACACTTTTCGCCAATATCATGTGTCATGTTTGTTTACTAACTCAGCTCCCACAGACGCCCTCTGGTGGAAGAGAGAAAAAGTAATTAGTTGAGTGAGTGACACATCTAAAATTAGTCGAAACAACAGACAGACTCCATATATATCTGAACCACAATGCTTGTATTGATTAACCTGTTATTGTGTAATTATCTTTCATATGCTAATTAATAAATTTCTGAAATAAAATTTATGTTACAGTTTCACCATAAATGGAGTTCAGGATAGACTAATGAATATTGAAAGGAAAATAAGCCTGTTCCAGGGCAGCCTTTTAGAAATTATCTAAAATTAATTAATTAAATAATTAAATTATCTTTTTCAATTATCTAAAATCTTATTACTGAACTAAAATTTTAATAGTAAAAAGTTGATAAAATTTTAACAAGGTACCCAAACGGGGACTGCCAATAACTGCTGTTTTCCTTAAATTAACTACTGAAACTTGAAATTGATATCAATGATATAAGTTGATAAAATTTTAACAACGTGGGTTGCCATATAAATACTTTTTGACAAGATCATGGGTTGTCACATAAATTACCTCACCAATAATTTTTTGTAGCTTTTTGGTTAGTGCGGATAATCAGAAAGTACCAAAAATTTATGAACATTTGGGAAATAGATTACCAGCTGAATAAAACTATTACTTTCAATTCTTTTTCAGCCAGGATTTAGATTTATTTAATTCAAAATACTAAGTCTTCCAAAACTAGACACGGAAATATCATTTTACAAAATATACATATGAGAAAAGTTAATTTGATACAGGTGTTATTTCAAATACTTTTTATATAGTTGCTAGGATATTTATCACTTATTTCCAAGCAATTTAAGAAATTACACATAACATATGACTAAAAATAGTGCTACTTACAATAATTTAAAATCAGCACAGCAGGAAAAATTAATGAATATGGCTTCCAATTACAATAATAACTAACTCATACAGAAATTTTTATGCTACCAACAAATGCAATAATTAACACATTTCATTTAAAACAATTATTGCAAGGCATTAGAATTGCTAGAATGGCATTTTTTAAGCTACTTCCTAGAAATTCTTCTTTTTTAGTTTGACTGGCAACTGAAAAATCATTTGGCCTTTTTCCTGGTCCTTCACATAATAAAATAATTTACATGCATATAACATCCAATAATTTTGCAAACTCACAATGGACTGGATTTAAAGAATTATGACTAAGAATAGAGCTATCTCTTTAAAGGGAGGGTGTCATCATTTACGGCATTTTTAAACTTAAAATAATAATAATTGTAAAAATTACAAAATCTAACTTTTGTATGTAATTAAATAACCAGTTTAGAAAATGTTAACAGATTGAATGGCAAGCATTTCTATGCAGATTATCATCAAAATTATTGATAAATACAAATTTTTTCAATAAGATCTTACTCTCAGAACCTTAGACAATTTATGTTCTAGAAATGCAGTTTTAGTAGACTTTATTGTTGATATATACATACCCAGTTTGTAACATTACTTGCATAAAATAAAAATACTTCTAATCTTATGCATTTTTTGTACGACTTTTAGATTGTGATCCTGAACAAATAAAATTCTGTGAGAATATTAATAATGTATTTTTAGTATTTGAAAATTTATTTTGACAACAAACTGTAGAACAAAATAGAAGTAAGATGCATTATTGCTTAACTTGAGCTAATATTTAACATAACTGTAAAACAAATTTGTACTCTACACTACTCTATCCAAAAGTTAATCTTTGTTCACTGTATTATTTACATAATTTCATTAACTTTTTCACCTGAAGCTTCAGACTATGTTAATTCATTGTTGTTTATCCATTATCCAAATAAAAGATGCTGCTTCACCAAACTGTTTTCCTTTAGCCAAACATAAGAAAGACATCTGTCATAAAATGCTGTAAGGTCTACAACTGTTATTAATATTAATATTTCTATTATTTTCTAGTTTAGCAACAATAACGTGGCTAGTGTATGTTCTAATGTTGCCAATTCTAACTGAAGCAATATATCTAAAAAAATTAAATTTAAATATCTCTATCTCATACGCTACATGGTATAAATATATTCTGTACAAAAATATCAGGATGAAAAGATAAAAATCCAAATTTATTAGGAAATATGCTATAATTTTAGAGGAAAACACACATACAACATTTCTAGACACAAAGCATTTAGATTAGCAACAGCAAGTATAACAAAGGGGGATATTTTAATTGCCAAATTGTTATTTTAGCCTGGGCTGCATATTTTTACTTCTTGCAAATTCGGCACTTTTAAAATTTTACCAAATGACCAAGATAAAATGACAAACTGGCCGGAATGCAGGGATAACATCGTCAAACTGAGGCAGTCTCGGTCAAAGTGAATATCTGGTAAGCCTAATTATAGATTAAAAGCCATAGAATATACATAGCATAACAAAATATTTATATATCTTTTTAATCTGAAATTTCTGACAGTTTAGCTTATTTATATCTATTTCTTTTCTTTTAACATCTTTAATAAGTTCATTTGCTTAAATAAACAAATCAATATTTCTACTAGTCCATGGTTCATCCGCAAATTTGTTACTACTTCCAATAATATCCCTTTGAAGCACAATTTTCTTTCTCTTTAGGCCAATTCTTCTTTCAATCTGAAAATCCTACAGTATACAAGTACTTAAACAATAATACAGTACAAAGTCCAAGATCCGGACTCGTCGGACTTTGGCAATTCCGAATTTGAGATTTTTCTGGTTAGGTTATTCAATTATGGCAAAGCACACGAGGGCTATCTGCCTAAGGGGAGGGATGCCTTCGTGGAGGACTTTCTAAGGGAAACTGGCTCATAAATCCGTTACACATGGGGAAAACCACAAAAACGCCCATGCAGCCAGCCCGTTCGCGGGATTCGAACCTCGGACCGAACTACCAGTGTTCAGCGTCTTTACCGCGCCGCTTGAGTTCGGCCGCTTGAGATTTTTCTAGATATTAGATCATAAATTTAAATCTAGTAAGATGGCATGCAGAAATTTTACAATTAAAAATATGAAATCATGATTTATGAAATAAAGAGCATTTATGATCTAAAGGGTATCAAAATTTACAAAGAAAAAACTTAATATTTATTTGTTTACTTTACTAAACATTTCTTTCAATGTAAGTTGTTTAAGTTGCTTCGTTTTTTGTGCTAATACTTTTTTTTAATTCTAAAAACAGACATAATTGCTTGTTCCGTTACAATGTTCCACTGTTCAAGTTCTGGCATTGCCAAGTCAAGAATTTCAACTAACTTGTCAATCGAAATTTCTTCATTTTCAATAACCTCTCTGTCACTTGCTTCAGTATTGATAGCACAGTTTTCTGGATCTAGAACCATACTACGGATTTCGCTGTCCGTTAATTGATTGATGATTGGGGCATTGTCATCGCAATGAAAAAGTTCAGTTATATCATCTTCATTTATTAGAGCTTCTCCACATTTCTTTACAAAATACATTCACCTTTGGTTTGCAGTCTGCTACATTAACTGAAATTTCTCATTATCGATGAAGATAATTTTAGCCTAGCCTAATAGCATCCACTATACATTACTGGCTATGTATCATAAGATTGACAATGAAAGACAAGTTGTTCTGCTAAATTTTGTCTTGCTTCTATTACGTACTGAATTAAGCCTGAATTGTATTGGTTTAGTTATTTATTATACCTACGTCTATTTCTTGCACATGCTTAAGGCTAATCTGAGTCCTGAATAAATGAACTCCCACATATACTTCAGACAAAATGACAAACTGGCCAGCGCTAGATACTGCCTGATGCGGCCTCTGCAGGTCCTAAATTCTGCTACAAAACGCCTCGAAGTTCTAAATTTTTGCCACCCCTAAATTTTGGGTTCCAGCACCTTTCATAAATTATAAAAATTCTGTCATCCCTCAATTTTGGCACTCAGTGCTTCAAAAAATTCCAAAAATTTTGTCTTCCCTAAATTCTGCCGCCTGGTGCGGGCCATAAGAGCCCTGATGCTGGTTCTGAGTTTATGTGAATAACAATCTTTTGGCCTATGAGTTTCATTAACAACACTATTTTTAGCATACGAAAAGAAATTTTTGTTAAATTTTTCCTCGTCAACATTTCTTAGCACATTTAACTTAAATCTGTAATCATCACCAAGCGTAATGTCAGCATAAAGGTTTGCCATACTCTTGTTATTCAATTACTAATATTTAAAAAAAAAAAAAAAATGTTTAGACATCGCTGCATGAGTCATTACTCAAGTTGTCATGCATTGATAAACATGTGGTGATGAAAGCAAAATATAATAAATAATGATTCGCCAGATCGGCATCAGGGGTATAAAATACTAGTAGGTGTAACGATGTTCCAATGTAAAATGTTTGGGTTTGAGATGTATGCCAAGCAGATAATGGCTATGGAGCCAAATTATTAATCTCACAAATTTATGCTTAAATGATTTATTTCTTCAATAACGAGGTATTTTATTTAGTGCCTAAGTGAAATTAAGAATGGGGCTCTCCACATGTTTTATTATGGAAGGAAAAATCAAATCCACATACGTACTGCATACAAAAAAAAAAAAAAAGTTTGTGGCTTTGAGGTCCGGATTTTAGATAATTTCGGATATTGGATGTCGGATCTCGGATTCTATACTGTAATAATACAGAAAATCTTAATAACTATTGATTCTTCTATGTAAAATATCAACATGAATGCAAGATACTCACTTTTTCTTTCCGACTTCTAGATAAACCCTCATTGGGATTTAGTCTGTCATCTAACTGAATTTTATCAACTTTAGATAGAATATGTGCCACACCATCATCTCTGCGCCGTAGTGATGACCTTGTGACGATTCTGGAGGGTGTATAATTGTTGTTCTTACTATTTGCTTTTTCGGCACGGAATATATTTCCTTGGTAACACAACAAACCTTGCTTCCTGTAAACAAACATTTGACATTACATTTCTTCTCAAACACTTTATTCCTGGCAAAGGAACATTCATATTAGCTAGAATAAGTTAAAAAAAAAGATATATGGCATAGAAGTGCATAAAAAGGATCACAAATACTGCTGTGGTAATAATACAATCAATTCCAACAAATTGAGGTAATATCGGAGAAAGTAGCCCCTTATTTGATTAAATCATGCAAGGTATTTATCAGCAACAATTGGATTGGACACAATGTTTCAAACTTATGGCAATCTATCAGTCAGTTTAATGTTGAAATCATTACATTCCTCAACTTCTAGTGCAGTTACACTGAGAGCAAATCTTTTGTTTAAAATGTGCCAAATATGATAAAATTTTCATGTACACCCAGTAAAAAAAAAGGGGGGATAGTTCTATATCTCCCTTTCTACTGGGTTGATTAACGAAATTAAACTTGCACACTTTTTTGGGGTCTTAAAAGTGCAATTTAGGGTATATGTTAGATATATATACAGCACTGTTCTAACATAGATATTTTTACACAAAACTGGACTCTTTCTAAAATGGCTAACCAATTTTTTTCCATATTTCGATCCTATGCCTCAAATTACGTCAAAGAGCCAAGTTTTGCAAAAATCACCAGAGTAGTTTTTAAAAAATTAGCTCTAAAAATTAAGCTTCTCAGTGTTAATGGAATTTAGCTTACCAATATCTCTTTTTAAAATTAAACTTACTTGATTCCTACTTCCAAAATTAAAAATTTAGAATCGATCAAAATAAAATGTTCACTTTTTTTAAAATAATTTTTATAAATCTTTCAAAAAAGATTTTGAATTATAACCTATAAAATTTTTACCATCCTCTTAAAATAGATGTATTTCTGGGCAAACCTGTAAAAAGTTAGAGTTTTTTATTCAAAATTTCCCAAGATATATGTGAATTTATATATTGGTGCATTTTGAAATTTGGTATATTTGTTATAAGTGATAACAACACCAAATATGGTTTACGCACTTTGTTTTAAAGTTCAATGAAAACAACCATAAATTTCCAAATAAATTTTAGTGAAAATTATTTATTCATGGGGAATTTCTTTACTTTCATTTTTATTAAATTAATAATGCTAGTGAATATTTATTTCTACTACATGAAAAGATATTTTCTAAAAACTTTTTAACGAAAATTAATCAGAAGCTTAAAGACACCTTTTTTTCCCCTTTCCTAAGAGTCAATTTTTATCTTTTCCATTTTATTGTCTGTTATTGTGCTTTAACTTCATTTTATATGCAATGATATTTATTTTGTTGATTTCAAAGTTGCACATCATGCATGCATTCAATATTTCTGAATGTGTCAAAAAATACATCAAAAATATAAATTAAACATGCTGTCTTCTACTACAGAAAGGTTTAACAGCAACAAAATTAGTAATATAATAACGACAATTATTGTCATATTTATTTCACATTATTATTATCTCCGTTACATATCCAATTAATTAGAATTTATTATGATTTTTTGATTTTTTTAAGATTTTTTATCATTTTTTCTGTGTGTAGCAAAGGCAACAAATAGAAATGATTCTGAAGATGTTTTGTGTCAAAAGGTATTTCATGGCCTTTACTACATATTAAATTTCTTAAACAAATTGTTGTTCATATTTAAAAGGACCCCTAATTACCATAAAAGGACTTTTTTCTTTTCAAAGTAAAATCTGCTTTTATGTAAACAAAGGGTATGAATATACTTTTAAAAGTCAAATTGTGATTTGTCAAGACTGAATTCTAACCATTAGTAATACACAGTCCAGTCACATTAATGTGACCACCACGTACTTTCCATGTCAGAGTTAAATAACCAATCACAGAAGGCAGGTGGCAGCACAGTGCAGTTGAGCGTATGTAAAGGGTGTGTGAGGGCTTCGGAAAACATTTCAATCGTTGGCGTAATGCAGAAACGAAGCGATTTATCCGACTTCCAAAAGGGCATGATCATTGGCTTTCGGGCCAAGGGTGGAAGCATTTCCGAAACGGCTGAGTTTGTGAACTGTTCGCGTGCCGCCGTGGTAAAAGTGTACCGTGCATGGCAAAATGGGACTGTCCAAAATCAGCGATGTGGCAAATGTGGTGCACCATGGGCCATAGACGACAGAGGCGAACGACGGTTGTGGAGATGCGTTCGGGCAGATAGACGGGCTACCGTTGAGCAACTGACCACCAAAATGAACCAAGGGGCTACCAAAAGTGTCTCCCAAAGTACTATTCAGCGAACATTGCTGCGTCTGGGCCTCCGAAGCAGACGCCTGGTTCGTGCACCTATGCTGACTGCTGTTCATCGACGGCGAAGGCTAGAATTTGCACGCCAGTACAGCAGCTGGACGTCCACTGAGTGGCGACAGGTTGCGTTTTCGGATGAATCGCGTTTTATGCTCCATCGGACAGATGGACGTTGGCGTATAAGGCGTGAAACCTCTGAAAGGAACCACCCTGCAACCATTGCCGGAACGGTCCAAGCTGGAGGCGGGAGCATTATGGTCTGGGGAATGTTTTCCTGGCATTCTCTAGGTTCACTGATCATTGTGGAAGGCACAATGGATCAATACAAGTACGCATCTGTCCTTGCGGACCATGTTCACCCCTACATGCGCATTGTTTTTCCTCAGGATGATGGCATCTTCCAGCAGGACAATGCGAGGTGCCATACAGCTGCCAGTGTACGTGCGTGGTTCGAAGAGCACCAGGATGAGTTTACCGTCCTCCCCTGGCCAGCAAACTCACCTGACTTAAACCCAATCGAGCATCTGTGGGACCATCTCGATCGAGTTGTTCGCGCCATGGATCCTCAACCGCGTAATCTAGCGCAGCTGGCCACGGCATTAGAGTCGGCACGGCTCAACATCCCAGAGAACACCTTCAGGGACCTATGTGACTCTCTTCCTGCACGTCTCGCAGCAGTCCGCTCTGCGAAAGGTGGTTATTCTGGCTTTTGACAGATGGTCACATTAATGTGACTGGACTGTGTATAATAATGATGATTATTGTTATATTTATTTCACATTATTATTATCTCCATTACATATCCAATTATATTAGAATTTATTACAATTTTTGAAAGTAATTTAAAAAATTTAAAAGATTCTCCCTCTCTATGGATATATTGCTAATTTTATATAAATCAAAATTTTAACACCTGAACTTCTCTTTTCGTCACCTCTGCCAGAAAGTACAAATTGAAATGTGGCAAAGCACATGGAGGCTATTTTCCTAAGGAAAGGTATGCCTTCATAGAGAACTTTCTAACAAAAAGTGACTTCTATTTGAGTATTTGAGGATAATCACAATAACCATGCTCCTAGCTCATTTACCTGGGTTAGTTTCTGGGACAAACTATCAGCAGTCTTTAACTCCTTAACCACTAGTGGGACTGCTGAAACTAAGAGCCAGGTTATTAATATTAATTAACCACTTATTATGATTTAAGTCTTTACTATAACTTCTCCTTTCTGTGTTCCCCACCAGCATGCAAATTAGCTTTGTGTGCATTTAAGCTGAGGATTTTCAATCTTCAGTTGAGAGACACAGACAAATTTTGCTTGTTTAAAAAATTTACTCAGCTTTAGGTTTTTTATAGCTGATGCTTTGCACTGATAAAATATATGAGCCAGCTTATTCTACTTAATGTTAGTCTTAGACTATGTTATCCATGTTCAAATTTAATTGTCCGTTCTGCTAATTTTAAAATCACCAAAACTTGCAGAAATTTTGTGTGTAGCACAAGCTGTGCCTTTATGTTCAAACTGAGAGTAAAATAAAAAGGTTATTTAAAACTTCTTCTGTATTTTGTGAGTTGTTCAAAACAGAGAGATAACTTGGTATCTGTCTAGTAGGGTCGTCAGATTTTTAACTCTAGTTTCCAGTTATAATAGCAACCCTACAGACTCTAATTTGCTATTTGGTTTGTAAATATTTAAAGTATTATTATATTCTCAGACAAAAACAGCAGAGTTACTTTAATGCATTAGTTTTTAAACTATCATACCGAAGTGCAAACGAACGTTCAATTACATTTCCTACCACAGTATTCACTTGGTGTTCTTGGAATCTAAGTTAAAGATAGGATGATTATCTTCCTGAGTTATTCACCATGGGAAGATTAAACAGGTGTTTAGATTAAGTGACATTAGGTTTATCTTACAGCTGAGATGCCAAAACAATGCTGCAATTTTAAATGTTTTGTTGAGTAGGTGACTTAAACAGCTGAGAATTCAGAACATGATTTTTAGTCTTACATTATTTATTTAGAAACTGTTATATAGCATCCTATTCCCTCTTCCCACCAGTCAATAACCACTTCGCAGAGCCACTCTGTCCTAAAAATAAATATGTGTACATACACATCCCATGTGTTTTCTAGATTTTTCTTCTTGCAATCATTTTCACTTCACAAACCTGAAGAGTGCTTTCAAAGAAAAGTTTTTTTTTGACATGGAAGAGATAAAAAAAAATGTAACATTCTACACTTAGAGCCATGTCAAAAACAGACCTCTCTACAAGCCTTGTCTTTAATTACCTGTCATATTTGCATTAAGATAGGAAGATGCATCAATGTAAACTCTGCAAAGTTTTTATTTTTTTTAACACACTCTAATTACTTAATGCCATACTGTGAATGTACAGTAAAACTTTGTTCACTTGAGCTTCAGTTAGTCGGAA
Organism: Stegodyphus mimosarum; assembly: GCA_000611955.2. Classification (NCBI taxonomy): domain Eukaryota; kingdom Metazoa; phylum Arthropoda; class Arachnida; order Araneae; family Eresidae; genus Stegodyphus; species Stegodyphus mimosarum. The sequence goes on along the minus strand of KK113070.1, from coordinate 75,582 downwards.
TGATTGTCACAACTAGGAATTCAAGAATAAGGCAAAGTGAATACTGAAACATACTGTTAAAAACTGATATTGATTCAGAGTTGAATTTTTAATATTTGTTTTTTGAAAGGTGTGTTAGTTCAATATTGGTTTATTGAAACTTGACAATATTTGGAGTAATTATTCATTTTTTTCATAAGAGTGAAAAACTTACGCTTAACATATTATAAAGCATAGTTTCAAACTAAGCATTTAACAATATAAACTAAGTTTAACAGTGTGACGACTTTGATCGTATCTAGTCTTTTAATAAAAATATATGAAATTAAAATTTTATATTAACCCTCTTACAAAGAATGCTTCAGACAGCAAGTTTTCCTGCATATTATTATAGGTAATTAAAAAAAATATGCTCTTTAATATGTTATTTACTGGTTTTCAAAGTTATATAATTTAGAATATTTACACCCAATATTAATATCAGATCACTAGGTGAGACAGGAAAAATGCTGGATTTTGTTGACCAAAAATGTTTGGAAGATGCTTTATTCCTCTATCATTAGTAAGCACATTTTAACTCTATTATCATCTTCTGGGTTTTACTTTAAAATTAATTTTCAGTTAAAATGTTAAGAAAATGGAAAGCTGTCTCCCTGAAGGATACAACTAAAGTTTTAAAAGAATTTTATAAGAATATAAAATTTATAGGAACATAACTGTCAAACAAACTGAATATTGTGTTAACATTGAAAACAAATGTTTCTAATAGAAGGAAATTAGAAGAATGAGCATCAGTTTACAGAAGACCACTTCAAAAAAGTTGTGTGTTCAAGGAGAAATATCTGAAGGTTTAAATCATATTTTGCTAAGGTTTTCACACAATGCAGTGAGTCAAATACTCCAGCTAACCAACAAAAAAGACAAGAAATAACTTTTCTGAAGAAGTGAGTGACTGTTTTTTCACTGAAGGGCCATATAAATTTAAATTACAGCACTGAACGTCATATCATATCATAAATGAAGAATTCAAACATGTCTCAGCTGAATATATTGAAAATTCATGAATTTATCCAAAAAAGTATACAAATATCAGTTAAAAATGTTTTCAATGCTAATAAACTAGTCTTTTTTATACAGTTAATGAAAAAGGGAAGATGACTGTGGATATATTCACAGAATGCCTCAACAAAAGAGGCAAGTGAGCCTCTTAAGTAAATGACTTTTTAATTAAAGGACCAAATTTTATTGAGTTAATCTCTGATATAATGGACAGATTTAGCTTGTATTACATAGGATTATTGTCAGATACAGAAATGGTCTTCCCACAGTTAAGTAATAATATACAGTGCAGAAACTTTCTTAGATTCTTTTTTCCTTCTGAAATTGAAAAAATTCTTCATAGATGTTGCAGAGTAGTCTTTGGAGTTACAATAAGTCTTTTTTTCCTTATGGTACTTTTAAATCATTTGCCAGGGGAATGCCTTTAAGGAATATTCTGATGTTGCATCTTGACTTCGTTGTTCATTTTATGTCAATAACTGTATAATAGGAGTGTTTAGTTTAAATGAATAAGAGCAATTTATCCCTTGAGCCCAAAGTTTACTGAAAAGTGCATGTCTTAATTTAAGAAACTATGAGAGTAACACGCCTAGTTCTGCTGTAACATTCTTTCAAATCTGCTGGAGATACTTCTCTTTTGGGTATGGAGTCTAGATCAAGATACTCCGAGATGCTTAGTACCTACAATTGAATTTTAAAAAATCAGACAAATAGAGCTGTTTTGTCTTTGGTATAGTAAATATCTGATCCACTCAGAATTTTGTGCCACACAATCTTATTCCCCAAACCACTGATGCAACAGACGAGGAGAAACAAGCTAAACTGGAACAACATGGAAAAGTCATTTTCAGATTGGTTGGTAAAGCTGCCAATTTTGAATAATATTAAAGTTCTAAAATATATGGAAGTAAATAAGACATCTGAATTATATGTATTTGTAGATCTATGTAAAACATCATTTGGTGCTTGTGTTTTTATGCAAATGGAGCTTTCTCTTGGTGTTAAAATTTATCTCTTATGAGGGAAATATAGAGTTGCACCCCTAAAGGAACTGTCAGTACCGAAATTAGAACTAATATTGTTTTGTACAGAAGCTCGATTAGCACATTCCATTACATTAGTTTTTGATTCGTCTGAAGAAAAAGTTACATTACGGTACGATTCTATATCGGTCTCTTTTTGTCTCAAATAAAGTAAAAGAGATATACCAGTTGACCTCACCAGACAATTGCAGACAAATCCCTGGTGAAATGAATTTTGCTGTTATTTCTCGAGGCCCAAAAATTATAGCCCAAAAAGTGAATTAAAACTCAGAGGTGTAAGAGTCCATCACAGCTCTTTGAAAATTTTGAGAAATGGCTAACTAATAAAATATTTTTTAAAAAGGAAGCAGATGATGAAGAAGAAAAGCTTTATTTTGTTAAATGCAGATTATTAAACTGAAAACTCCCTCTAATGTTTTAACCAGACTTATCCAGAAAATTTTTCCTTAGGAGCTATTAATCTAATGAATTTTTAGATTCTCTCTTATGTGTTAAAGACAGTGATGCCAGCAGGTTTCAGAATAGATTACAAATGCTTCTATGCCTTCAGATACCCAGACAACTTGATCTGGTTAAACAGACTCAAAACTTTGATCTGTTTAATATTTTTCAAGAATTTTTAGCTTTCTACAGTAGCCACAGACTCAAAAAGGGATGACCAATCTCGCTATTCCACCAAATTTGAAGTGAAGTGAAAAATGAATTCTTTTCGAGGAGTGTGAAAAACTGAAGAGAAACTTTCGTATTTTTGCCCTTCAACCATGTATGCAATTGCATGACACAGGAATGTTGAATTCGATCTCCTTAAAAGCATAATTTCTTTTGTTATTAATTAAACATTATTTAATTCATAATGGAATGATTAGATTTATGTGTGGGGATTTAATGGAATGATTAGTAAGTAATATTAATAATGATAATGGAAGTTTTAATGGAATGATTATTAAGTGTGAGAAGTGATGTGTATAAATGATTTACTTATATGATTCTACACCTGTTAAGCATCTATTTGATGTTTGAGAGCCCCTTTATAATAGTTAGATCCTAAACCAGCTGCTAAAGCAAATGAACTTTTATTTTGTAATTTCTATGCATCAGACCTTGCATTGACACCAAAGGTCACTTATTAATTTTAAGAACACCAAAAATGCAGTAATACTATTTACCACTCTCAACTCAGAGATGCATCAGTAGGTGGGAGAGGAAGTGAGCCTCACAAATTTACTACCTGCAGTTATAGACAATAACACTTAATATGGGTTATTAATTCCATTTTGGCATTTTGTGCTGAAAATGTTTAAAAGCTGTATCACTTTTCAAACTGTTGTCGCCAAATATTACCACATTGTGTTATAGTTTAAGAAATTAAATAATGAAGAGTCTCCATACATGTATGTATGTTTCTCGCACTGTGATAAAACAACAGTACCTAAAAGCCATCAAATTTTGAATAGCGTAATCCTCCACCCGAATATGGGGAAACCCTAATTCAAAATTTGTTTTATTATCTATTTCACATTATAAACTTTAATGAATGTTTTATTAATAAACTCAATTATTTCAAAACGAGCAATGGCAACACTGTATGGAAAAAAACCAAAACATTTTTATCTCCAGCGTACGAGACTGTGTATTGGTATGCTTTTTTAAAATATTTTGTGATATTGCTGTTGAATTTTATGATTTAAATGCGAAGAACATTATTTTAAAAAAATAAAGATAATACACAAAACGCTGAAAAAAAGCCTCTTTGGGTGTAATATAAAATCTGAAAATTTTCAGATTTTTTTTTAAAATTAATTTTTTTAAATATGTGAGGAATTCACGGATCTACTTTTATGCTAAACAGTCTCTCATTGCTTTGCTACATCATTGCTATAATTACTTGCTACTGCTATTGATTAACTTACTCCTCCAACCAGTGTTGCTGATGTCCAATTATAGATCCGGGACGACATATCCTAATCCACGCTATTGCTTCGGCAGCAGTGAAATGATGATGTTTCATGATATAACAAGCAATCAGTGTCCCAGTTCTGCCCAAGCCAGCTATAATGCAAAATTAATGTATGATATATATACACAAAACACAATTTAGAGTTTTATTTTATCAAACTTAAGTAAGGATTCACTAGAGATACAGCATGCGGAATAGTTCCTTATTTCTTCATATAAATACTTTTCATAACATTTTATAATATATTAAATAATAAAATGGGTAAAAATTCTCTTAAACCCAGCTAGAAGAATCATATAATGCACTATTTTAAAGAATGAATATATGAAAAAAATTTTTAAATGTTTTCTAAAATAATTTTATAATATTTAATAAAAAGAGCATGTAATAATATACAATTATACACCAAAAAAAAAGTAAATTTTAAACATTTTCTAAAATAACCTTATAATATTTTATAAAAAGAATATATAATGTACAATTATTTAAAAAATGCATATTAAAGAGACAGACAATAAATATGTTTACCTTTGCAATGTACTGCTATTGCTCCCTTGGCATTTTCAGCAATTTCTAGGAAATCTTCCATAATTTTGTCACTGGGAGTACTACCATCCACAAAAAACAGATCTCTATGGTCAAATCCATGGTTGGAAAATCGATGAGCATCATAAACTTTTTTGTTCAATCTTATTATGGTTGTGACATTATGTTTACGGAAGTATGAAAAGTAAGATTCTGGTGAGTGAAGGGGATAACCTATGCAAAAGAATGTACTAATTAAAACCAACAATGGTAAACTTTCTCCTGATTGTTGCATAAAAAAATCTTTGATATTACTGAAATTTAAAATTTTGTAAAACAATTAGCTTTTTGAATGTTTTAATGTCAGCACTTTGATTTCAGAAAAAATATGAAAAAATGCAGAATTCTAAGCAAATGCTTAAAAAGAAGATTGAAAATACCTTCTATCTATAATAGTTAGGAAAATACAAATCCTCTCAACACTAAATTATGATAAGCATAAGTTAATTAAAACACTGAATGTGGGTTTTAAAAAATGATATTACGACTAACAGACCTACAATTAAAAAGCTTCAAACTCTTTTAAAATGGGGAGAAAAGGGTTAGTTTAAATTTCCATGAAGTCTAAAAATTTTTTCATCATAGTTTTTAGATTTTACCATTTTTGTTCAACATTAACAGCCAAAAAAGGGGGAAAAAACTCATAATCGGAATAAAGGAGTGAATAAATATTTTGAAAATTTTTGCTAATTTTTTTAACTTGAGATCTTAAATTTCCATTTTACACCATTTGGGAAAATGTTTTACTGAATAATTCAGGTTGCAGAAAGTACAAAACTGAATTCTTTGTAACTTATATGTTAAAAATCTCCATTTTCAAATTTCTGAAATATCTACAATAAACTGATAATATTTACTACTTTTATTGTTAAAGATCCAAATAACTTCTCATAATAACTCACATATCTTTAATAGTGGAGATATGAAACCTGAACACCTCACAAATTGGGCTAACACAACAACTACTGATGGATTAAAAGTGTTAAGGCATGCAAATTAAATCACAATTAAACTACTTAATTCTCGAAGAAAATTACAAAAACTATGAAAAATATATTCAAACACTTTAACCTACGAATTTTAATGAAACATACATGTCACTTTAAAAGAAACAAGTGATGTTAATTTTTGAAAAATATCATACAAGAAAATGTCTAAAAGTAAAAATTACCATTTTCACTTTTGCTCTTAGCATGAGGTCCACAAAAAGCTAAAAATTTGTTTGGAACGATCCAATTCAAATCTCCGTTTTCAACTTTCTGAAATGCCACAAAAATACTCATCTGCAGTGCAAGCAAAAGTGCATACCAGTGAAATGAATATGCTAATCTTAACACAATATTTAACCATGTAATAACAGTTTCATTTAATTATTACACAAGTGATCAACAATAAAATATACCACATAGCAATTACTTCAATTTGAAAACTTATACAAAAAATTTAACTGGAAGGGGGAGGAAAAAAGTCAGAAACAAGGAAGAAACTCATAGCCACAGAAGGCAAAGATTACTGAAGAAACTGTTTGTTCCTTAGTGTATAAATTTTGTAACATCTAACTTCATGGTCCATTCTGAATGTTTTTGTTTTATTATGCTTCCAAGCAACCACAATATTCTTTCTGTGCAAGCTTTTAGAACAGTGGTTCTTAACTTTATTTTTTTATTTACTTATTTATTTATTTTTGCTAGATACACACCTTTCATCATTGTTAGACAATCATCCCCCTCCTCCTTTCCAAAACTAAAAAAATACATATATTTAAAGATTATTATTAATGCATTTTATAAATTAAACAAGGAAAATGATATAAAATGTTGATAAATACCAAAATTTGAATAAAAGTAGTTTTTTGAGTTCATAAACTATAACTAAATACTTCAAAGGTAAATAAAAGGCTGACCACATTCCTTCTCCCCCCTGAAACTATGAAATCCCCCCCCCATTGGCTTAGAACCCCAATTTTTAAGTGTAATGCATTCCACTGGCAAATGAGAGATCTGTGATTTTATTCAAGTTTGATATTCACTAAATTCAAAAAATTTCAAAATGTCAAAGTATCAAATATGTCAGATTATTGTACTTATTAAGCTAATAAGGCTAAAACAGTTTTTATAAACATAATTTTTGCAGCCCATTTTGCAAGTGTAACAACGCAAGATTTTAAATTAAGTTCTACACAGATTAATTGGTAATGATATAGTATGTGATCTACTACTTTTAATTATCTACTCTTATCAAGACTTAATATTTATTTTCACCTGTTAGGTGAACATGATGTGTCCTGACTGGACAGTGAGTTGACTGCAAACTATGTCCTATGGAGTAGCAAAGACGACAAGATGAGAAGGATTAAAATTACCCTTTATTTTTTTTTTCACATATCACACTCGCTCCCACACTCCGGGATACAAAGACCAACCACTTGTGGTCTGAACCTAAAAATATAAGACTACTAACTAATTAAAATTTAAATAAGAGCTAACTTTTAATATTTTACACAGATGATTAACACTAAGACTGGCCTTTTAAATTACTACGTCTGTAGTACGCAAACTGCGGAAAGCTACAATACGTCTTTAGCTTTCAAGAGGATTAAAACCTCTGGCCTTAAAAGCAGACAGTAACTGATTGCAAGCTCGCGTTAAGACTCGTGGCAAAATGGCTCACTCTCTCTCCTTCTATATACTATGCTCTTGGCAAAAAGCTACAACTTAAATACTTAAGCATTAGCAAGTACAATTTGCATAAACATATTCATGCGTTAATTCTGGCCAGAAGTGGAAAATAAGAGATGATAGAAAAGTATTAAAATAAAATAAACTATAGTCAAACTTAAGATCTTTACACTCTGTTAATATAATTAGATATTTATTCACTTAGTTCATTAAGTGAGTTATTTAGTATCTAGACTAATAAAAATGATCCTTTTAAGGGCCATTCATCCTGCTTTTGTTTTGCAAAATTGGAAAGAATTTAAATTTATATTAAATAATTTAATCACTTTAATGTACATATTCTTAATTACAACTTCTGTGAAAAATGAAGTGAATTTGCAAATAATGTCCATTTTTATGAAAAATATTGAACAAAAGGTACACATTATGCTGCTGAAGAATTATGCAAATATTCACAGTAAAATACATAAACACATGCATGTCAGCAGAGATGTGATTGTGGAAGGGAGCCCATGAGGGGTTTTTGGCTATTTGTGCACTCGTAATTCTTCACGACATTCACCTTGTCTCTTGCAACAGTTAAGTAAACTTTATGAGGTATCAGGTAAAATGAGTAGCCACGAACGTATGGATGACGGAACCAGATGGAGAATTGTTGACAGATTGGAGATATTTTAATCACAAGCATAGAGGCTAGAGAGCTCAATGTAAAACCAACTGTAGCCTGCAATTTGTGAAAACAGTTTTAAGACATTGGATCCATATCGAGAAGACTTGACAATAACAACCAAAATCTACAACAACAAATGAGAATCGTTACTTGGCACTTTCAGTGCAGTAACCCAGGACTCCTACATCTTTACAGCTCTAACATGAGCAGTATGCTGCCACTGGAAACAAAGTTTCATGGTCTACAGTTGATCATGAGATAGGGCTGTATGCCAGAAGGTTGAGCCAGTGTCTTTAAGACATTCGTTGTAAACTAGAGATTTCAGATAGCCCCACAAAAAGAAATCACATGGGGCTAAATCAGGTGAGCATGCTGGCCACTGAAGATCATCCCGTAAGGAGATGAGGCGTCCAGGAAAATGTTCTCGCAAGATTCATCAACGTAAGCACCATGTGGGCTGTGGCGCCATCTTGCTGAAACCAGACATTCCCCCACATCCATTTCTTCAAGTTTTGGTAAAAAGAACTCCTCAATCATGTGGGCATATCTAGCAGAAGTGACCGTAACTATCTGGCTATTTTCTTCAAAAACCATACTCCAATAATGCCTATTCTGAACAATGCATACCAAACAGTCACACGTTCTGTATGGAGAGGCTGCTCATGAAGTTCTTGGGGATTCATGCCACTCAAGTATCGCATGTTTTGCTTATTCACGAAACCAGAAAGATGAAAATGAACCTAATCACTAAAGAACACAAGGGCATCATGAGAAATATTGTCTAGAACGGCTTTGCATGCATTTTTTCATGAAAGAAAATTGTGTGGATTAACTTTTTACATCACTGCCAATTTATATGGATGAAAATGCAGTTCTTTGTGAAGAATTCGTCGTATAGAGTGATCAGACATCCCAAGAGCAGCTGTATGTTTGCGCGTACATCGCATGGGAGATTGTAAAATTGACTGCCTAACTTGCTCGGTATCTTCGGGTGTCCTGACGATTCTTAAACTTCTGAGATTTTTTTTTTTCTGTACATTTACCAGTTTCTCTAAAGGTGTCCACCCATAAAAGAATCAATTTCCGATCAGGAACACGACCTACGAGGTCGATATTAAAGTGATTTCTGAACGCATTTGCACGGTGGCAACTGAATGGATGCTTGAAAAGTAGGACTCCATGGCGAATGAGCACTCCTCTCTCGTCCCACTTCATGATTGATATTACACCTGCAAGAAAAAAATTTTAG
>KK113070.1:0-30777 GCA_000611955.2 Stegodyphus mimosarum | reverse complement strand
ATTTCTTATTCCAACGTTTAGTTAATTTTCGAGTGTACTGCAAGTTGCAGGGTCGATTTTACCTCAAGCGAGGTTGAGTTTTACGCCAAGTGGGCGATAAATAATTACTTATCTTGAAAAGAAAAAAATGTTTTTGTTTAAAATTGTAATTCTGCAAAGATTTAAAATTACTTAATGTTTGTCAAGTAGATTCTGAAGCATTGTAAATAGATTAGTTTTGTAAAAGCAATGAATTGCTGAAAAAAAATGTTAACTAAATGATTTTGTATTATGCTTTGTCGAAAGACTTGTAAAATTTCTAGAATGAAAAGTCGGTAAAAGGAAAAAGACGATTTAGTCTATGGACTATTTTTTCAGTGTAATGTGATGTTTCAGAAAAGTACTTTGAGAGAAAAGAATAGGAAGCACTTGCTGTAAACTTAGAAATTTAACCTACATTTGTATTTCATGATTGCTATGAAATTGTTAAGTTTCATAAAATGTAACAAATAGTATCATGCTATCAATGCATGTTAGGTGCAAAGTGAATGTGAATGAAGCATTCTATGTGCAAACTGCGAATTGTATGCATTAAAAGTTAAAGTTTGAGTAAATTTAGAATGCAAGTGTTAAAAAGACTCTCCACCTAATACACTTAAAGTGTTATACGTGAAGCTAGTTAGAACCTCAGGTTTAGCTGGTTATAGGGCGTCTTTTGAGGTCTCGTATGTCAAGTTCTAAATTTGAACACCCCCGAACACAGAAAAACCCGCAATTCCGGTTTGCTTTTTATCCAACACCGGTGAAAGAGCATTGGGGAAAGAAATTAATTTTGCTTGAATGATAATGTGTGTGTGCGAATTTACAACGGTAGGAAAATTAAGCCTGTTACCTAGAAATTACTGTTATTATGTTGTACTAAAATTTCTTTCCTTTCAGATTTTGCTGGAAGGAGTAAGATGTAGATGAATCTAAAAATATACACAAAACAGATGAAGAGTTATGTACAAAGCAAGTTTTCGTCTGTAAATTTTCGCCAACAACTATTGTTTTGTAAAAGTTGGCCTAAGTTTAGAAGAGTTAAATTTTGAGTATTTTGTCGTAGAATTGCAAGTTTCAACATGGTCCGTTTGGACCACAGTAGTTAAACTGTTTCCAATTCTGGCGGGAAGTATGTAAGGTTTTAGTTAAACTAACAAAGTTTTATTTTAATTTAAATCTTTCTATCCCTTCTCATTTTCAACTTCCCGTCAGAAGAAGCGCGCGTTTTCAGCTTTATGCTAATTTGAAGTGGAGCCAATGACTATTTAAACGAAAGGTAGAAACCTCTCAGTATAAGAGAGCTTTTACAAAGAACCTCTACGTAAAGAAGGAAAGGCTTCATAGACGTAATGTAAACCACTTTGTCTGCAACGCCGCTACAAAGAAAAGGGAACATTCGCCAAGCGATTTGGCGACGGAATCTGTTGGTGAGAATTTCCCCTCTGTGATGTGTCGGTTCTTTGGTACCTAGCCGACATTTTCCCTCTCCGCGACGTGTATAGGAAATTGAGGAACACGGGTTAAGATAAATCGTTCTTTGACTTGTCGCGATAATTTAAACTCGGAAATGATGAAATATTAGGTGAAGTTTCACTTTCACTGGCTGTTTAACTTCCATTCTCCATATCGCTACTTGAAAGCAAAGAACCTATTTTTTGTTTAAACTCTTGCTAAACGTAACGGTCGAACCTGTCCAAACCAATTTCGACATTCAGCTTCGAGGTTTGGCGCTTTTTGGCGACAGATATTTCACGCATGCGCAGTTGTTTCCCTTTTCGTTGGAAGGGAGCCACTTCTGCTTCTGCGAAGTTTTCCTTCTTAACAGTACATATTCTTTGGCTTTTAGTCTCATACCACGATCATTCTATTCGACGTTCTCCTGACTAGCTAGCAGTTAAATTCTAAGCCATAGCGCTTTACGTGATTGCTTATTGAAATAAATCCAAGTGCGTCAGTATTAGTAAATCTTGCTACGCACCATTTAGTTAGAGGCCAACCTGGCGTTATAGCTCTGCGAGCAACGACTATTTAATTTCTATTTAGCTTTAGTTTAAATATTATTTAATTGTTCATTTTAGACCCAAGTGTGGTCTTTTACTTTCTGTATCCCTCCCGAGTTGGGAAGTGGTTTGTAAATAATAGTGATTTAATAAAAGAGGACTTTAAATCCCTTTCAAGTGCAGTTCTTCTACCACTGAATCACAGCATTCTACCACAGAACATAGCTGCATTCAGCTCCCTGTTGCAGATCAGGACTTTAAGCTGTCACGAAGATGTTTTCAAAGAATATGCACCGAACACTCAGTCCTGACAATGCATCCTACTGGAAACTTGTATTAACTCATGGTACTCGGGACAGATTCCTAAAGAGTGGAACGGGGCAGTAGTAATCTCTTTTTTAAAACCTGGAAGGGACAGCTCTGAGATTTCTGGCTACAGACCAATTTCTTTGACACAAAGATTGGCCAAGGTAATGGAAAAAATTGTGCTAAACAGGTTGCTCCCGAGAATTCAGGAGAGCAGGAAGCTGTCACAGCATTATTATGGGTTTCTTCCCAATAGAAGTTGCATGGTCTTGCTCAACAAAATCTACAGCAGTATCTTGCATCATAGGAAACAACGTAAAGTTATTCAGCTAGTTGCGCTTGACCGACTCGGTTTGGATCGACAGTCTGCTTTATAAAATTATGCAGTTTGGAGTCAAGGGGAATAGCGTACTTTGGATTAAAAATTTTTTAAATCAGAGAAGTATAAGATTTAAATGGAGAGGAGTCCTGTCGGAAAGCCATGAAATGGCGCGCGGCGTCCCGCAGGGATGTATTTTATAGCCAATTTTTTTCACCATCTTTATGCATGACATCTACGACCTCATCCCACCTGATGTTGAATGTTTTGTGTATGCAAATGATATATTTCTCTACTGTGCAGACAGCTCTCATCCCAAGGTTCTTAGTAAACTGCAACGGGCCCTAGTTAAGGTGCAATTCTGGGCTAATGAATGGAATTTAAGCATATCACCAGAGAAAAGCAAATCTATGTTCTTTGGAGGAAGGAAGAGAAATGAACCGGGTTCTTTGAAGCTAAAAGGAATCAATATCCCAATGGAAAATTAGCTTAAAATCCTAGGTCTATGGTTTGATGATAAGCTAAGCTGGAATACTCATGTTAGAAATACGATCCCCAAACTGGAAAGGATGCTTAATGCATTTAAGTTTGTAGCCAGCCCAAAGTGGGGCGCCAGAAAAACTGAGCTAATCAAAATCGCAAATGCGACCATAAGAGGAAAGATTGAGTACGGTAGCTGCCTTCTCATGTCCACATCGAATACCAATTTAAGGAAACTAAGCACACACTATAATCATGCCTTAAGACTTGCTATGGGAGCCCCGATCAACACTGCTTTACCTCTCCTCTACGTGGAAGCTGGAGAATTCACATTAAAGACAAGCATGCGGATCACTGCTACAAAATTCTTAATAAAAAATATAGCTCTCTCCAAGGCATCTCCGATAGCAGAAAACCTGAAAATGTGTTTACAAAACTGCAAATACAAGTGGAGCAGACTGTGAAAGCCCATCAGTCAATTTGTCAAAGACTAGCTCTCCAAACTTAACCTAGATATTGACAGCATTATTTGTTTCACCAATGAGCAGAACTTCTCAGAAGAAGTTAATTTCAGAATAAAAATAAACGCGTATGAGTTCCAGAGCAAACATATTCCAGAAAGGGAGGTGCAACAGTACTCAAGTCTCGTAATCGATGATTATGTAAAAAGAGGTTACAAGGTATCTGCGACAGATGCTTCCAAATCCAGCACCGGAGTCGGTATCGCAGCAGTAGGCATGGAAGCGGTGATTGTTAACCAGTGTATTGACAGCAGGAACTCTATCTTCACTGCCGAGGCCTGGGCTCTCTGCAAGCTTTTGGAGAAACTAAATACAAGTGACAGAGTCATTATCCTCACGGATAGCATGTCGGTAGTTAAAGCTATAGACTGTGCTAATGGGAAGTCCAATTCTCTAATACTAAAGTTGTATGGTGTTATGAAAGCTTTCCACTCACTCGATATTGTCTGGGTTCCGGGCCATAAAGGCCTAGCACTAAATGTGCAGACAAGGTGGCAAGAGGAGAAATTGTCCAAGAGGAAAACAATTTTTCAGTAGAAGACGCGTGTAATTTCCTCACAAGGGCCATCAAAGATGAACAAGTTAATAGTTGGCTTACCTCCAATATAGGGAGTAGATTTAGTCACTGCGACGTTTTTAAAGAGTGGAGCAAAGGACTGAATATCAGTAGGGCAATGGAGACTGCGATCACCAAAGCGAGATTGCAGTTGCTAGACACAAAACTACTGCGTTACAGATACCGAAGATCAGACTCTCCCTACTGCGACAAATGTTTAGTAATTGACAGTAAGGAACATGCTATTATTCACTTCGAAAAATACCAGGAAGCCACACGTGCAATGTTAAAAAAAATGAAACTTGGATATATAGATCTTTTGGCTGACTTGTTGGCTCACTGCAATAAGAATCCCTGGCGGTACCAAATCTTAGGAAACTTCATCATCAAATGCACACAGAATTCTTGATTACTTTTATCGCAAAATGAGAACTATTACAGAACTGACGTTCTCTCTGGAGTGGAGAGAATGCGTCCGCACCCTTATTTATTTATTTATTTATTTTCTTTGGAAGCAACATAGCGAATGCGTAGGAACACAAGGCTCTAAAGGGAAGCCGAGCTTCACAAATTAGAAGAAGAAGAAATAGAAGTCGGCTAGCCGACTTCTACGACGTGCTTTCGAAACAATTGACGAGTTAATTGTGTGTTTTAGCAGCTAATTACGGGATTTTCCAAATTATTATGAGTGGAAATTTACGCAAAATCTTTAGTGAATAGTTATTGTTTATCGGCGTAACTGATGATGTACCGTATTGAATTACTATAAATGAAGGAAGAGAAGAACCATTCACTGCTGAAGTGTACATAAAGAGTATGAAAAATAAATGTGATATGAAGCAGTAAATGTGAAGTATTCATCACAAAATTCGGCGACGCCAGTAAAACAAACTGGATTGTTTGAAAGACTTATTCAGATCTGAAGTCACGATAGAAAAAACTGTACGAATGCCAACATAGCAACTTTATTTTAAAAAAGAAAAACTTATAGAAAACTTTAAGTCAAGGAATCAGAATTGCTGAGCATCTTAACCAGTTCACCGTTTGCCCCGAGAGAGATACGTTCAGAAAGAATTCATCGTCATCCGTTAGTAACGGCAGACTCTCGTCGGGCTGAAATTTGGGCTAGACCGTAACCCCCGAGACATATACGTCGCAGCGTCTTTTTCCAGCCCCCTAGAATGAGTCGAAAATGAAAAGGGGTGGTTGACGGGTTATTTAGTCACACTTATCTTCTCAGCAGTGCTGCAGTAGGATCGCAGCGGGGTTGTTTCAGTAAAGTAAAGGATGTGGGATCATTTTCGTCGAATGGATACCCCCTCAACAGGTCTTATGAGATCCACAACAGCTTTCTCCCTTCTATTAACGAACAAAGGGATTTAAGAGTTTTAAATGCTCTTTTCAATTCCTAAAGATTCCCCGAGGATATGATCTGTATATTATTCTCTGAACTTTAAATAGCATTGAAATGTTATACTTAATATATGCGTTTTGCTTTATCACTTTACTTACACAGATGGAAATATTATTTGCTTTAAATTGCATTATGACTATGTTGCGCCGATTGTGGATGACATTGTTGAACTGAATATTTCGAGGTTACATCTCATTTTTCAAAACTTGTACTATTAATGTTTATTTTACTTTTTAATCGATACCTTTCTATTTTTTTTTAAATCTTATTAATTAAGAAAGCTATAGCATTAAAAGTTCGGGAATTTTAAAAGAAACAACAGTAATGTATGAAATTTGGATTCCTATATTGTTTCTTTTAGTTCTTTCCTAAATGTGTAATTATATTTTGCACAAAATATTTTCGATAATATGTACTTTTTTGGTTCGAGAATACTCGTTTGCCATTTCCTACAGGAAAGATTTGTATACTGCTAAAGTGAAGAATTAAGGAATGTTAAATTTTGCTTAGAAGAGTTAGAAATGGACGGTAAGATTGTTGTAGACTGGAATAATTACATGCGGGACATATATGGAATAAGTTTTTCCGAGTATGTCTTCATTTGCAAAAAATACTGATACAAAATTTTATAAAATTTTTATATACATAGCAGAAATCTTCAAAATAATTAGCAATCACATTTCATAAACAAACCTCATAATATCTCTACCTCATAAAAGATTATTTTGCAAATACAATTTTAATTTCTTTAAGTAGAACTAGGTATGCCTTCATTGTAAAGTCGTAGAGAAATACGTAAGTAAGAATAAAGTTCTGGTATTTTATAATTTGTAATTTGTTATACGTTTTCTCGGTGTTTACTTAACACTTACAGGCTTATGCTAACAGAAACAAAACAAAGTGAAAAACTCGATTTTATACATAATTATATCATTTAAAATATACAAGGTATAATGTGAGTGTTTCATATTTTTGACCTACCTATATCAAAACCTTAAGAAATAAGTTTAGATAAGTATTTTAGTTTTCTAATCAAACTTTAGGGAGACTGAAAGGTTTTTATGACGGCAGTCTTATCAAATTAATAATAATTCTTGACTATATATATTCCATCTATTCTTGAATACATATATTCTATGTATTCTTGAATATATATATATATTCCATCTATTCTTGAATATATATGTTCTATGTATTCTTGAATATATATATTCTATCTATTCTTGAATATATTTATTCTTGGATATAATAAGGAAAAGGGAGTATTAATGGAATTATAAAGATAGTTGCAACGATTATAATTTTAAAAATTAAAAATGATAAAAAATGTGCTCCTTAACATTGTTGAATTTGTAGTCCATTAATTAAAAGAATGGTCACTCCTCTAGCAATCTATTCAACAAGAACCGCTAAAAACAGTTGCTACTTTCTTACTCTTTGAAATAGGCGCTTCACATAATCAAAACTTTCTTTGCTGTAGAAAAAGTACAATAAACTGAAAACAAAAACCCTCTGAATTAAAAAATTGCAAATTTTAAAAAGAACCTTAAATATCTAAGCTAAAGAAAGATTTTTTTTTCACATATAGGAATTAAATCTTTTAATTAAATATATAAAAATATACGGATCATAATTTTTACTACAGTGCATCAAGAAAATAATAAAACACAATCCAAGCATATTTCAAATAGGCACTACTAGCTAATACACTTATTTTCGCTTTAACTAAAGATGTTACTTGACAATTGTAAAATCAGTACATTGTAACAGATTGCAATAGATTTGGGTTTGGGTGTAGGAAGTGAGGCAAAGGGGAAAATATCTAATCTAAGGAATACACTAGTCTTTCTGTTTAATGGTCCTCATTAGGGGGTCGTTATTCAGCGTCCTTCAGTGTGACAGGTACGCGGTTCAATCTGATTTGAATAGAACTTCTAAATAGGTTTTCATAGCTGGTAAAAGGGGGAAAGAAATATTCTTAGGCCAGTTTTAGACACAAAAATTTCAACTTTGTGAGGAGAAAAATGGCACGAAATGTTTGCGATTTTCAGAACGGTGAACTGGTTAATTACGAAGCATTCTGCAGATTTCTGTGCAAAAATCAAAGTTAAGAAATAGATTAATACATTTTAATGCTTCTCTTAGTGTTTATATTTCAAAATTGTTAACTCGCGCAGTTGTTTGATTGCGTAAAAAAATAATAAAAGTTCATCTATAAAGATGTGCAAGGAACTTCATAATTATCAAAATATTTCACTGCTTTGATTAAAAATCTAAATTTACTAAGTTGCTTAACTTTATAACATTAAGTATCTTCGCAACTTCATTATTATGTTCTGATTGATAAGAGCTTCACCACTTTTATTCATTTGTTATACATGAAAATATTTTCTGATTTATTTAACATAATTATCAGGATTATCAAATGTGTTAAGAATTTCCATACATGCTTGTGCAGTGTGATTGCATGCCTGCGTAAGTGCACTTTGATTTTCATGAAGGAAAAAGTACTTTTTTGTTTTCCAATTCCTGTGTTTAGCTGTAAAAATGAATTCATGTCAAGTATGTGCCTGGGCATTTTTGATGATGTAAATGCTGAAATGTGTGCACAGTAAAAACTCAACCAAAAAATATCCAGAAAGCTCTTGAAATTTTGGATAATCGAGCATATAAAAAGTGAAACACTGTAGAAAAGTAGGATATTGTTCGGAGAACAGCCTTGGTTGAGCCAACTTGGCTTCTTTAAGGGTATGGGCGACATTTCATTATGCCAACGGAAGTAAATACTACAGATAATCAAATACTGCAGAATAAATACTACAATAATAAATACTACAATAATAAATACTACAGTAATAAATACTAATTACTGTACTACAATAATAAATACTAATAATAAATACTACAGATAATCCCTTAGCAAGGGAAAAGTATTACGGCTTTCTACCTAGAGGAAGTACGTCGTCGAATGACAACCATTGTCTACCATACCACAATAAGCTGTTTCTCCCTTTAATTACTATACTACAATAATAAATACTACAGATAATAAGTAATACTACAGATAACCCCTTAAGAAGGGAAAAGTATTACGGCTGTCTTCCTAGAAGAAATACGTCATCGAATGACAACCATTGCCTGCAATACCACAATGAGCTGTTTCTCCCTTTTTAGTGTCAAGGCTGTTCTCCGAACAATATCCGAAAAGTAAGTGAATGGAAGAAGAAACTACTAGTTTAAAATCATAAGAAGAGTTTATCTTATGTTGGTGCCCCTTGTTTTTTTGGCGATTCTTTTTTGATGCCAAGATGGCCGCTACACAAAACCAAAAAAAGAAGTCAAAGAATTGCACAAACTCAGTATCCATGTACACATCGATTTATTTTCACTTAAAAAAATCCCAGAATTGCACAATCTAGGCATTGCGCACTGCCTTAACTTTTTCCATGCACACATCGATTTATTTTCACTTCAAAAAAATTAGGAAGCTTAAACAAAGTTAAAACTATGATGATAACCAGAAATGGGGTTTCATCGCCAAAACTAAACAAAATTTGTCCCTAACCGAAGGGGCACCGAATTCTACACTAAAGCCCATCTTATTTCTATCAGCTTGACTATCAAAAGTTAATATTTAATAGTATGCGAGATTTTGAAAAAACATTTTACTGCTAATTTTTGGAATACGGTAACGGATTATTTTTGTAATGATTGTTACTGGGATTAAGACGGCAAGTTGGGAGTTCAAATACGAACAGTAGTAATCTGAAAATCTGAAGCAGTAATTTTATATTCAACAATCTCTGCCAAATAATTTTCCATGTTTTAAGTAATTAAAATATATATTTTCAACCATTTGTTGTTAATTTAATAAAGTACATTCCGTAATTTAAATTTTACTTACTTTCATATATTTTAATGTTTCCCATTATGAATTTCATACTTTTTTTTAAGATTTCATAGTTGCTAATTAAGAGAAAAGAAGAGGATATTTTTTATTCTGACTTCTTTTACAGTTTATTTAGTTATTTTAAATATACATATATATTTTTTTTTGTAAAAAAGGGATTTATGTGCAATAGACATTGAAGAGCCATTACATTATGACCATCCTTCATCTATAGCAATGGGCTCGCCCTGAAACAAAACCACTGCAGGTGCATGGCTGATGTTGGAGTATATAATGCAGCTATGCATTGTCTTCCAAACATAGTGTGATTAGAGACATAATGGGAAAATCAGCTGATTTATCAGACTTCGATAAATGTCAAATCGTTATGTCTTGGCGACTGGGAAAATCAGCATCAGAAACGAAGTGTTTAGTGGGGTGTTAATATGCAGTTGCTATGAGCACATATCGAAAGTGGTGTATGGATAGTGAAACAAGTTGCTGACCAGCAGTGTGTCGTCGATGGCGCATTGATTCCAGAGGAGAGCAGAGATTACTACGCATAGTTCGCCGTGACCGAAGAGCTAGAACAGTGGCGACCCAAACAATGTTTCTCAATACACTGTGACTTAAATTGCTGCATATGGGCCTATGCAGCGAGAAGCAGAAGCATGTCCCTGCACTGACGATACGTCACTGCCAGTTGCATCTGCAATGGACCAAGAATCATCGGAACTGGACATTAGAAGAATGGAAGAAAGTTGCATGGTCTGATGAATCATGTTTTCTGGTTCATCACATGCACGGGCATGTTCTAATACGCCAATTTCCGAACGAAACCCTGTCTCTCAGATGCACAGTTGGATGGACAGAAATAGGCGGCGGAGGAATTATGGTATGGGCAATGTTTTCATGGAGCACATTAGAACCCCCAATCCCCGCAGAACAATCTCTGACGTCTGTGCACTCCGTGAACATCATTGGTTCATCCACTCATGACAGCAGTATTTCTGGCGGGGGATGTTGTTTACTAACAGGATAATGTATCATGCCATAAGGGTTGAATCGTCAGGGAGTGGTTTGAGGAACATTTCAGTGGCTTTCATGTCATGTCTTAGCCTCCAAATTCCTCTGACATGAATCCAATAGAGCATCTGTTGTTCCATCTAGAAACTCATGCTGTCACGCTACCCCCTCGCAATGTGCGGGAGTTGCAGGACCAGTTGGCGAGTGCTTGGTATCAGATATCTCAGACTACATATCAGCACCTTGTGGAGTCAATGCCATGCCGGGTGCTAGCAGCTTTGAGGACTAAAGGTGGTCCTATATGTTATTAATAGGATGGTCATGGTATAATGGCTTTTCGGTGTGTATATACAGAAGTGTTTGGCTTTGACATAATAGCTATTAGAATTCCTACAGTCCCAGAAAAAACTAATTTCTGTATTAATTTCTGTATTTAAAATATTCCTCAATATTTTAAAAGTTGATGTTTTATCAAGCTGAAATACGTAATATGGAAAAATTTTATCAGAAAACATAATTCAACTCATAATTGAAACACGAGATAAATAGGGTTAATAATAAATGTGGAGTATTTGTTCCACTAACAGTCCTTTGAAACATTTTAGCTTGCATTTCTATTCAATTGAAACAATAAAAATATGGAAAAATTCCCACAGAAAGATAATTCGGCTGAGAAACAAAGCAGGAAAGAAATGGGTTGGCATCAGGAAAGTGATTGGTCTAAAATAATATTAAAAGTATTTTACTTTGTTTCCACATTGGGTAACTGAGCCTAGAGCCAGTGCAGTTATGCCAGGTGTGTAAAATTTTGGAATTGAAAGAAACATCGAGAAGTAAAATTTAGAATTTAATTTTTATAATACAATATATGTTACAGTGATATGGAAAAATCCAGGTAAAAGGTATTTGAAAATTAAAACAGGTCAAACTATACAATTGTATAAAAGAATACACTTTCAAACTATATACTTAATACCGCTAACAAATGCGCAAAGTTCTATTTATGTTACTTCTTGCCCAGGGGTGGCTCAAGAGTGATGCGTAGCGCAGGGAGAAAATTGTGCCACACGTGCATGACGTCATGTGGGTGACAATCATTTATTCTTCGCGTTTGTTTACATTCGTTGCATCAACAGTTTGATTTGATTTGTGTTGTTAATTTGCTATTATATCTAGTCGGAAATGGCAAATTGTGCTATAGCGTTGTGCCAGGTTTATAGAAGGAAAAAAAAGTCAAGGCATCACATACCATCGTTTTCCAAGTGATCTAGAACTTTGTAAGTCATGAACAGTTCACTGCAAAAGAGCAGATAATTTCAACATCCGAAATGCCAGAATATGTGCTCTTCATTTTACACCTGATGTTACGGGATCTAAGGGAAGAACTGCTTGGCTCAACTCCTAAAACGATGCTGAAAGAAAATGCTGTTCCCATTTTACATCTTCCATCATCATCATGTGAAAATAACTCACCAACAAACTATATATGTTGTCTTTCAAAAACCGAAGTTAATCTGGAGAGAAAGTTTTGTAATATGAATGAGTCATCTAAATTTATGCAAAAAAGGGATAGAGCAAGCAGGTGTCAGGCTCGGGAAACAAGGAAACGAGAGTTGGAAAATTTAGCTTCTCTTTCCCCCAAAAAGAAAAGGCTACAAGCTGATAAGACAGACTGTGCAACTCAGTTTACATCCAGTAACACACGTCATTTAGTCGAGAGTGTGCAAATCTTAGAAAAGGAAAATAAGAGATTAAATATGCTGTACTGTCAACTGAAAATGCAAAAGAAAATTATTTTTATTGAACTTGCTGCTTCTCGTAAAAAATTGCTTAGCTTTCAGAAAACGAGTAGGAAAGTAACAAGCAAACAAGTACACAGTGAAGTTAAAAAAATTAGGGACAATTTTTACGGACAACCAAATTCGTTTTCTCATGCCAAGTAAAATATACGTTAAGTAGAATGCAGATGACATTTGCAAATCTGCAACACTTAGGGCAATATCACGAAGATGCTACAACTATCTCAGACAAAAAATGGGATTTCCATTTCCTAGCGTTTCAACTTTGGAGAGATGTCCATTTCGCTGTTCTCCTGGTTTGCTACATGATGTGATTCGTGTTATACGTGCTGGAGCATTAAAGATGATAAGACCAAGAACGTATGTGTGTTCTTTCATTCGATGAAATGAACGTAGATAGCAGAAACTGTTATGACCAAGCAGAGGATAAGATTGTTGGCCCACATAGAAATGTTCAAGTGGTAATGGTGCGCGGACTTCTTGCAAGCTGGAAGCAGCCAATATACTTTGATACACAAATGACGGCTGAGATATTGAAAGATATAATAATAACATTGGCAGAAATTGGATATTATGTTGTTGCAGCTGTAGCTGACTTGGGTGGTAGAAATCGTGCTGTGTAGACAAAACTTCAGATTACTCATTTTACAGCTGTTTTACACATCCCTAGGACTGTAGTAAACGTGTGTATACGTTTGCTGATATGTCACACCTTTTGAAACGCTTTCGTAATCACTCTTTTGGATGACGGATTAACGCTTCCGGGAAATAAACTAATAACAAAAGAACCTATCGAAAGATTGACACCAATGGATTGCAAAGAAGTGAAAATTTGCACAAAGTTGTCTGTAAATCCCATTGCTGTTAAAGGAAATGAACGCCAGCATGTGCATTTAGCTGAACAGTTATTTCAAACCATACTGCACAAGCTATCCGCTATCTTATACCAGAAGAAGAGGACACTGCAAATTTTTTGAATTAGTGAATAATTCAATTGATATTTTAAACTCCAGGAAACCTGTCTCTGATACGGTATTAGCTTATATAGGATACATGAAGAAATCCAGGAGAGAACTTTAAAGAAGTTTTATGCATTATGTGAAGACATGAGAGTTGACAAGGCAAAGCACATATTACCATTTCAAAACGGATTTATAATATCAGTTAGATCACTGCTTGGCTTATTTTCTGATTTAAAACAATTAGGAGTTAAATACCTTTTAACTTTCAGACTAAATCAAGATTGCGTGGAAATTGTTTTTCACGAATCCGAGGTCTTGGCTATTTTTATGATCATTCACAGCCCGTAGATGTGAAATATGGAATGCGTCTTTTATTGTTAACTAATAATTCCTCTCAGATTTCACTTTCCAACACATCTTCTGTTGCTCCTGATGAGGAGGAAGATGCATACATTACTTCTCACTTTTTTGGTAATATTTTACCTGACATGACTGAAGCTCTGAAGATGTTACATGGTGAAACTGAGATGAAGGATATTGTTTTTGATGATTCTACATTGACCTTTGCAAGTGAACCTGCAGCTGACTGCTCTGTACAGGGTTTTTGGTACCTTGCAGGCTACATAGCCTACCTTGCAAGAAAATGTGACCATTCTTTTGGAGCACCTTCAGAACAGTTACTCCATTTCCCTTCATATGAACATGTTGGTTATATAGAAACGCTTTCTCGGGGTGGTTTACTTGTTCCATCAGAGGAGTGGTTAAAAAAATAAATCAATTTGAAGTAGTGTTTGCAAGTGAACATGGGAAAGATGGTCTTTTAAGAAGTAATAACTTTATGCAAACTATGAGTAAAAAAATTGAACAAAAGTATTCTGATGTGCATAATGAAATTATTAAAATATATGTTAAGACACAAACATTTATACGTTTGAAGTATTTGAATACAGAAATTAAAAAGAAATAACACTGATATGAAAGGTACAGAAGTGGGTTGCATCATATTTATAACTCCTCCTCATATTACACTTGTGAAGATACCCTTCAACAGCAGCCAGGACAACGATTGATGATGATGAAGATCAAAACGTTAATGAAAATGAGTGTAAAAAATCATTGCCAGATGATAAGTCAAATGCATATGGTACTTTACTACACAGTTTCCAGTTTAAAGATATTGTACCAGAAAACATTTCCCATGCATTACAACGATGTAAGGCTTCTTATGGCATGAAATGTTGATCCCAACAATCAAAACAAGCTATCCGGTTTTAATAAAAGTTTCCCGCCACTGCAAATATCGCATGCGCAAACAGTTCATGCTGACCTGTTTAAACAAATTTTGCCAAAGAAATTTTGGCATTTGAAAGAAAGAAACTTGCTTTGGTACACTATGTTGTGAAATTTATAAGAGAATACCTTTAAGTGAGAGATGTCTGAAATGGAACTGTTACGCTGCCAGATTAGAACCATCATTTACTTCCAGATGTGTTACAAAAAGTGAACTACAGAATGTCGAAAAATCATGTGCACAACTTTAGGTACTTATGTTGCATCGTAATGACACTGTGAAGGTTTTGGTATTGAAAGTTCAAAAACAATGCCTATGGCAGTCAAGAAGCAGAGTGCTCTGGCCGACCTACCGATATTAATGCGGTCCGCCTGCGAGAGCTTGTGGAAGAAAATGAGTATGCAACGATTCGTGACCTTACATAAGAGTTAGACGTTAGTGCCATGTTCATTAGTCGCGCTATACATCGCATAAACTTGATGTACAAGTTCACGTTAGCATGTTTAATCATATTTTCTCAAACAATTTTTGGCAAAGAAGGAGATTTGCTTTAGTACAGTGTGTTGTGAATTGTATTAAAATATCATTGTGTACAAGGTTCCTGAAATCGAACTATCACACTACTAGATTAGAACCATCATTTACTTCCAGATATGTTGCAAAAAGTAAGCTACAGAATGTCACGAAATCATATGTAGAGCTTTAGGTACTAATGTTATATCATATGACACTGTGAAGGTTTAGTACCAAAAATTTAAACACAAGAACTATGACATTCAAGGAGCAGAGTATCAGAAAACAGTGTACCAGAAAATATTTTCCGCCCATTACAAAGATGAGAGCCTTCTTACGACATAAAATGTGTTTCCCAACAATTCAAACAAGCTATCAGGTTTTAATGAAAATATTGTGCCACTACAAATATTATCTACACAAACACTTCACAGTCGCATATTTAATCATATTTGTCAAACATTTTTTGGCATTTGAAAGAAAGAGACTTGCTTTAGAACAGTGTGTTGCGAAATTTATAAAAAAATACAGGAATAATTAAGTACAAGGCGATTAAAGTAAAACTGTCACACCACCAGATTAGAATCATCATGTACTTCCAGTTATGTTGCAAAACGTCAGCTACAGAATGTCACCAAATCATGTGTACAACTTTATGTACTAATGTTATATCAAATGACTATGAAGGTTTGGTACCTAAAGTTCAAAAACAAGGATTATGATACTGAAGAAGCAGATCATTCTGGCCAACTAACTGATGTTGTTGATGCTCGCCTACGGGAACTTGTTGAAGATCACTCAAAGGCTTGCGTATACTCTCGAGAGAGCGCAAGCTGAAGAGTTAGATGCTAGTGCCATGTCCATTAGTCGCGCTATGCATCGCATAAATTTGACGTACAAGTTCAATTGCTGGGTGCTGTATGAGATTACGTAATTACACCTGCAGCCACATCTTGCTGGCGCTATCTTCCATTCTGTAAAGGATGTCCGAAATATCATTGATCTGCTATTAGATTCGTGGCCACCAAGTTTATGTGTCGACGATTTTGAAAAACTACTAAAATGTTGAGAGAAATGATAGATTTGGGTGGTGATTTGTACCCGTGCTATATATACTGCTTTTATGTTTTTTTCCCTAGCTTTATTAAGAACGTGTTTTGGTGTAAAATTTTCTATACAACCAGATAAAATAATTGACTATTTTGTTTAAGAATTTATGTAGTTCTCATACATAACTGTGACGTAATTTTACATTTATTTTTCATTTTACTGCTATTTTATATTTAAAATTAAAAAATTTCTCATTTTAAATCATTTTTTATCATAAATTTCGTTTTGTCAATGAGACTTATATCATAGTGAGATATTTAATCTCAGTGTCACGTTTACCAATACTGACTACCTGAATGATTAGTTCTTAAATTCTCTTACGCAACTTCATTCACATGTTTTAGTTACTCTCTTTACATCCCAAAAGTAATTATATGTATTGAAGCAATGCCTGGGTTAAGCATTGCGAACAAAGTAAAGTGATATATGCTTCAGAGGAAAGATCAATTTCTCGACCACACTATGATGCAAACATCGAATGAGAGAGCGGCATATTTCCTTCAGCGTTGTTTAACTGATGCATATGTTTGATGTAATCTAATTGATATAAGTAAGTGAACTTACACATACTTGACCCTGAAGGAAAACAAATCTGTATATAATGCTGTAATACAAATAGCGAAATAGTGAGTAAGATATTCTCTTCAGTGTTATTTAACGGCTGCATATGTTTTAATTTTGATTCCATATAGCTTGTTTTTAATTATAAGAGAAAGAAAAATAATTAAGTACTGTACACTATTTTCAGTATCAAAGTATTTTAAGAAACAACCTGATATAAATACATTGATAATTAAAAATATTTAATTTGTGTACAGGATGAATTGAGATTAAGATATAGGGCAAGTTTATTATTATTATTATTGTGCGTATATGTATAAGAAATGTATTTTAATTGTTCCATTTTTAATGTATGGAGGGAAGAATAGGGTGTCAATATCGAAGATCATTTATTATAGCAAATAATCAAGCCAGGATAAATATTATATAGAAATCTTGGGAGTGTAAGGGATTATAAGCGTACTTTTAGATTACACTGAAAATATATGCACTTCTGCTGAAATCTGAAGTGAATCAGTGTGAGTGACTTCTCACTTTAAAAAGAATGTGATAAGTCTATTTAAAAGTATAATGACGTGACATTAAGAAATTTTTAGAATTTTATAATATTTAAATATGAGTTTGTTGATTCAGATCTTTTTATATACATTTTTGCCTCAGATATGTAATTTAAACTGAAAATCACGATCATATATTTCTCATGGAATGTCAAAGTTCATTTGTATTAAAAAAAGTGCATGAGCAATCAAAATAAATAGGAAAATACTTTTTGATTATGTTGTTACCATGGTTTTAGCAGTTATGCCATCATGTGTTCTATTCAACAGGATTTATTTAGCGCAGACAACACAACAAAAAATATTGAAAAATACCTTGTTTTACAATATTTATTTCCCTTAATTAACTTAAATATCGTTTTTCATTTCCTAATGCTTTCTTTTAAGAAAAAGATGTAATTTTTACAATTATTTTCAGCATTCGTACGAATTCTGTGCATAAAATAAACACATGCTTTAACAAAATACTTAATCGGAAAGTATATACCCGGTATTTCCGGTATGTTATTATATCTACCACGTATAAAATGATCATTTTGCTTTAGTTTACATTTTTTTCATTACCAAACTCATGTAGCAGACGCGTTGACCGATGCGTCTTGTCACCCGGGTGACGTCACTACCAGCAACCAATGGCACGCTTTTTCCGTCCCTTCTTAATGCACCTTGCTTCTCGCCCTTCAGCTACTTCGAGCATGCGCCAGAATTATCCACCCAGGCGAAAAGTGGGGTAGGGTTCGGAAATATGCAGCTGAGCCTGGAAATCTTGAATGTATTCCTCAGGCGATGAAGGCGAATCCGAAGTGCGACCAAACAAAAGATCACAAGACAGACGAAGATCACGATCGAAGAGCATCCGAGATGGAGAATAGCGGTAGTCTCGTGAACAGCATTGCGGTGATCCAGTAGAAATAATAGTAACTTCTTGTCCCAGTACTTTTTTTTACTTTTACACTGCTAAGGAGAACTACTGACCGGCAACAAGCCCTTGCAGTATGATGTCCGCCCTTCAGAAGCCATAACGGCATTTATTGAGTCTATATTTTTAAAAAACGATTACAGAGTCACATCTAGATAGGGGATACAAAGAACTACTTTGAATACATATGACATTCTTGATTGTATAGAAAAAAATAAATAAATAAAAAAACACTTCGAAGTACAGAGCTGCATTGATACAAAACTGGTTAGGGTAAAAAAAAAACAGTAAAATTCAAGACTAACAATGGAATTTCAAGCTTGCAGTTATACATCACACTGACTTACTATTATACAACTGTACACTTACTATTATTCCACACATTACTAAAAAAATTAAATAAAAAAATTTAAAAATTAAAAAAAATACTATCCAATGTATTACTAGAACACTGACATAGTAAAGCTAATACTACAAATAAAACGCACTATATACACTGCTCGTATCAGAAAAGTAGACAAGTCCGTACATGACGCTGCATTGTAACGCTAAAACTAATCAAAAGAATATTAGACAAGAACCTTTGGAAGCAGTCACAGTGAAAACGAGGAAAATAATATATTGTAGCAGAGCTAGAATGCTGAGTCAGTTTAAAACATTAAATCCAACAATACATTTCGATACGTATTAACAAAGTTCTACAACCAAGAAAGTCTGGTTCAATACTACTATCATACATCACACTTACTTACCATTATACAACACTAAACTATATATGAAGCTCACATTAATAGAAAATAAATTATACAACACACTTAATGGAATACTGTACATACACTGAAATGAGATGGCGAATACTACAAAATAACAATCAATATGCAATGTGCTTATCAGAATGTTGGCCCTTCGACTACGAATATTTGTTAGAAATGATTACATTTTGCACAATACTAGAAACTGTAACAAATATTTGCACCCAATATTTCATGGTACTAACCGAGAGCTCTATATATGTATTTACAATTATACCGCAAGCTTATTTGAAAACATAACACAACGCACTTACTACTTAACAGGCCAATACACTAAGACAATATGTAAATTGAAATACACAGAATACAATAAACAAATTAGGTAAACACAATAAAATTTAATGATTAATAATGATAGAAGCGACACTGAAGTACAAATAGGCAGACATTGATTGTGGTAATCTGCATCTAGGAGGTAACATGTTCCAGTTAAGTTATTCATGTACTGCACTACACATGGCTGTCATCAATAAACGTAACATAGGTACAATGATATGGCATTAGAGTACCTGAAATTGTCCTAATTTGAGTAGTTGAACGTTATCGTATATAGTACGATATCAGTTTGTAAGGTAAGAGTTATGAAAGCTACTGATATTCTGAAGTTGTTGGTTTAGAATTGGCTGCTGTACCTGCTGTTGACACCACTTCTGTTCAACAGAATTCACGAGCACAAATGTCCATCACTCGATGAATCTGATTAAATGCGAGCTTACTTTTCTTGAGAGTGGCTGACCACCCGGACCAGTGTGGTTCAGTGGGTTTTTTTAAATGAAATGGTGTCGTGAGAGGGTATTCGAAAGCAAAGTGATCTGGATTCTAGTGTTCCACATCTACAACTGTCTGAAGTAGCTAATCTGAAGCGCCGTAAGTAGCTTGGAAATGGTTCGTGTCCAGTCAAGAAGTGTGTAAGATAGCACTACTGGTGACCAGATTCAGACCAACCTTGGGGAAGAAACGAAAGGTTCTGTAGCCTGTGGTGGAGGTTCTGTAGCGAAAGGTTCTGTAGCCATCTCTGTTGTCAAATTCCTAACATTTTCAGTTTGGTAATCTTTTTTAAATAGCAAACTGGTGCTTTTAGGGGTTTTTCAGGCATATTCAAGTCGTTAGCTGTTAGCTTAGCAAGCCTATCGGCTTCTTCGTTTCCAGCAATGCCTACATGTGCTGGAACCCAGCTCAGGTACGGTCGTTGGGACTCAGGCATCTGAAGTAGAGTATCCTTAATAATATGGACAGAATCCGCTTTGCTGCTGAGTTCTTTAATGGCCAGTAGGCTCGATGCTGAATCACTCAATATTCTGACTGGTCCTGTTAAATTTTGCTTAATATAATCTAATGCTGCCTTAATTGCTACAAGTTCCGCCTGAAATATCACAACATTTCTTACTGATAAGATCCAAAATTGCATTCGTAAAAATGCTTATCAATAACTCTTGGCTAGCGTGCAAATAAGTAACATGGTAATGAGTTATGATGAAATTCGTGATGTGACCTTCTTTTGGAAGCAAAATAGGATGTTTGCTATTTTCAGGAATGTTTGCATTTTTCAACTGACCGCCTACACGAATGACGCCTTCCTCATCAAGGAAGGGTGTTAACTGTATTATTCGATTACGCACACTTTTTAATTCTTTCGATGTTTTTAAGCAAGAGAGTTCTTGAGGAAAATAGGATTCTTGTACACTTTTTACTATTATTTTGATAACTAATCTAAGCTCATCAGTCGTCAGCAAACCTCTCAAACGGTTTTCAGCGGAGTTTCGACAGTTTTAAATGAATCTAAGACACAAACCAATTATACGACGAAGTTTTGTCTAAGACGAACAACGTTTAAAAATATCATTTTGCTTTACTGTACAATACACTGAAATGCACGTTTTTCTTTCTTCTCCAAGAACTTTTTCATAATCTACATCAGCACAAAGATGTTCACTTTCAGGACAAGTTTCAAAATCACGCGAATATGACCAAGTAGGTACTAAACACCAGCGCTCACAATTCAAAAATTCGGCTGGGAACATACCTCTGGTACTTGAATCAGCTGGGTTCAGCTTTCCATTGATATGGTTCCACTTTAAATCAGGAATTCTATTCTGTATTTTGGCAACACGATTTGCGACAAAAGGAACCCAACGGTTGTAGCATTCATTATTTTAATTAACCAAATTATTTTTCGTTTGAACTTTCCTATCGAATTCTCAAAGTCTCAGTTGCTGCCCGAATTTAGCGCGACTGAGATATTTATGCAAATCGCATATATCTGTTAGCAGTTAAAAGGCAGGAGTTAACGAGGGGAAAAACAGTGCCTTGGATTTATCGCCGTAAGGCTGTGCGCGCCAAGATTTCCTCTGTCTACTGAAAGTTCGCCTTTATAGGCATTTGAAATTACTAGTGTTTGCTAGTGAAATTCGCATTGTTGCATTTCACTAAGAGTAAGCTTCCCTCGCCGTCCTACGTAGAATTAAGTTAGGGAATTGAATTTGTTAACACACTTTATTTTAATATTATTTTAGTTCAGCCCAAGTAGTGGCTTACTCTCAATTTGAAGAGTTGTAAATATTTGAATTAAAGGGTCACTTTTAAACCCTCCTTCTGACTTTGTAGTTTCTGCAACACTAAAGGACATAGCCTAGATCTGCTCACTGTCCTCCACATAAGGTTTCACAGTTTATGCTCACGAAAAGAGTCAAGAGATTGAAGGAGAAACCTTACACTGGCGCCCGAACAACTAAAAGGATGGAAGGAAGTTGGAATATGCCTACTACATCCCAGAATACAGCTGCAATGCCTGATGGATTTGGATTCATAGTGGAAACCATCAGAGCAGCCATGAAGCCGGCAGTAGTTTTTGATGCCAGAGGACCTGTGAACACATTCCTGGAAAAGTTAGAAGCGCATTTTTTGCTGTATCCAGTTCCGGAACATCAGAAGGTCATATTAGCGACAGGAGCATTGAGGGGCCAAGCAGCGACCTGGTATAAGTGCATCGGAAAATGTCTGCTGGGAGAACCAGGAACGCCGACTTACACGTACGAGAATTTTAAACTAGCAATTTTGAGAGCGTTTCCTGTGGTTAAAGACCGTGCGAAACTCGAAGCTGAGTTGTTTAGCAAGTATCAACAGCGGGTGGATGAACTATCGGAATTTATTTTGAGAAAAATACAAGTCTTTAAATTATTGTATGGCACGAGGCCGGACCCGGAGATTATCCAGATAATCCTGCCCAGATTGTTACCATCTATACAAGATTTCATGGAGCTAAGAAATCCCGTGACGCTGGACAAGCTGTTTGAACTCGCCGTACAATTCGAGAGCCGGCGAGCGGCCGAAAATCAACGGAGACAATCGTATGAACAGCGGCTGCAGGGGAACCAGAATGCCGAAGGAAGAAACAGACGATGGCCGAGAACTACTGGTACCAGTCAAAATGCGAGCGGTCAACCGCGCCAAGTACAGCGCCAACAAAATAATTCCAACTACGGAAGAAAATCATTCTCCCCAGGCAGAAGCCAGCAACAGAAGAAAACACCCGCAAAGCATTTAAACTACTAAGGAATATTGCGGGGAAGGGGGTGCAATGTTCCGAGGAGAAGAAAAATCCCTCTGAAGTACAGCTAAATACGGTCATGGTGAGAAACATTGAATTACCGAGACTGCAGTTACTAATTAACAACGTACCCGCTACAGCTCTGTTGGATACCGGCGCTCAAGGAAGCTGTTTGGCAGAAGAATTTTTTAAGAAGCACTTTCGTAGATATCGTCTGCATAGCGTGGAAGGAATGAAGGTGGTAGCAGCCCAAGGAAAAACGTGTCAATGCATGGGAAAAATCGAGCTGTACATCAAAATCGGCGAAGAACAAAAAAAAATTATGTTTCTTGTAGTGAAGAACCTCCAAGCATCGGTTATTTTAGGAACAGATTTCTTTGCAGCTGTGGATGCGAAAATCGATTTTGAAAACTCCACCTTGCAAGTAACCATGGACCCAGTTAAAAAGAAATCAACACCTCCCCCTGAAGTGGATTTAAGCCATCTAACGCCCGAAGAACAGGACAAGTTTCGGGAATTGGTAAGTAATTTCGCTGATTTATTTGATGATATTCCAGGATTCACCCAGATCGTAGCACACGAAATTAAATTAACTACGGATGAACCTATACGTCAGCGTCCTTACAAGTACGACAAAGTTAAGGAGGAAATAATAAAATACCATATTGATGAAATGTTAAGAAACAAAATAATAACTCCTATTTCTAGTGCATATGCGAGTCCGGTTGTTTTATGTAAGAAAAATAATGATTTGCCGTTAACTGATCCATTAAGGTACAGGTTCGCTATTGACTACAGAAAGCTTAATAGTATAACAAAATTTCCAACTTACCCACTTCCGGTAATTGATGAAATTCTAAGAAGTATTAAATCAACAAAATACATAACCACGCTAGATTTGACATCCGGATATTTTCAGATAAGCATAAAGCCGGAAGATGTTCACAAAACAGCATTCATAACAAAATACGGTACATATGGCTTTTTGCGTATGCCTTTTGGATTGTCGGGAGCCCCGGCCACGTTTCAGAGGTGCATGGACAAAATTTTAAGGCCGGTAATAGGAAAAAGTACATTTATTTATCTTGACGATATAATTGTTACTTCAGAGTCGCTGGAAGAACATATTAAAGACCTTCGAGAAGTCTTTACTCTTTTGAAAGATGCAGGACTTAAAGTGAACATTAAGAAATGTAAATTCGCGGCAAAAGAACTCAAATATTTAGGGTACAAAATTTCTCAAAGGGGGATCGAAACAGATAAATCTAAAGTTATAGCAGTGAAAAATTACCCAATTCCGAATACAGCCAAAAAGTTAGCGACTTTCTTGGGTATGTGCTCATATTATAGAATTTTTATTAAAAATTTCGCAGAAATTGCTGAACCATTGTTAAAGTTGAGAAGGAAAAGAGTTCGTTTTGCGTGGTCTTCAGAAGCAAACGCCGCGTTTGAGAAGTTAAAAGAATCTTTAATTAATGCACCGGTTCTAAAGTTCCCAGAGAAAGACAAGGGTCTAGAAATTTATGCAGACGCATCAGATTACGCAATCGGAGCCGTGTTAACACAAAATAGAAAAGCGATTGCCTTTTTTAGTCGTACATTGAATGATACGCAAAGAAATTATTCGGCAACGGAGCGTGAAACTTTAGCAGTGCTCGCAGCTGTTCAAAAATTTTGTGTATATTTTGGGAGTTCTCCCGTAACAGTATATTCAGATCATGCGGCAGTTACCAGATTATTTTCAGGAAAGAATCTTTCGCCACGCTTAATTCGGTGGACCCTAAAGTTGCAAGAATTTAATCTCATTATCAAACACACACCGGGAAAAGACAATGTAGTGGCCGACGCATTATCTAGAATAAAGTTAGACGAGAACGGCGAGAAAGTAAAAATAGCGATGCTTCAGGCAAAGGTCATTGACTCTCGAGAGACTGTAATAGAAGAAATTGCTAGGGATCCCGAATTCGGAAATATTTATAATTATTTAAAAGACCCAGATAACTTCCAGCATATAGACATTAATGCAATACGAAGCAGAGCACAGAACTATGAAATCATTGATGGTCTCTTATTTTATACTAAAGTTACGAATCAAAATAGTGAATACAGACCAGTCATCCCGGCCAAATTAATTTTAAGTATCTTGCAAGAGCTCCACGATTCGCCTGTCTCGGGCCATTTTGGAATTAGAAAAACAATACAACGCGTACGCGAGGCGGTATATTTTCCGCAATTACAAAAGATAGTTAAAAATTACTGCCAGACTTGTCACACGTGTCAGATAAATAATGACGTAAATTTCCGCCCGGCCGGGTTATTAACTAGTATTGAGTCTAGGTTCCCCAATGAAATAATTGGTATTGACCTCTTAGGCCCCTACCCCAGGAGTCATGTAAATAAGGCACGATTTTTATTAGTCATTGTGGATCATTTCAGTAAATGGGTTGAGTTGATACCACTTAAGCGGGCTTCAGCAAAAGTCGTTGCAGATTCGTTTTTGAACAAATATATTTTAAGATATGGATGTCCAGCGAGGGTGATTAGCGATAATGGTCCCCAGTTTGTAAGCAGTACATTTAAAATGATGTGTGACAAGTTGGGCATTAAGCATATGAAAATGGTACCCTACCGCCCACAATCAAATATAGCGGAACGGGTAAATAAGAATATTGTAAAATTGATTAGAAATTATGTGCAAAAGCACCATTCTAACTGGGATGACTGCGTCGAAGAATTTGCATTCGCCCTCAGAACGGCTAAGCACGAGACAACGAAGAAATCCCCCGCCGAATTGTTTTTGGGCAGGAAGATAATGACCCCCTTAGATAAATTATTTTATGTGAAAGATAGAGCGCCGGAATTTCAAATGGGTGAAATAGAAAAAATGTTGAAGGAGGCAGAAAAGTGCTCCCGGGAAGCGCAAAAGAAACAAAAGATTTACTACGATTCAAAAAGAAGAACCGTAGAATATAAAGTGGGGGAGGAGGTGTTGAAACAAGCCCACGCACTTTCATGCGCAGCAAAAGATAAGGTCGCAAAATTTTGCCCAAGATGGCATGGTCCTTTTGAAATTACAAGAATAGTTGAATGCCGTGCATATTTAAAGAATGAGAAGGGCGAAGAGACTGTGGCAAATTTCGATCAAATTAAACATTATTATCGAAGAGCTAATAATAATATTTTGAAAGACATGTTGCAGGGTCCAGCCTCACAGAATTTTTCTAAGATTCAAGAGCCCCAACCAGGTCCCTCAAAAACAAGAGAACCCAGTTTGAAAAGGAGGTTACCAGAAGAGAGGAAGCCGCAGCCAAAGAAAAGACCACCCCAAAAAGAAAAAAGGACAAACGCTAAGCAACAGTCTCAGCAACCAAAGCGTCTAAGGAAGGAACGTCCAAATGAAAACACTATGAAAGCTCCACCACTACGGAGGGAACAGAACGGCGAGAAGCGAGCCGCCGAAGGTGCCAACCCACAACGAAGGAGCCTACGAGTGCAGGAGAAGGAACGAGCCAGTCTGGAGAGGGAGCAAAGACTTCAGCACAAACGGAAAGCGCCACCCACCATTCGTCCCAACAAGGTGTTTCTGGAGGAAAGAAGATCGACCAAACGAAAGGCGGCCCCAGAGTTTCAATCTAGGAGTAACAAGCAAAGAATAGCCCAAGCCACAGTATATCCAACCTTTCAGGAATGGACAAAAAAACGCCTAAAAGACTGGCAGAAAGATAAGTAGATTCTTTATTTTCTTTTAAAATTCACACAGTTATGTTTCTGATTTAAGTGCAAGTTGCAGATTTAAAAGGGAAGTTACCCGAGTCAAAAGCCGGTTGCCGAAAGCGTAAAGGACACGCTTGAAGGAACAACTTAATTATGCAGCGGAAGAAATTCGAGAGTTCAGTTGAAAAACTGTGAGACTTCGTGAAATGTTCTTTGTAATCCAGAACATGGGATTCATCGATTTTAGTCAAAAGACTCTCTGTAAATAGGAAATTGAATTGTGTTAATTAAAAGCAACTAGTACGTAAGTTGTATAGCAAAACTGTTGTATTATATTTTTCTATGTATAAATAATGAATGCATTTAATGTAAAACTGTTTTCTATGTAATGCATGATTTGTTGTAAGCCTTAAGCACTGGTTTTGTTTATATCGAATATTTTGGAAAAGCGTAAAGGATACGCAAGTTAAAATTAAAATGTAATGTAAAAGCGTAAAGCGCGCTAAATTAGAAAGTGAATATATAAGTGTTATTTAACGCAATGAGCATTTAAAGAAAATTTGAATTGAAGATTGAAAGAATGAATTATATGTATGAAATGCAATTGAAATGTTTGAATGTTGTACGTAGTGTTCTCTGGTTTCACACAAAAGTTTAAAGTTCATTTCATGTTAGAACCTCAGGGCATTTCAGATTTGTTTTAGGGGAGGTCTGAGGTCTTGAAAGTCGAAGAATTAACCCCAATAGAATTGAAGTCAGGTGGTAGTTGTGAACACTTGACAAAGTAAAACTGCGTGTTTTTCACAAACACCACATTTGGCCAGAGAACAATTGGGAAGTTTTAAAAATGAATGAGTGTAAAATGAATGCGTTTGGCGAAAAGCGCTAATAGAAATTAAAAAACGCGAATACCTAAAGCGCGAATAAAAGGTCATTACGGAAAGTATCAGAGGAAGGGAATGTTGTACTTTTCAGGTGAAATGTACTTATAACATGAAATTAAAATTTATTTCCTTCCAGATTGGAAGGAACCAGACTGACGGATCTTTTTGATGTGAAGAAGCAAAAGGATGTAAAGATTTATTCTATGTTAAAATATCTAAGACACAAACAGAGATTTAAACTAAATTTAAAACTTACAATTGTAAAGGATGGCGAATAGGAGGAAAATTTAGATTTAGAATTTAGCATCTTCACTAAAAGCCGATTTTAGGCTACTTAGTTTCAGACTACTAAATTCTGGGAGCAACTATGTAGCATTCATTATTTTAATTAACCAAATTATTTTTAGTTTGAACTTTCCTATCGAATTCTCAAAGTTTCAGTTGCTGCCCGAATTTAGCGCGAGTGAGATATTTATGCAAATCGCATATATCTGTTAGCAGTTAAAAGGCAGGAGTAACGAGGGGAAAGACAGAGCCTTGGATTTATCGCCGTAAGGCTGTGCGCGAAAAGATTTCCTCTGTCTGCTGAAAGTTCGCCTTCATAGGCAATTTGCAATTACCAGTGTTTGCTAGTGAAAATTCGCATTATTGCATTTCACTAAGAGTTAAGCTTCCCTCGCCGTCCTATTTAGAATTAAGTTAGGTATTGAATTTGTTGACACACTTTAGTTTAATATTATTTTAGTTCAGCCCAAGTAGTGGCTTACTCTCGATTTGAAGAGTTGTAAATATTTGAATTAAAGGGTCACTTTTAAACCCTCCTTCCTGACTTTGTAGTTCTTCACACTAAAGGACATAGCCTAGATCTGCTCACTGTCTTCCACATAAGGTTTCACAGTTTATGCTAACGAAGAAAGTCAAGAGATTGAAGGAGGAACCTTATACGGTATGGTTCTGAAGAAATCCAAGCTAGTACAACAGTCGAATCTGTCCAGGCAAATACATTACGTATAGGAAACTCTAAATGCTCTAACACAGATTTAATCAAATCCACTAACAAAACTGCATAACTCTAATGGAGGTAATGTTTGCACCTTTAGAGGAGCAACTCTCGTTTTTGAAGTTAGGAATGAGATTTTGATGTCCAAATTTCGTGATGCTGTACGTAGATATATAGCAGCACAATAGCCTTTCTCAGAGGCATCACAAAAAGCACAAATATCAGTGTGATTTATGTCATGAGTTAGAACAAATCTCGGTATTTTTAATTGCTGAATAAGATGTAAATCCTTCCAAAAACTCTTCCATTTGTTAGCTGTCTCTTCACTTATCCCACGACAAATGGAGTTTCCATAGGTCTTGTATCAAGATTTTGACATACATAACGCAAGGAGCAAGATAACCCAATGGATCAAACATTTTCGCTAAATCAGAAAGGATATTTCTTTTAGTATATTTAAGGTTTTCTTCAGAAATGGACACGGAAAAATTACAGTAATCTTCCCGGAGGTTCCAATTAATTCCTAAAATTTTGATTGAGCTATCATCTTGAATTTTCGTAGACTCAGAATCATTTCTCAGTTCTAGTACTGACAAGTCATTCGAGGACCATTTACGTAGAAGAAATCCTCCACGTTCAAGCATTTGCAAGAGTTGAATTACTAGGGTTTTGCACTCTTCTGTATTTTTTGCACCTGCCAAACAATCATCTACAAAAAAATTTTGAAATACAGCCTTCGCAGCTAAAGGAAAGTTATTCTGTTCATCGTAGGCAAGTTGATATAAACAGCGAGTAGCCAAATAGGGAGCGGAGTCAGTGCCATATGAGACAGTATTAAGACGAAATTCTTCTATAGGTTCACTTGTACTGTCCCGCCAAAATATTCTTTGGAAATCTCTATCCTCTTCATTTACAAAAATCTGCCTAAACATTTTCACGATATCAACAACTACAGGGTAACATCAGAATTTTATCAACACTGGAAACAGTTCTTGTTGTATTCAGGAACCTTTCATCAATATGTCGTTAAGAGATATTCCAGATGAAGATTTGCAAGTAGCATTGAATACCACACG
Source organism: Stegodyphus mimosarum (assembly GCA_000611955.2). Taxonomy (NCBI): domain Eukaryota; kingdom Metazoa; phylum Arthropoda; class Arachnida; order Araneae; family Eresidae; genus Stegodyphus; species Stegodyphus mimosarum. The sequence goes on along the minus strand of KK113070.1, from coordinate 1,500 downwards.
AATTTCACTCGTAGAACTAGATTCCTTAATTACTGTATGATGTGGCATGTGGTACGCCTGTTTCGCGGACTCTGTACACAAACTGGTTCCATCTGCCCAAGGTCCAAGTATTCTTTCATAAATTGCTTATACATCTCATATGTATCAAAAGATCTTAAGAGTTTTGCTCTAAAGATTTAAATCTTTGTAAAGCAAGATCCTTAGAGTTACGCAACTTTGAAGAGCTATCCTTAAATGGAAGTTTCACGACATAACGACCATTTTAATCACGGAAGTGTGTTGTTTTAAAGAATTTCTCACAATCTTTATCTTCACTAGAGATATGTTTGACTTCAGGAAGGGAATATAAAGACCAAAACTTTTCAACTAATTCATTTGTACTCAACTTAAGATTATTCCCGGCGTAAGTGGTAATGATGCTTGAATTATCAGTAAAAGTGTTTCCGGACATGATCTAACCTAACTGAGAACAAAACGCAAAGAACACTGATTGTCCTCGCTTTATAATGTCTCCCTTCAGCATAGTAAAAAATACATTTACACTTAACAAAATATCAATGGGTTTTCTTTCATAAAAATAAGATCAGCTAAGACTAGATCTTCCAAATGATCCGCGATGTTAGAAGGAAGAGACACATTAGGCACATCGGAAGTTACCTTTGGAATCACATATGCATAAGTACCAAATTTAGAGTTTGACTCAAAATGAGATGGAAAGTTCAGTTCCACCTGTCCATTGGTTACAGTGTTGAATGAACCTAGACATGACACTTCTATTTTCGATTTACATCTACTTAACTTCAGCTTTTTGGCACACTGTTCACTAAGGAAATTGGCTTCACTGCCACAATCTAATAAAGCTCTACAAGGTATGGCTTTATCAGAGGAATCACTTGCTTTAATGACAGCAGTGCATAGCAAAACGCGCTTTCCGCTACATTTAGGATCACTAAACTGTCCTGTGCACGTAGTAGCATTAGTAACTACCTCTTTATTCCTTGGTAAGAATACTTCCGCATTGGGTGATAGGCTGTATTTAGCTTCAGTTTCTCATTTTCTCAAATTTTGGAATTTCGTTTATAACGAAGAATAGTATGATAAGGCAACTTACACGTCATACATTTATGCAAACTACGACAATTTTTCACTAAATGAGGCTCAGAAGATAAACAATTAAAACAAAGTTTCTGTTTCTTTACAAATTCGATTCTTTTTTGGACACTGAGATTTAAAAATCTACCACATCGGTAAAGAGAATGATCTTCCCTGCATAGTATGCAACTGCTTTTTCTCGGCACTAAGGAAGTCACTTTGGAATCAGAATATATCTTACAATCCTTGGACTGATTTATAGTATTCTGTAGAGTTCTAGAATGGTCTTTTAGAAACTCTGTAAGGTTATAGTTAAACTAACAAAGTTTTATTTTAATTTAACTCTTTCTATCTCTTCTCATTTAAACTTCCCGTTAGAATAAGCGCGCGTTTCAGCTTTATGCTAAT
>KL812283.1:0-21369 GCA_000611955.2 Stegodyphus mimosarum | reverse complement strand
ACCAGGTGGCTGAATGTGAATCCTTCTGAGGTTCATAGACTTTGGAGGCAATTTCAAACCACAGATTCGGCATCTAGGAGGTTCATCCAAGGGCGGCCAAATACGGATGCGGCACGCAAATGGTACTACGAGCGCCGAAGACCGATATTTGACATTATGTGCACGCAGGAATAGAACCGCTACTCCGACTCTTCTTAGATGCTCCCTTGCTGCAGCCACCGGAAGGTTGGTTTCAACGTCGACTATGCGTAGAAGGCTTCACGAAAGTAGTCTGTATGCGAGCCGACTCACGTAGACTCACGTTACGCCATAGGACGGGCAGTCTGAGTGCGCACAACAACATATTCACTGGACGCCTGATCAATGGAATTCTTTACGGATGAGTCCAGGTTTAGTTTAGAAAGCGATAGTAGGCGTTATTTGATATGGAGAGAATCTGAAATCCGTTATCATCCGTCAAATATCCGTGAAAGAGATGTATAGGGAAGAGGCAGTGTCTGTGTTTGGGCTGGCATCTCTTTGGGTGGATGCCCAGACCTCCATGTCTTTCCAAGGCGAACCGTGAATGTTCAGGTTTATAGAGATGACATCCTTGATGCTTATGTGCGCGCATATGCCGGGGCAAAAGGTGATGCTTTCCTGTTACAGGACGACAACGTAAGACCAGACAGGGCTCGCATCGTGGATGATTATGTTCAAGAGGAAACAATTATGGGCATGGAGTGGCCAGCTCGATCTCCGGACTTGAATCCTATCGTGCACGTTTGGGATGCTTTAGGGAGACGTCTAGCAGCTCTCAATCCGCCTCCTCATACCCTTGCCGTGCTTGCAGCTACTTTGCAAGAGCAGTGGCTCTCGCTTCCTATGGAACTGAGAAACCGCATAATTGAAAGCATCACAATGTGCTTTATTGCTTCTAGAGGCGATCACATTCCCTATTGAAGGTACTTTTCCTGTAGCAAACGGACACCTTCGATTTGTTCATTTTATACATTTGCTAATTTCTGTACTACCATAATTGTCTGGTAATTTCTTTTTTATGTTATTTGATACCTTACTATGTGTTGTATATTGTGGTTAAGTTTAATAAAATTCTACATGTAACGTTTTCAGTATTCATAATTTTTCCTTAATTTATGGTAACCAGTGTATTTTCCATCTATTTCAGCTGAAGGTCTGTTGATTTTACAGAAACGTAATTATCTTGAGTAAGCAGCTTTCACTGAAAAGCAAATTATGAAACTATTTCATTATACCACTGTCCAGCTTCCTGGTTATAAATTTATGGTATTTTCTGACTAACATCGTAAATAATGCGCGTACACAGATGTAATCAGGGAGATTAAACCGAACCGCCGGGTTGTCTGTACTCCTTACTAAATAATTTATAAAAGCTGCATTCATATCCTTATTCGTTATTTATTAGTGGATTTTCGTCACTGTCCATGTACTCTCGAACGACGTTTACGTTCTTCTAAGCACGTTGGATCGAGATGTGCTTACTTAAAATTTTTCTTGGAACTTGCGTGACCTCGCGTTAAAAAATTCTGAAATGTAGTAAGCAAGGATTTCATTGAGATGTTCCGTTAAGTGTTGTTGATTTTGCAATTTAAAAAACACGAATGAAACTTTTGAAAACTCATCAATCAGTCAAGAGAAATACTGAGCATTTTTATTATTTATTTGAATCAATCTAAGTAATAAACTACTTCCGTATAAAGTTTTGGGAAATAGTTGTTCATAGTTACTGTTGGCTGTAGAGAGAAAGTGATCAACAAATATTTTTGTTCCTTTTTTTTTTAACTGAAGTCCGAAAATAAAAATGGAGTTTGTTAAAAATAAATACTGGAAATTGAAATATTTTCTTTACAATGTCAAAACATGTTCTTGATATTTTATCGTAACGTAACGTGATAACGACTAGTTTTGCATGCTATTTTATTCATTTATTTATTTATTTTTTAAGTTTGTAGAATTGAATAAATAATCTCTTGAATTTTTTATACGAACTAAACTTAGCGTCACTAGAAGTCTTCGTTGGCTTAGTTTTTTTTTTTTTTTTAAATCTGGTGATCTTTATTTCTTGTTAACCGAAATGTGTAAAAGAAATATATACTCTGAAATAATTTTGTTCATTTAATTTCCATAAAACCTAATTTATAATCTTACCGCACATTTTAGTTAACTTTGTTATACATTTTCTCCTATATAAATATGCAGGTTATCGGACCCAAAGCTGTATGTAAGTAAAGCGTCGGCACTCCCATACTATAACATGACGCCAAATTGCAGCGCCAATCCACTGCAGTGGTGGCGATGTAAACTAAATCTCTTCCCCTCCTCCTTTCCCCTGCAGTGACGTCATGGAGGTTGGAAGTAAGATGGCGAGCCGCAGTGAGTTTTGACACGATTGGATGTAAATATTTTGCAATTGCGTCGTAATTATATATATAAATGATATTTTCAATTTGTACAGTATTTCAGAGTCCTAAGTATACGAAAAGAATACATTTTTATAGAAAGTTTATTGTTATTAACATTAAAATTATGCATTATTTCTTCTCCACTTACAGAGCTTCTACCTAAAATACTTTCTCAAATATGACATGATTTTTTTAGCTTCTGAGGCATCTTTTAAATGAGAAAATCTAAGTCCATTTGTAATTAATGCTCAATTCGGTCCATTTCGAATTAGCGCTCTTTTTATTTTAATAGTGAAATACATTAAATAGTACATAACTTTCTCTGAATATTTCTGAAAGAGAATAAAAAAAAAAGATTTTTTAAAATATTATTTAAAACTTGTACCTGCGTTATTATAAAATATAGGGAAATAATTCTTTTAACTATCAGATTTTTTACCTTTAATTTCAACAATACATATCCTAAAAATGTTCTTTATTGCTTCCTTAAGTACGCATCGTCTCAAGGAAACGTGTAGAAATGTATTCCATCAGATTTCGACGAAATCTTACTCCTTACTTGCAATCCTTAATCCGCAGTATCGATACGCCATTAGAGAAAATTAAAAAAAAAAATTGGTTCTGAAAAGAGCCTTTTGTAATTAAAAAGTACAAAATTAATAAGTTATAAATAACACAACCAAAGCACGTTAGAACAAGATTTCGGTAGAATCAAACAAACAACCGAATCAAAACAACCAATGACTGAAAAGAAAAGGAGCATGCGCAGTTTTACCGATTGTGTTTCCACATCGCCACCGCTAGGAGCGCTGCGGTCGTTTCGAGGCGCAATTTCTCCCATTGAAGTGCCGACACTTTACTTACATACAGCTTTGATCGGACCTACCAGCGGCTAAGTCGCGCTGAACATTGACAATTCCGTCCAGGGTTCGATCCCAGGTGAACGGGCTGGATGCATGACCGTTTTTAGAGTTTTTATCTCATGTGTAACGAATATACGGGCCAGTTTCCCTTAGGGACCACTCGCACTAGGGTTTATCTGAGTTTACGGAGTCAGTTCCGTGTGTCGACTAGCTTCGCTATACTTGCAGTTCAGATTTTTCAATTCCTTGCGCTATTGGGAAAAAACTGGTTTTGGAGGTGGGTCGGCTATGTCAGTTGTCTCCGTTAGCTCAGATAAACCCAATTGTAAACGGCCTTTAGAAAGTCCTCCACGAAGGCAAGCCTTTTCTGGAATGCGACAGGCCGTTATTTCGTTTCTATAGACGACAACGCTTCTCCACGCTGAGCTAATCTGTCAGCTGATTTTCTGGAAAATGAGAGTATTGATTGGATGGATTGGCCACTCATGGCTAGATCTAACAGGTGGCCCACCATCGCCCGAGCGGTAAAGTCGCCGGACACTTGTAGACCTGGGTTAGATTACAGGCGAACGACTAGCTGCATTTGCATTTTCGTGGTTTTCTCCATGTGTAGTGTGTTGTATACGAGCCAGTTTCTCTTAGAAAGTCGTTCACATAGGCATCCCTTCCCTTACGCAAGATAGCCCTTATGTGCTTTGCCGTAATCTCGAAAACCAAACCAATTTTGGGAGGGCAAATGTGATTCGCCTCACTTGCTCCCAGATTCCTCCAGAACCTAAAAACAGCATTGCTGCAGTAGGAGACATGAAGTCATAAACTGTGTCATTTCCAGTATGAAGTCACACTGGTAGTGCTGTGTGACTGTTAGAGGGGACTACTTTAAGCCTCTTTAGACTTCGCCTGCGCCAATGAGTCAAACTAAATTTTATTAAAATTTGCCCGTCACTTCAGGAAGTAATCGACTAAATGTGAAAATCTTCGTAATTTTGAACATCAGATCAGATCAGATCAGATCAGATCGGAGAAAATATGCTTTTGTTAGCAGCAATTTCATAGAAATTGTTTCAGTTGTGTGCGCAAGAGAAAATTCAGCTTTTATTTTGGAGTTTTTTCCGCAGTCGTTCTCTTCTGCCAGTCTTAAACTACCGTCAAATTAATGAAACGGTCTCAAAATAGTTTTAACTAATAGAAATGTTTCTAGGTATCGAAATACTATGTCCACAGCTTGGCGATAATGGATAGAATTGAAATCTCAATTCCTCATTTAATTGACTGCTTGACGTCTGAACGGAGCCCATATTAAGACAGTCTGGAACTTTATGCATAAAGGTTTTCCAAGGCTTTCAATTTCTTTTTGTGAGAGAGAAACATTCGTATAAAGTTTTTTTTCCTCAGTGGCAGATTGTGAACAGTTACAGATTGTAACAAAGTCCATAAATCTATACTAAGGCCAGATGTGGTCTCTTTATTGTGGAGGCACCTAATAGGTAGGCCATCATTGCCTCCTATAAAGGGACGGACAATTACAACCATGCTTTCTCCGAGATTGGAACCCAGGCCAAAGAAGCCCAGGCCATTCGGTATCGCAGTCAGGCTCACCTAACCACTATATCGTCTGGGCGGCCAGCCGTATAAAGGTTTATAGTATGATTTGGGGATTTTTAAAACATTGGGCCCAGCTCTGAGCTTAGGCAGTAATCAAGCTTCGTTACTAAGACATCAATTACTGTAAGATATCGCTTTAAAACCTTTAAGTTTGCAGCAATAAATGATAGATCAGATACGTATTCAACAGAATAATTACCAAATAATTAGTTACGTGTGTGATTAGATACTTTATTTACTAAATATATTTTAGTAAATGACGCTTTTATTTTCGGGTTCTGATTTTATTCATTTAAATACTTCTACGTATATTATGTGTTATCATACGTAAAAAATAAATAAATAAAATGATATTTAATATTCCATATTTCCAAATTCGCTTATGTACGCTGCGCAAGAAAAACGGGGGACAGTTTATATCTGCCGTTCTATTTGGCCGATTGACGAAATTCAGATTGCGTTTTCGGACGAAAATCAGATTGCGTTTTCCATGTCTCAAAAGCTCGACTGCGAATATGTATTAGATTTATATGTAGCAGTGTTGTAATATAGGTATTTTGACACAAAATCGGACTTTTTCTTGAATGACATGCCAAATGTTTTCCATATTTCGATTCTACGACTCAAATTATGCCTAAATATTAAATTTTTGTCAAATTTGGTGCAAAATTTACGGAGAAATTTAAAAATTTATATTGGTGCATTTTTTTTTAGTTTTAAGAATAATTCCCGTAGCGAACTTCTTAATTTACAGCAACCTGTTTTCCTTTCCTTTGTTTTTAGTCCAAAGGGATGTAGTCTCGAAGGACTATTACTTTCGTTTGGGCGTTTTGCGTCGTTTCATAAAAATGTCCGATTCACTTTTCAATTTAGTGCTTATGTTTCTTTGTTGGTAATTGAAGTTGCATTGGGTTGGCTATTAGAATTTTTGGAATTGTACTGTGTTGGTTATTGGGTCTGTACTGGATGGATTAATGGAATTGTATTGGGTTCACTATTGGAATTATATTGGGTTAATTTTTGTGTTCGTATTGGGTTTAGTTAAATGTTTGTTTCGTTCGGCAAGTTATTATATTATTAAGCAAGATCCCTTTGGACGTAATCTAAAATCTGAATCCTTTCAGATTTTTTTTTTCATTGTACAGGAGCGGGGAAAAAAGTCTCGTTAGTTACTTTCAAATAATTTTAACAAAGTGCGTAAACCACATTTGGCGTTATTATCGCTTGTAACGAATATGCCAAATTTCAAACCGCGCCAATGTGTAAATTCACGTATATGTTAGGAAATTTTAAATAAAAAATTCTAATTTTTTGCGGGTGTGCCTAGAAATACATCTACTTTAAGATGATGTTAAAAATTTTATGTTATAATACAAAAGTTTTTTTCAAAAAACTTTTAAAAATTATTTAAAAATACAAATTTAAAAAATAAAACGTAGAAAATGCACGAATTATATTTGGATTAAGCCCAAATAGCGAATTCTGGAAGAAGGGATCAAGTGAGTTTAATCAATAAAGAGATATTAATAAATATATATCAAATTCAATTAACATGGAGGAGCTAAAATTTTGAGACCTAACTTTTTAAAAAGTGCTGGTGCGATTTTTGCAAAACTTGGCAGTTTGGCATCATTTGAGTCGTAGAATCGAAATATGGAAAAAACGGCTTTAACTAAAATAGAAGTATTTGTGTCCTGACTTCTCTGTATTGAAGGGTTACGTTTTGAAAGTTCTGAAATTTTGCCTTAAATGATTCGCATGAAACACCACAGATGTTAGTGGTATTTTTTGTGCTTGAAATTCTCTGATGGTTCTTGATCTCCTTGCATTGTCTTGGCCAAAAATGCGCAGGTAGAACAAAGGCAAGCTTGACTAGCTTTTAAAAACAGCATCATTCTTAACGCTGATATTATGGAGAGGAAAAAAACTTAGTCATGGATCATATCTTTTATTATGTAAATATAGTGTGGTGATGTTTTAATTTTAAATCGAAACTCTTTTCTTGTCATCAACCAACGAGTCAGTGATTGCGGCCATGCATTTTATTGGAATGTTATGTGCCATTTTAATGAAATATAAGATTTTCATCAATTTTTTTACAGTTCATGTATTCGATTCCTGTAGTTCTTATTTCTCAGGAATTTTGTTTGATATTTTCCCATAAACATTTTGCAACTTTATGTGATAACTAAAATATTATGTTTAACATCTGTGATTACTTAGAGATACTTACTGATACCCCGTTACTCTGATATCTTCACCGGACCTACCAGTTTTAGATTTATTTCTTCATTTTTAGGTATCTGAATGTCTAAGACTTCAAACATTAAGCTCGACAAGTTGGCGTTTTAGTACAGATTGTATCATCTTAAGGTGATAAAATCTATACCTAACAGTGCAGTTTTATCTCTGTGGAGACGGTAAGGCGAGCTGTTCACAGCTAAGAGGACTAGACTTCAAGAATGCAAACAGTATTGATAGCAGTCGTTCATTTTTAAGCAAAACTATGCTGTTCGAACTTAGTGTTGATATGGCATTCGAACATAGTGATAGTAAACAATTGTAAACAAACAAGAAAACTTACGCATTATCCCGTCCACCGACCAAGTAGGGCGATGTAGCACCAATTATGGATGACAATGACCTTTAGAATTCCGCAATTACGATTGGCGACCGTCGTCGAAATTTCCGTCAGCTGTTGACAGGATAATTAGTAACCAGCATTGACGACTACAAAATGGCGTGTGCTTGGAGAACCTAACAACTGTGCCATTCAAACATTGTATGTAGGGTATGGTGTTCTTTTTGTTTGTGTAATAAATTGGTGGCATTAATCTTCATCTTAGTTGGTTCCATTTCACATCGAGAGGATTTTTCTGCTGGAAGATCATGCCATTGTAAGGTAGCGCATAGAACCATCACGGCTAGTTCTTTAGGTTGTTACGAGTTTACTATATTACATATTATTTACGACCTTTTGCTTTAATAATGGATTATCTTATTTAGTGATACATTTCCTGAATTATTTTATGTAGTATAACTTTGTTAGACTATTTTTAAAACCTATTGTTTTAAGCTTTTATGTGCAGTTAATAAGCTAACTGATATTATAGTTGAGATCGCAAAGTCTGTGCCTCGGAAGAAATGATTTTGTGATAGACGTTTTAAGGAAAACTTGTGTACTTCTTTATTATAGTGGCCTCTGTTTGCATTTTTGCTGTCGCAGCGTGCTCTTATAATATTTAATTTTTCATGAGGTTTTCGAATTCGCATTGTTATTTAATTTTGTGTGTGTGTGTGTGTGTGAATATGACGTGAACAGTCTTAAGTAATGAGGTGGGCACGATATCATTTTTTCAAGAAAATGTTCTTTTACCTGACAAGCGAGTATACGAAAATGGCCACAAGATGAAAACGGCTAGGCTGCAGATTACGGGCCAGTCGCCAAATGAAGCGAAATTACGCCAAATCTGGTACCCTCTTGGCGTCCTGAAAATCGTTAGGATTTAAGGTTACAGTTTATAGCATTTAAGCGGGCTTTTTGTATTTTCGTCATTTCACTGTGCTTCTAGTAAATTGTGTGAGCAAAATGGCTGATGTCGAAAGAGTTGAACGTGTGGATTTTACTTATTTGATTCGGTTGCAAGATAAGGGCGAAAGATGTGCGATAGAATGCTGCATGAATTATGGTTTGATTGCGAATATGTACGAATGACCTAAGTGTAAAAATAGTATGAAATTACTTGAAATGAAAGATTTGTGTGAATGGAGGTGTATGTCCATTATATATGGTTAAGCAGATGGTTGAAATGAGCCGTAGAGTCGGTGTTGAATGAGCGCGCCATTTTGAATTTCATCTCCATTATATTGTTACATTTTAGTGTGGATACAAACAAATGCGAGTTTCTACTATTTATTATAAATAAAAATTTATTATAAAAATATAAATTAAGTAGTTAAAATAGAAGTTAAATTAAGTAGTTAAAATTGTTTAACCACTTTTTTTTTACTATACTATTGCTCATGTTTCAGTAGATCGAAATTTTGAATTTTATGTTTTTTCTCCTCTGCATTTTTTTTTTAAAGTTTAAGATTAAATATGAATCCATGCTTTCTGATCATTTATTGCTCATTTACTGCTTATTACAATTTCTTAAATTTCGTGCTAAAATGTTTTACTCCATTTTGCTACTGTCTTAAAAATGGTATATATCATGAAAAGTTTTAATATTGTTGATGCCATAAAATACATAGTTATTAACTGTCAAGTACTTTATCGTTGTTTTTCTTGAACTTCTGTTTTAGATATTTTTGCATGTTTACATGATCAATTTTTTGCATGTTTACAAGATTCATTCAAATTCGCAACCATCTAATACGGCGATATGATGAGTGTGATTTTCTAAAACGCGCGAAAATAACCGATTTGGTGACTTTTCGAAAATGCGCCAAATTGGCCCGTAATATGCAGTTTTACCGATAAAAACTTTAATCGAAACCATTTGGAGGCACAATGTTAAAAATTTCAAACAGAAGGGACTCCGTGTTTGGAAACTGGTTCATCGGTTCCAGAATACAATTCTTCATCGGTTCCAGAATACAATTCATCATTGCTATTAGATTTATGCATTCTTGGGCAGAGGAGTTGACGTCCATGAAAAGGGTGTAACAAACAGGTTAATTTTTATGAAAGTGCTGAAGTTGACTAGAATAATTACATGCCGTAAAATAATAATAAGGATAAAGATGTAAGGATCTTAAGTTTGACTAACGTTTATTTTATTTTAAAACTTTACTATCATCTTTTATTTTCCACTTCCGGACAGAATAAACGCGTAAATATGTTTATGCAAATTGTACTTGCTAATGCTTAAGCATTTAAGTTGTGGCTTTTTGCCAAGAGCAGAGTTAGAAGGGGAGAGAAGTGAGCCTTGCCAATATACTTCACGCGAGCTTGCCTTGCCATCAGTTACTGTCCGTCCTTAAGGCCAAAGGGGATTAGGGGAACCAATCGCGAAATCCTGGTGGTGGAGAATCATCATCCACCACCTTTTTTAGTTCAGGCCCACTGTAGAATTATTAGAATATTTTGTAGTAGGGTATGGGAAGAATTAGCAATTCCCTCGCCGGGGCTCGGACCACGGACCTTTCGAAAACGCGCCGAGCGCGCTGACCCCTACATCACGAAGGCTGGAGAAATACCTTATATACCCCCCTTTTAAAGGGAGACTGGGGATTAGGGGATCTAATCGCCAAATCCCGGTGGTGGAGAATCATCATCCACCACCATTTTTAGTTCGGGCGCCACTGTAGAGACATTAGATATTTTTGTTGCAGGAGTTGTGAAAAAATTAGCACTGCCCTCGCCGGGACTCCAACCATTGACCTCTCGAATACGCGCCGACTGTGCTTGCCACTGCATCACGAAGGCATGCTAAGATGGCGGGAGAAATACCTAATAACATAGGCATTTCGTGGTTTTCCCCATGTGTAAAGTGTATACGAGCCGTTTGCCCTTGGAAAATCCTCCACGAAGGTATCCCTCCCCTTAGGGCAGATAGCTTTATTGGGCTTTGCCATAATCTATCAAAACTAAACCCAAATAATCCAAACATTTTGCATGCATTTTGTTTTTAAATTTTTATTTATAAGACACCTTAAGAAGTAATGTAAATCTAAATAAATGTGTATATGTAGTTTTCAAGTTTTCGAAAGGGGGAGTTGTCTTCTAGCTATGATGAAAGGTGTGCATGAGGCAAAAAAGGCTGAGAACCACTGCATTAAATAATGAATTTCGTTAACTTTTCATTCATTCGCAAATTTAAAACAGTATGCAATTAGTTTTTACAACAAAAATTCCTATAAACAGACATTTCTATTTATGAAACTGGGAGGTTTAGCATCTTCACGGGGAATGATTTGTCAAAAACGTCGCTGGGCAATAATTTTTGAAGTTACTTTTTCGAGAAAATGCTTTGTCCTTTTTCTTCTTTGTTTCTGCATTTTTATCGCCGTTTATTGCGCTTTCAAAGCTGCAGCGGTTAAATGTTCCTCTCCAGGGAATTGAGAAACGTAGAATTATAGTATGAAATTGCTACTCGGTTATCTTTCACGTTTGTTACACATGCATGTAACAATAGAATCTAAACCTTGCGCAAAGGAGTTTGGATATTTATGGTAATGTGCTGTGCATTTACTTTGAATTTTTATTAGGTATTTTTGTCTTTTTCCTTTTCGCTTGAATATGTTACCGAAATTGTTTTATCATCCCGCGAATTGCAGCAGATGAACTGCGTTTAGAATTCAGCTGTTATTTTAGAAGGACATAGTAATTTCATGTTAGGCTTAGGGAAGAATTTGGCTTCCAGTCTTCTGTGCGTTTTAGTTACGCCAAGAAAAGAATCAGATAATATAAAATATAAATAATAAGTATATTTACTCTGTGTAAAATAATTGTAAGTGTTCTATGTTTTAAATTCAGGAGGTTTTTTTTTTAACTTTGGCATTAATATTTGCATTCAAACTATTTTTATGAATTTTACCGGAGTTCCTCTGAATTATGCCATTTATTAATTTTCAGAGCTTTTTTTATTTCATTTTGAAAATAATTTCAAACAGCTTAACATCATGTTAAAAAAATGTGGATATTGTTTTTCCGTCCTTCCTTCTCTTTTTTTGTGTGTAATGTATGAACAAATATTCAATAATTTTACTATTTTTATGAAGTACAATTGTCTATAATTTAATCCTTTTCGTGCTTGTTAGGTTAAATTATTCATGATTCACGCAACTTTATCAGATGCTACTTCCTTGAGGCATATAAGCGTCCACACTACCTGGTAAATTGCCATTTCTCAGATGTTGCCACTAGCCGTGATTTAAAGTTTTTATCTCTCAGATTAAAACTTAGCTAAGTAACTTCAAAATAGTTAACGTGTTTATTAATTTATATTTATTTTATTTTTAATGTCTCTAATTGATGTAATTAATAATATGCTTAGTTCATATAACTTTTAATCTGTCTAAGTGGTAATTTTTATTAACATATGCGCCAATAATGTTATTAATTAATTAAGGTGTTTCTTACGACATGTATTACGGCTTAAGTACATAGTATCTGTTTAGGCTTCTGCCAATAGCGAACGGTACTTACGTATTACTACAACCACATTGGTGCAATCTGGCGATTTTTTACAGAAGAAAAAGGGGTAATTCTGTGAATTTTCGGATTGCAAATTACAGTGGGTAGGGTTACCTAAGTAATTGTTATGCGCATGGGGGTTGCCATAATACTCGGGCATCGGGAACTTAAGTAGTGTAAGTTTGGTATGGTTTATTGGATTAATGGAAAAACACTCAGGGCCTAAACGGAAGAATGCCTAGCGAAACTGGTTCGTATACACGTTACATACGGGGAAAACCACGAAAACGCCCATGCAGCCAATCCGTTCGCGGGGTTCAAAGCTCAGACCGAACTACCAGTGTTCAGTGACTTTACCGTTCAGTCGCTGGTGGGCTACTAGTCTGTATATAATAATATTAGGTGTATTTCTGAAACTTTAGTGGGACTTTTTCTAAAATAACATATCAATTCTACCGTTCTACTGGGCCGATTGGTGTATACGAGCCAGTTTCCCTTAGAAACTCCTCCACGAAGGCATCCCTCCCTTTAGGCAGATAGTCCTCGTGTGCTTTGCCATAATTGAATAACCTAACCTAACCTAACCTACTGGGCCGATTGATGAAATTCAGATTGCGTTTTTCATCTCTCGAAAGCGCGACTTAGGATATATATATTAGATTTATATATAGCATTGTTCTAACATAAGACTTTTGACACAAAATGGGACTTTCTGAAATAACATACCAATTGTTTTTTCGTATTTTCGATTCTACGACTCAAATTATCCCTAGATATTAAATTTTGCAATTTTTGGTGAGAAATTTTTGGAAAAATTTATCTTGGCCCATTTTTTTCCAGTTTGCGCCGATACTAATTCACTTGGAAAACTTCTCAATTTATAGCAACCTATTTTCCTTTTCCTTCCATTAGGCAGGAGCGGGAAAAAATTCATATCTTTCCTACTTTCAAGTAATTTTGACAAAGTGCCTAAACCGTGTTTGATGTTATTTTCGCTTCAACAAATATGCTAAATTTCAAGGCGCGCCAGTATATAAATTCACGTATATCTTCGGAAATTTTGAATAATAAAACTAATTTTTGCAGGTATGCTTAGGAATACTTCTACTTTTAAGATGATGATAAAAATTTTGTAGATTATAATTCAAATTCTTTTTGAAAAATTTATAAAAATTATTTAAAAATACAAATTTTAAAAATAAACCATAAAAAATTGGCGAGTGTTTAATTAGAATAAACCGAAGTTTCGAAATGTGAAAGGAAGAATCAAATAATAAAAAATTAAATAATTTTAATAAAGAAAGAAACATTAATAAAAATATATACCAAACTCAATTGAGTAACTAAAATTTTGAGAGCTACTTTTTTTTAAAAACTAGTCGTGAGATTTTTACAAAACTTGTCGCTTTGGCTTAATTTAAGTCGTAGAATCGAAATATGGAAAAAATTGTCATTTTATAAAGTCCGATTTTGTGTCAAAATACGTATATTAGAGCAATGCTATATATAAATTTAATACATTACTATGTCGCGCTTTCGAGACATGAAAAACGCAGTTCGAATTACGTCAATTTGCCCAATAGAACGGGAGATATAGAACTGTCCTTTTTTATCCGCAGTGTACGTAGTATTGAATCCTCATGTTCATATATGATTTCCCTGAAATTGAGGGTTTTTTATATCTTACCTGAAGGTAAATCAAATGTTTATATTAGGTGTGCTAGCACAATGAACCATATTTAATTTTGAGTAAATATTGTCAGAATAAGTTGGGTTAAAATAACACGCCGAATAATGTTATTATAGAAATCAAACAGCAAGAATCAGCGTAATATTTATTACGCTAAATTCCTCGTAATATTTATTACGCTGAAATAACAAGAATCGATGTAAAATAAATATTACGTGGATTCTTGCTGTCTGACTTATCTAATTAGTTTCAAAGTGTTTAAATGAATATAGAACATGGATAAATGTAATTTCGATTTTGAACAAATTAAATTCTTTTTATTATATATATACTTCATTACAAATATGTTAAATTATGAAGCTGATATTTTATTAAGAATGTTATGCACTGAAAATTATTTCTGCTTGTAAGATGTAAATGTAAAACTTTTGATATTATTTGCAAGAACTAAAACATTTGCTCAGAAGTCAAACACGGCCTGTTTTGTGTTAAATGCTTCCGTTTTTCCATGTTAACTTATGCGTATGGATGGTAAAGCGATACTTGTTTGCAACATATTACTTATTCTTTGACATAAAAAGAATAACGCTTATCATAGCACACTCGAAGTAACAACCGTTCTTTTAACTGAACTCGCTGTTGCCACACAGCGAACCTTAATTACAATGCAAAAACATTAAAATCTTAATGCAAGCACATTACATCATATTGCCAATTAGAAAATCTTAATAATTATACAAAAATATTAAACTGTGTTCCACTACAAACTGTTTTGAAACCCAGTTGGTAGGTAATTAATTTGTGTGCACTGTTTTAAAATTTGCCTCACCGTCTAGTTACGCTGTAACCTTTCCATCCTTTCGTCATAGCCAGAAGTCATTTCCTTTTCTATGAATTGGCAATCGAAGAAAGTGCATGTCAGATATTTTAATTCTATAATTTAAGGGAAATGGCGCTCTTATGTAAAGGTCATCTCTGTTTCAAGGGTCGAATCCATTCATTGAATGATATTTTGTGGTTGATCGTTTTAGTAGTAGAATTGCAAATTCGCGAGTAGAGAAAGTAATGTGGTAATTCCAGGGTGTTTATGGAAGCATTCCGGTTGGCTAAATACTTTTGGTTTTGATGCGTTTTAAATTTCATAGTGTGTTTGTAATAGTTTCATTATCTATAGAGTAGATTGCAGAGCCTCCTCGCCTGGTAAAAAATTTAAAGTTGTGTATGTATAAAATAAGGGTCACTCTGAAATTTTTGAGATACACATAGGTTTTTAAAGTTATACTTACGAAATTTTAGGAGTGTTCAAAGTAGTATCATCCACCGTCAATGCACTTCTGTAGGCGAATTTTCTAAAGATTAAATTTTTCAGTCCATTTATTTCTTGGAATTGATGAAAAGAGTGCATTTATAGCCTCATCGGTCTCATGTTCGGAATGTAAACGATGTCCACGTAAGTCCTTTCTTAAATTACATGTGTCCAAAAGTCACACATAGCTAGATAAGGTTAGTAGGATGGATGTTCTATTTTTAATGTTTTTTGGTTCAAGAAACTCAACTGTCAATCTTGCTGAATGAGAAGATAGATGGATTGTCATGGTGGAGAATGAATCCTCTAACATTCACTTCTTGAAAAAAGTCTGGAAGACATTTAGTGCCGTACCAGTTAGCTGTGACTGTCTTCTATCCTTCCAGCTTGATGGTTTTGACCAGTCCTGTACATCTGAAGAAAACGACATGCGTTACATTTTTCATGGAAGGTTGTCTTTTCACCATTGTATGTATGGGGTTTATCTTTAAAGACCCATACTTTACTTTCTTGACGTGTAAAAAAGGTATGTACGTTACATCATCAGTTACGATTTTAGAAATAATGCGGTGACCATCATCTTTAAGTAATTCAAAGTTTTCTTTACTGATTCTGACACGCTTCTGTTTTTGATACTCAGTTAAATTATGGGGAACTCAACAGCAAACTAGTTTTTTCATTTGCAATTCTTCATGAATAATTTTATGTGTGGTGGCGGATCCAGTGTTAATCCAATGTTATGTAGTATTTGGTAGATGCAATAATTATCATCGATTAATATTTTCCGCATGGCAGACGCATAATACAGGATTACTGCTAACAACGACCTTCCTGTATGTTTTGCATCTCGAAGAAAGTTGCGACTTCCGTGAAATTCTGTAAACCATCTGAATACATTAGAACGAGATTGAGATTCATTTAAAAATACTAATTGTAGACGTTGAACGCGTTGTTCTTGATTTAACTTGAAACTCAGGGCGAGAGTGTTCTCGAGTCAATTCCATTTTTCCATCTGCCCAAAATTTACTCATCTCTAAACTGCTTACAGTTAGTTGGCCAATAAAAAATCGTCTGTTAGGCTAAAATAGTTCATATTTTCAGATCTGTTATTTTTTTTTCTGCCGCTTATCGTCTGCGCGTGTCTGAAAAATTTCAGAGTGATCTCCATGTATACCAATTTACACAGGAAGAATCTAACCGTTATTTTGTTTCTTTCGCTTATCGTCTGCGCGTATCTCAAAAATTTCAGACATCTCCATTTATATAAATTTACACAGGAAGAAGATTATAAATCGCATTGAATACCATATGAATTTAAATAATCTTAAATTATTTTCGATGTTAGTAAAACGTATAATATCAAATACATTCCATTATTCAGTCTTTCTAGGAAGTTACATTGCCTTGCATGATCTTGTAATGCTCTTCTAATTTGATTTCAGCCACGTGCGTGTAATGTATTTATATACGTGTAATGTTATATATGTGTGTAAAACATGATCTGATTTTATATGCGTGTAATTTATTCATATGTATCCATCTATATGCAAGTATTGCATAGATATCGGGAAAATGGTTTTTAGGGGGGAAATAAAAATTTCTTTTAAACAGAGGTAAATTAGTATTCATTTTAAATAGAAAAGTGTTATGATTTGTGAAAATATTATTCTGGTGTCGAAGTACAGGCGACGAAAGAGCGGTATACCTGATGTCTAGCAGACGTAAGCAAGTTTCAACGTCTTCCAATGCAAGATACCAACACCTCCCGTGAAGTCCTTAAAGACGCTATTGCCATCTACATTTCCGTAAAGTTCTTGTCCAATAGCAGTCCAAAGTATAAACAAAGGATTCTTGCGCATGTTATGATAACTGTAACCTAAGGTTAAATTTTAAATGTCTATGTCAGTTCGTACAATTTGATTTAAAATTTTTGTATAGTTTTTTGACATGTGTTCTGTTCTAATTATCACTTCTTTAGCATCTTCGCTCTTATTTGACAAATATCTTGCCCCATAGCTACAAAAGTGTTAATTGCATTGCAGATGTTCTTCATTCATGCACGGTTTTTGACATAAATGAATGGCAGCTGTAAGATGACAGTAAAAAGCAAAATGGTTAGGTGAGATCCGCAGGCACATGTATTTGATATGAAAAAGCAATGAAAAGAGATTGGAAAGAGGTGCCCGTGATAAAATTAGTTTTGAGGTGGCTGCGTGTCTAGGTGAAGTGCGGTGAAATCTGCAACACCTCACAGATTCTGGCGATTTTGGCCACATACAGATGGTCACCTCAGAGAAGTGATGTTTTGTGTCGATGTTATACGTGTTCTAAGGAAATACTTTTCCAATATGGTCATGTACACGAAATGTTTCCCGTAAGGTGTTTCACTGCGTGAACTGACTGTTAAAATCTTCATGACTTCTTTAAGAACCTCGAAGAAGTTTTTCAAGACACGCATGAATGCAGTTCTTTGAAGACGTGGCTGCTGTTTTGATTCTTAGATGTAGTCTGTTATTTCAAGATATGCAATCAAAGTCGTAACGACACCTCTTAATTGTGACATATATCATCATCACTGCACAGAGGAGGTTAGGAGATTTTAACCTAGAAGGGACGTGACTATCTTCCGTAGCGGTAAGCCAGAAGGTGGATGGCCTTGAAGTGGCTGTTCTAACTGGCAGTCACAGATCAGTCGCATTTAAATCAGCTGCTATCATAAGGGCCATATATATTGCTACGGGACAAGTAAGAGCACTAACTTCTAGAAGAAAACCATAATAATTCAATCATTTTTAAAGCAAAAAATGCACAATTTACAAACATAATAAGAATAAAGAAACTGAGGTAACTCTGCCGAGTAACAGAGTGGATATACATACATTATATACTTTTGATGCGGCCAATTGCAACCAAAATAGGAGGTGCACACCTACATGTTGTAGCAGTCGCATATACAAAATTTCAACGTTCTGGGGCTACTCGTTTCTGAGTTATGCGAGATACATACGTACGTACAGATGCCACGAAAGATTCTCTTCAGAATCCATTTTAAATCAGTTTTATAATTTTTTGGAAGAAAGAGTCCTTTATTCTGTCCTTACGTACAGATGTCACGCAAGAACATCGTTAAATTGCATTTATCAGTGATCAAAATGGGTATTTTCGTTGAAATATGATACATGAAATTTTTCGGGATTACTACACTTCCTTTTTACTTCGCACAAGCAAGTAAAAAGGTATTACAACCTTCTTCTGCATTCATCTGTTGTTTTATGACCTAGCTAGAATTCTTTACATAGTATTTCAATAGTGTTTAGCAGTTGATGATCTCGAAATACACAAGAAGAACATTATGAAACACACAAAATTATGAAAGGAAATTAAACACCTTGACGTAAAGAAGTCCACCAGCGGCCGAGTGATGGAATCGCCAAACGCTGGTAGTTCATCCTGGATTAGATTCCAGGTAAACGGGCTGGCTATATGGACGTTTTTATGGTTTTCTTCATGTATAAGATGGATACGAACCAGTGTTCATTAGTCTTCCACGAAGGCATCCCTCCCCTTAGGCATACAGCCGTCGCTTTGCTATAATCAAAGAAATCAACCATCCCTGTACTCAACATGCTGGCATTGTAGTCGTGTAATCACACTGATTTACGTTGGGCATTCTATTGGTGAATATCTGGAACATTGGTACAATAATTTCTGCTGAGATTTGCCGATAGTTTGTTGTTATTAATTTTCGTATAGTAACACTTTTTACAGACTTGTAGTAAAATATTGCAAAAGTAGTAGTAAAAGATTTCATGGGTTATATATTTATAAGTAAATACGAATGAAATTAACTCTTTCAAACATTATTGTTTTAGGGAAAGTAATATCTGAATGGCAATTAAAGAATTTTTCCAGGGTAGACACTACACGCTGTTACATTGATTTATCTACGATTTAATTCTCACTGCGAAGTTCATTCAGTTAACAGTGTGTCTCAACCTATTTTTTTCTTCATTACGGTTATCCGGGTGGATCGCAATGTATAGAGAGCCCGCATTCATTCTGGACCCTGGTGGTTAAGAGCAAATTTTCGATCTAAACTGCTGATGAATATCTGGCACAGCCTAAACTAGATCTGGTACACTTCTAAACGATTTGACCTAACGCCGCTTATCGTCATTACGATAAGCATCACACTTTGAGCGTCTGGTTTATACATTGGGTAATGAAGTGTTAATATACCTTTGTCAAGAGAAGGAAGAAAAGGCGAAGTTTCAGCTGGCATGTAGACTGTGCAAAAAAAAAGGGGGGGAGCGGTTCTATGTCTTCCGTTCTACTAGGCCGATTGACAAAATTCAAATTGCGTTTTTCACGTCTTGAAAGCGCGACCTAGGATATGTACTAGATTTATAAATAGCGTTGTTCTAATATAGGTAGTTTGACACACAATAGGACTTTTTCTGAAATGACATGCCATTTTTTCCCATATTTCGATTCTGCGACTCAAATTATGCCAAACTACCAAATTTTGTAAAAATCCCACGAGTAGTTTTTAAAAAATTACCTCTCAAAACTTTAGCTCCTCGATGTTAATTGAATTTGATATATATTTATTACTAGCTGCTGCGCGGCCAGCCTTCGTCTGGCTTTTAAGTGTACCGGAAAATGCCTAAAGAGAACACCAAACATTAAATTTGAAAACTGCAGAGAATTTTACTCTGCAGAACATTTTATCGAAAAAGAAACAAACAACAACGGAAAAAAATTCAGTTAAAAATACATTACATATAAAAAGCATACAATGAAATAAGCAATATCTCTTAATACAAATATTAATTATCCTAATAAATAAATTAACCAACTTCCTGCTGCCTTCTCTAGACAAACGTCCAGTATCCAAGAGAAACATTAAATTTAAAAACTGCACAGAATTATCGCCCTCATTTTTCCGGGAGGCAATAGTGCTGATATCAGCAACAATGGCTGCGTGCCATTGTTGTTCATATAATGAGAGAAAATCATCAATTTGATACTATTTCATTAAAAAAAAACTCATTCGAATTTTGAAACATCGATGTGCACTGGCTCTTGTCTAGATGCATCCTGTGTACCAGATTTCATAGGCCTGGGTCTATTAGCTTACGCGCAGTACGAACAAAAGACACCTACACACACAGAAAAACTCGTCCTTTTAAGTATATAGATTAATTAAACAATTTACCTTTGCAAAAAGAAACAATCTTTCAATTTCTTAAACTGTTCAATAGAGTGAAATCTCGCTTTGCTATAGCCCATTATGTCTTAAAATGACGCGTTTTCGTCAGAAAACATAAAATAACATGAAAGAAACTCAACAAACAAAACATTTCGCGCAGAATAAATGAACTAAGCAATATCCCTGGATACAAATGTTCATTATCCTAACTAAGTAATTAAACAATTTACCGTTGGAAAAAAAACAATTTTTTAATTTCTTAAACCTTTCAGTCTCTCAAAAACAGTAACATAAGAAATACGATCAAAAATTGTTGCCAAACCGAAATTTTTAAAAGAAGGAAACTATTCAAAATGGTGCAATTTCATCAAAAATCTATCGACAACAATAAGAAAGGAAAATTGTTGCCAAAACTGCATTTTAAAATATCTGAGATGTGAGAAGTGTATTCGGAAGCTTCATTTAAATTTTTTTTAAAAATACAAAATATCATTATTTTTCCAAAATTCTTTTTTTAAAAGAAGTCGAAGGGATTAAAGTTCAATGTGTCCAAAAATCAAAGGAAAACAGCACATTTTTTAAAATAAGTTTTCTTAAAAAAAATTCCACCGAAAAGGTGTTAAGCTCACCTTCCTAAATAAATTCGTATTTAATCGATTTATTGAAATACGAAATTTATTTCAAGTTCGTAAAATAGATAAGTGTTTACGCTTCACGACGATGTAAAAATGAAATGTATAGAGTGAAATCTCGCTTTCCTGTAGCCCGTTATGTCTCAAAATGACGCGATTTGGTCACAAAACTTAAAATAAAAAAAATTCTAATTCGAATTTCGAAAAAATCGCTTCGAGGTGCACTGGCTCTTGTGTAGATACACCTATGTACCAAATTTCGTGGCCCTAGGTCTATTAGCTTACTCGCAGCACGAACGAAAGACACACACACACACAGAGACTCTTTGTTTTATTATATGTAGAGATAATCTCTTTTTTTTTTATTTAAACTTACTCGAGTTCTTTCGCATTTCGAAATTTAGGTTCACTCCAAATAAAATTCGCCCATTTTTTTTTATAATTAGTCCAAAGGGGCTTTGTCCCTGAAGGACTATTGTTTTCGTTTTGCGATTTTG
>KK113069.1:103143-123590 GCA_000611955.2 Stegodyphus mimosarum | reverse complement strand
GGGTTTTTTTTTTTTTTTTGTGGATGACAAAAGCCGTCTTAATTCAGAAAAATTGTAACTATTTCAACGTCTTACAGATCAATATAATATGTAAGCATATCAAACATTATTTGAAAATTTATCCGTTCGAATTTGTTTCATATTTCTTGTTAGTAGCTATCCGACGATGCTCTCCAAGACACGACATTGCTTGTAACATTTTGTGTCTCTGCCTCAAAACTTTTAAGGCTTCTCGAGACCTGATTCTGTTGGTATAGGATTGGGATTTTCATCTTCAGACACACTTTCATTTTCACTAATTCCTTTGTTTTCTTTGATAACTTCCATGATCTCTGCATCACTCATTCCGTAGGAAGTCTGGATATTTTCTTCGATTCCCAAATATTTGAGGAAGGTCCCATCATGCATTTCTTCATCGTCACCCTTGTCTTCTGGCATCTTGAGAGTTTTCAGAAATTTGCTTTGGATGGAAGTCGGGTATTCTAAAACAATTTGAAATTGTTTCCGAAGCTACTTCATCCCACGCATTTAAAATAACATGCGTGGCATCTAAGACATAAATCGACTAACAATTTCCTTAGAAGAACAAACTGCATCAGTCGTATCAGTTTCATTAATAACATTTTTCCTGTAATTACACTTTAATTCTTTTATAACAGCCTGATATAAGGGCTGAAGAATGAAATTGTATTAGGAGGAAGGAAAATTAATTTTATGTTCTTCAACAAGAGATCATTAGATGGGCAGCGCACTTATCTAAGTAGAGCTCCACTTTCTCTTTCTCAAGTTCTTTATTCCACTCCGTAAGAAAATCACTGAACGTATTGCTTGTTATCCAAGCATTTTTTTAAAGTTGTAAAAAGTCATAGGAAATGCTTAATGCCAAAACCTAGGTTACCATGATAAGCATTTCAAAGTTTATAAAAGCAAGGAAAAGGAATCCCCAACAGATTATCCCAACAATTGTTGATAAAAGTGTTTGTGGATAAAACAATTGTGGATAAATTGGGAATAATCCCAATAATCCCCTTTATCCAATTGTGGATTGGAATTTAACAATTGTGGATAAAAGAAATTCTCACAAAATTCCTTTTATCCGCAATTTTTTATCCTAGCAAGAGGCTGCATTTTTAATCATTAGGGTTAACACCAAATTTATTTAGCTCATTAAGCTTTTAACGAGCGGTGAGGATATGGTTAATTCTTTGCTCAATTTGTTTTACTAAATAGGGACCCAAAACCGAGATTTCTGCATACAATATACTACGAGGCAACCGTGGTTTGATTACACAAATTTGTAGAAAATAAAATCCGAATAAAATGTATTTATACCTTTATTTGGGTTGCAAAAGAATTTAAATAAAATCCTTACTCTTGTAATGGTCGCAAGATGGAGAGTACGAATGTTTTTCAGGAATTATTTATAGACGCTACAAACTGGTTCGTAATCAAGAAACAAAACTACTGACAGCTAATCTCTGCTTTTACAGTAAGTTATAAAATTGCATTGCAAGTATGGTGGACATAAAATTTTGGAATTCATCCCGAGGAAGCTTTCTTCTTGGGTATTGTTTAAATCAAAGAAAAAACGTAGATTTAAGCCGCTGATGAAACCTTAAGCATTTAGTCTTCTTTATGATTAGCTTGCACATCTGGTTCATACAGCCAACACATTTACTCAACGTTTATTAATCCTGTTTTCTCTAAAAGCTGTAAGTATGGGAAAAAGGAAGAAAGGTATAATTAGACTTAGAGTTCTCAGTGTAAATAAGTAAAAAAAAAACTTGTATCATTATCTAGTTTACCAAGATGAGGCTTTTTCCAAGGTTACATCAAAGTAAGTTAGAGCACTTGGATTAGAGTTTTCTCAAGCTTTAAAACATTTATAAGCAAAAATTGCTTGGTACATAAGTTTGAAATAAAAGCAATTTTTAATACCTGAGAAGCGACAAAAGTGGAGTCCACGGCTGCATCTACTCCAGAGTTTCCAATCCCTACAACAACTACTCTTTGTCCAGCAAAGCGATCACAGCTTTTGATACTGTGAGTGTGAGTGATGGTTCCTTTAAATTTTTCTTGACCTGGAAAACTTGGAACTTTAGGGTAAACATGGTGTCCTACACAGACCATAACTGCGTCAAAATCTTCTTTCGTCACGGCTTCTGTTTGTGAGCTTTTTACTGTGACTATCCATTTGCCACTCTCATCATAATCTTTAGCAGGTTCTACTTTTACTACTTCTAGATAATACCTAGAAATACACATAGCATGCACTTAAATTTCATGAAAGAAGCTTTATATTACTGATAAAAAGTTGCCTTAAATTTCAATAATTAAATTTCTTAATTAATCGCGAACTTTTATCAGATGGTTACAAAAAATAAACGAGTTGTAAATTTATCCAAGCTCAGTCTTAATAAGATAAAAAATATTTAATTCATTACACAACTGTAGTTATTTAGAATCCCTATAGATCTGAAGCTGAACCTCGAACCCTTAGGCTTTATTCTTTAAATACGCCATAATTGTTCTTTTAATAAAGTGCGACTGAATGACCTTTATATTTAAGATGAGCGTGATAAATATCTCAAAATTTATTTGTATACTGTAAAATATCGCTCACATTTAAGAGGTATAAATGGCACTTGTTTTTCAGCGCCACTGCAAAGTAAATTCGATTCTCCGCAGCCAAATATAGTGATCGTTTGGTGCAAGAGGAGAAATAGATGCTTTGCTTGCTCGTGTCGCCGTCTGTTAGCACCAGTAAAGAGTGTTGCAGCGCATGAGTTTCGAATGCTCTTGAAGATGGTAATGACCTTGGGGTTCTATCCTAGGTCTGTTTAATGCGAGCCGATAGTCGATTTCTCTGCAACTAGTACAGAGGAACTCCAGTGTGCTAGGTTCACACATTTGCGAGCGTTAAGTGGTTCTCGAGATCGCAACAATCTCTAAGCCTCTTGGGCACAGCTTGATTTCTAAAACTAGAAGTACCAGAGACCTATGGAAGACCGCGAAGAAAGTTAAATAAAAATAAATTATTAAAATTAAATAAAGAGTAAATTGATAAAAAAATTTAATAAATTAAATTAATGCCAAACAGTTAAGTATTGAATGCAAATACTTTTAACTTTCTGACTATCCACCAGATGGCACCACAAGATGTTAAATCACTACTATAAGTGCATGCATGCGCATAATTAGTTCATTCCTTATACAAAGAGCATTTTTAAGTCCAATCATCCAATACCTACTAAACCACATAGAAGCATTAGAGACCTGGCTGAATCAATGGAAGCTTCAAGTCAACATAGGTAAAATTATTACAATCATATTCACGGAGAAGAGAATTATCAAACAGCGTCTTAAATTTTATGATAACACCCTGCCCTGAGCTAAGGAAGTCACTTATCTTGGGCTGATTCTCACAAAGTTCCTTGAATGATACCCACACATACAAGCTGCTATCCAGAAGTTTCGAGTGCGTAAAGCTAAACTCTACCATCTAATTGCCGGAAACAGCGTTCTATCTATTGATAACAAGTTACACATTTATAAATCCATTTTGCGTCCCATTCTTTGTTATGCCTGTGCTGTCTAAACCTACTCTTGGAAATCCTATAGACAAAAAAACTCTGTTTTCTTCCAAACTGCTGATGCACGATGGTATGTGCATAAGTTGCAATTATGAAGAGTTAAAAATTGAAAAGTTTCGTATCTTCTACTATTATCTGGCAAAAAATTTTCATAATAAAATGAGAAGCATTCCTTATTCAGAAATAAGAATTTATAATTTTAATTATTCTAGCATAGAAAACAATAAAAGTATCCCAGTATTCCTTCAGAAAACTTGAATATATTTTATTGCACCTGTATTGCATTTATTATTTTATTATATTGTATTGAAGTAAATTAATTATATGTAATAAGCTCTTCTATTGGCATTGAGGTTCTATTGGCTACTCTACCTTTATGTGTTATGCATCATCTCAGCAGCGTTCTGTGCGTGAGACGGTCCTTTATAGAAATTTTATATATTTAATTATATTATCATATTTACCTAAAAATATAGGTTAAAAATAAATAAAAAATAACTTATTAAGATGTTTGATTTAAGTTAATAATGGGATCTTTTCGCAATTTTTAATTGCATCTATTAGGGGTAGTGTCTCGCACTGAGGCAAACTAACGCCATTACTCCGGAAGCCGGCCAAATTAGTTCATTCGCCTCCACGTACTGTTGAATGTACCCTGCACTGGCTACTTCTCATTAATTGTTATTATGTTTTGTAACGTCTCCATTGCTTGGGAAACTCACTTCTTGAATGAATTAATTTCCGAAGGTTAAACTGTATGTCGGGTTATGACCCTTATTTGAGTTATTTAAACCGCTTCGGATTTCATGGCAGTGATCAATGCATTTGCGGAGCCGTTGGAGACTCAAATCATTATATCTTCCGATTGCCCGAAAACAGCCAGATTTCACCTTCGGAAGCCAGCTAATAAACACCTCTGCGTTTGGGTTAAAAACAGTTTTAATTATATATATGCCATTAAGCATATAGATAATTAAGGAATGAACTTACATTTCACTTCTGATTTCCAACAATTTGGAGCCATGATATAATTCCCGTTGTAGTGCCGTGGCTGCATGTCATACTGCCTTCCACATTTTCGACACTTATATAGAACTATGATCACGCATCTTCTCATCTCGTACAAGTTTTCCTTTGTCTTTTGTCTTCATGTTAGTGCATCGACTCATAGTATGCAGCAACTCACAGTATTAGTGTTTTCTTATGTTTATTACATATTAACAGTATGATCATTAGCATGCCTATATGTATCAGAGTTATGGAACTTACTTGCTAATTTGTAATAGCAATTTTTATCTTATTATTCCCATACTAGAACACATGTACACTGCGCCCAAAAAAAAAAAAATACAGTTCTATATCTCTACTGGGCCAATTGACGAAATTCAAATTACGTTTTTCATATCTGGAAAGCGCGACTTAGGATATCTATTAGATTTATATATAGCATTGTTCTAATATAGGTATTTTGACACAAAATCGGACTTTTTCTGAAATGACATGCCACTTTTTTTCCGTATTTCGAATCTATGACTCAAATTATGCCAAACTACCAAATTTTGTAAAAATCGCACGAGTAGTTTTAAATAATTGGCTCTCAAAATTTTAGCTTTTCAATGTTAACTGAATTTGTCTATATTTATTAATATTTTTTTATGAAATTTATTTTATTCCTTCCTATACAGTTCGAGATTTATGTTCATTCCAAATAAAATTTGCCCATTTTTTATGAATTATTTTTAAAATTTGTATTTTAAAATAATTTTTGTAAATTTTTAGAAAACAATTTGAATTACAACCTATAAAATTTTTATAATTATCTTAAAGTAGATGTATTTCTAAGCATAACTATAAAAAATTAAAGCTTTTTATTCAAAATTTCTGAAGATATACGTGAATTTACATAGAGGCACGTTTTGAAATTTGACATATTTGTTGAAAGCGATAAAAGCGAAAATGTGGTTTACGCACTTTGTTAAAATTATTTGAAAGTAAGAACGATGTGACTTTTTTTCCGCTCATCCACAATGTAAAAAGGCAGGAACGATGTGACTTTTTTTCCTTCCTGCACGATGGAAGGGATAGGAAAATAAGATGCCATGTATTAAGAAGTTTGCCAAGTGAATTATTCTTGGCGCAAACTGAAAAAAATTCGCTAAGTTAAATTTTGAATTACTCTGTAAATTTCGCACCAAATTTTACAAAATTTAATATTTAGGCATAATTTGAGTCGGAGAATCAAAATATAGAAAAACAATTGGTATGTTACTTCAGAAAAAGTCCGGTTTTGTGTCAAAATACCTAATTTAGAACAAAGCTATATATAAATCTAATATATATCTTAAGTCACGCTTTCGAGACATGGGAGACACAATTTGAATTTCGGCAATCGGCCCAGTAGAACGGGAGATATAAAACTGTTCCCCTTTTTTTTTTTTTTTTTTTTTTGCGCAATGTACATATACGTATGTCTATGACACTATAGTGTCACAATATTTATGGTGTTATTATAAGTTTATATTTCCCCAACTTGTACTTAATTATTTCACTCACATCGATTTTTGTATGCTACATATATACAGGGTGTCCCAAAACGACCGCATAAACTATGCACAGCTAGATTCCTCGTTGGGAGTACATAAAAACTGCCCAAAGAAGCGTTCCTGTGCAATCCATAGTTTATGAGAAAAATACGAAAAACAAAGTATGACGTCACTGCCGATGCAAGAAAAAAACTCTTTATTGGACATATCAACAACAGTATTGGCATATCTTTCAAGATGATAATGTTTAAAACGTTCGCCACGCATATCGCGTCATGCATGCGCGCGCGCCGTGGAAGGACGTTAAGCCGCCGTTGAACTGGTATATTTAAAAAGCTGCATCTTGCAGCTACCGGTAGTCTTCGTATGGTCGCCATGTATTCCGTTTGTGTGGTCCCAAGTCAAACCGCATGCAGTCCGGCCGCAGAAACCACAGGAATGTTGGTCTCTTAACGAGTGGGCCGGCATACTCGGGGATCGCCTGCTTATACCATATCTGTTGCCTGAACTGCTCTCGAGACAGTCGTACTTAATGTTTCTCAATGAGGTCTTAACGGAGTTCTTCGATGACATACCATTAGCAGCAATACAGGGACTTCGGTTCCAGCATGATGGGGCTCCGGCGCATTTCTGTGCTCCTGTACGTGGTTAGCTGGATATGGAATACCCCAGCCGCTGGATCGGACGTGGGGGTCCGGTTCTATGCCCGCCAAGTTCGCCAGATCTTACATCGTTGGATTTTTTCCTATGGGGCCATCTCAAGAAACTGGTGTATCCAGACGCAGTGACAACACCAATGGACTTAGTTGCCCGTCTGCATGCTGCTTGTACTTCGGTGGACCCCGCGATGCTGCAACGTGTGATGACAGCCATTACACGGCGTGCTCAAGCCTGCCTCGACATGCACGGCTGACACTTTGAACATCTGATTTAAATTGCACATATACTGCTGTTGATATGTTCAGTAAAGTGTTTTTTCTTTCACCGGCAGTGACGCCATACTTTGTTTTTCGTATTTTTCTCGTAAACTATAGATCGTACAGGAACGCTTCTTTGGGCAATTTTTATGTACTCCCAACGATGAATCTAACTGTGCAGAGTTTATGCGGTCGTTTTGGGACACCCTGTATATATAAATATATAATATCGTAATATGTTTTGATTATACTAGGGATTTCTGCTTTGCTTTTTTTTTTAGATTATTATATCTCTTTTCAGTGATTCTTGCGCAAATACATGTATTCATTTAAAAATTCCTCGTGTCTATAACAGAATCTGAACATCTTGCATTAGGAGTGTCTGCATCAACATATTTATTTAAACCAGCAAATGTGTTTTAAGAATGATTGTACATGTATTTATTTAAAGTATCTATTATTAAATTCCCATCTGTATGAGCGACGCCCGCATCAACATTTGAACTATGTTTATTTAAACTAGTTAATGTATTTCAAAAGTGACTACATATGTAAATTTTGTTAGCTAAGAATATATTTTGGGCTAGTTTATGTACTTTCAAAATGTATAAGTCTACACTTGTATTTACTTACAAATTTTCCTTCTCGGTAACAGGAACTAAGTACCTGCATATTTCTTTTAAGAATGTTTAGACAATCACATTTGTTCTAGCAAGTTAATGCATTTAATAGTTACTATATTTACATGTAATTATTTGTAATTTCTGTAACAGCATTTGGTGTCTGTACTTTCTCATTAGTGATGCTCGCATCAACACATTTAAGGGTATATACATGTATTTACTTACCAACTTATAGTGTCTGTTACAGAAATTCGGCAGGGTAAAGAACTTATTTGAATGATTGATTGGTTTGCACACAGTGACAGTGCTTCACAGCCAGAATATTGTTCCCGTTTCCCTTCCAAAATGTCCCTTTATTGTTCCCCTTCCATTTTCTATTTTATTTTATTTTATTTTTCTTAATTCCATCACTTGCTTTCCTTTGCAAAGGCAGACTTTGGAGAACTTGATCTAAGGAGCTAAGAAATAATTTTAGTCGTCGACTGGACGTAAACAGGACGACAAGCACCTTTCCTAAGCGGACCGGTTATCCCGCCGGCGGGGAAAAGAAAAGCTATATGTCGATTAATAACTTTTTTATAGCTGATGGATTAATTCTTTAGTTTTATGATGCAACAATTCACCATCGATCTTGATGTTGTTCCATGAGCTATGCATAAAGTAGAGTTGCAGTGCCTTAGTTAATGCGTAAGTAATAACTATTTTTAATTTCAAGTATTTTATATTTTTGCATGTGTTTAATTATTTTGTAAAATTAGTTTTAACGTTTTGTTAATATTCATGCTTATATTTCTTTTATGCTAAATGACAACAAGTAGTTATGCGTAATTATTTTGTTTTCGAATTTTTATTTTGTTGTTATTGTTATTCAAAGGAGTAACTCATTTTGATAGCTAAAACATAAAAGCAGTAAACTTAGCTATTTAGTGATTCTTGCTGTTTCTAAATTATAATTCAGATTGAATACCGGTAGTCAAGACTACAAAATCTAGATTACAGTATAGTCTCAATCGGAGACCGTTTCGGAGAAACGTGGAAATTTATACATTCCAGATATTACTATTATGAAGATTTTCATTATTACTGTTATTGTTATTATTATTATTGTTGGTAATTGACTACTACTAGTACAGCTGTATTTGTACTATTGTCATTCAAAATGTATTGCCTGTATTGCTTCCAAGTGAGTTTATCAGGACTTAGTGCTCTGTGTATGCTCTTTGCAGACATAGTAAATTCTGTAAAGGGTTCTTATCCTTACGGTTCTAAGTCCTGAACTGGAACAGGGAGCGGAAGGTACGCTATGTTCTGATGTAACTGCTGGGCTGGAGAATAACTGCACGTAAAGGGATTTGAAATCCTCTTTTATTAATTCACTATTAATAACAAACCTCCCAATTCGGGAGAGATACAGAACGTAACAGACCACACCTTGGTCGAACTTAACAATCAAATAAATTTAAATAAATTAAAATATAACTTAAATTAAACTTTGCTTCGCAGAGCAATTCGCGGAGATTGGCCTCTACCGAAAAGGGTGCGTAGCAAGGTGTACTAAATACTACCGCACTTTAATTATTTTACAATGCAATCACGTAGTAAGCACTATGGCTTATAAATTTAAACTGCTAGCTGGTCAGGCGAAAGTTGAGCAGCGTGACCGTGATCTGAGGCAAAGCTCTCACACACCGAGAGGTTTCTACCTCTGGCTTAAATAGTGCTTGGCTGAACTTCAAAAATTAGCATAAGCTAAAAACGCGCGCTTCTTCTGACAGGAAGTTGAAGCAGAGAGGAGATAGAAAAGATTTAAATTAAAATAAACTTGGTTAGTTTAACTAAAACCTTACAAACTTCCCGCCAGAATTGCGATAGTTAAACTACTTTGGTCCAAACGGACCATGTTGAAAACTAGCAATTCTAAATAGTCGAAAATTTCACTGTTCTAAACTTAGGCCAACTCTTACAAGGCAATATATGTTTGTGTAAAATACAGACGAAATTTTCTGGAACAACAATCTTCAACATTTTTTTTTTCAAGTCTTATTCTTCAAACAGTCTTACTCCTTCCAGCAAAATCTGGAAGGAAAACAACTTTAGTATGACATAATAACAGAATAATTCTAAGTGGTACAAATCCTTATTTTTTTTTTTCTGTGTAATTTTGCACACACACATTATCATTCAAGCACAATTAAATTCTTCCCCCGTATGCTCTCTCACCGGTGTTGGATGTAAAGCAAACCGCCATTGCGGGTTTTTATGTGTTCGGGGGTGTTCAACTCTTCCACCTACAATCGACTAACATTAGTTAGAACTTGACATACGAGACCTGAAAAAAACGCCCTATAACCAGCTAATCCTAAGGTTCTCACTAGCTTTATGTCTAACACTTTAAGTGTATTTGGTGGAGAGCCTAATTAACACTTGCATTCTAAAATAGTCAATCTTTAACTTTTCATGCATACAAATTCGCAGTTTGCACACAACATTCACATTAATATTGCACTTAACGTGCATTGCTAGCATAATATTATTTGTTACATTTCATAACACATTAACAATTTCATAGCAATCCTGAAATGCAAATAGAGGTTAAATTTCTAAGCTTACAGAAATATAGGTTAAATTTCTAAGCTTACAGCAAGTGCTTCCTATTCCTTTCTCAAGGTACTTTCTTGAAATATCAAATTACATTGAATTAATAGTCTACAGACTAAATCGTGTTTTTCAATTTTCCGAATTTTCATTCTAGACATTTTACAAGTCTTTAGACAAAGCGTCATACAAAATCATTTAGTTAACATATTCTTTTCAGCAATTCATTGCTTTTACAGAATTAATCTATTTACAAAACATTAAGTGATTTTAAATCTTTGAAAATTACAATTTCTTTTAACAAAACATTTTACTTTCCATATGAGGACTTATCGCTCACTTGGCGTAAAAGTCAACCTCGCTTGAGGTAAAATCAGCCCTGCAACTTGCAGTATACTCAAAAATTAACTAAACTTTTGAATACGAAATTGTACTTATCTTATTATGATCGTCCATCCTTTTCTTGGCCCAATCTTTAAAACTTGAGTAAGTTGTGGCCTGGTTCAGTTTCCTCGTTTTTCGTTGTTCTTTCGGAGCCTGCTCGTCTCTTTTTCTTTTGAAATTCCGTCGTTGTATCCTCGGCAATTTCCTTTGTAGAGGAGGTTGCTCCGCTGGACGTTTGGTGGACTGGGCCCTTCTCTCCTGGGCCCTTGCTCGTTGCTTGTCCTGGTTCCTGCTGTATTCGGGAAGTTGATTCTCAGGCTGCAATCGACGTTTCTTGCTTCTCAGGCACCTGTCCGATGATTCCACAGTTCTTTTGGATACATTGGGCTTCCCTTGCCCATTCTGCTTTCTTCTCTTCGTGCGCTCGTAATTCCGTTCGTAGATTTGTTCACCTGCATCGTGAGACTTTCTTTTGAAACCACCTTTTTGGTTCTTATTTCTTTGTTGGGGAGGAGCTTTCTTCTTCTGACATTTCGATGCCGTTGTATCTGGTTCCTGCTGTTTTTGCTGACGTATATCTTCCTGGCTAGTCGATTGCCTCGGATCCTGAAACGAATCTTTAAATACAGCCATTTTGCTGCGATTATAGAACGGTTTTATTTGGTCCACATTCGCTTTGAGCGTTTGACCATCATTTCTTTTTAATATAACCACTGCCCCCGTAATTTGTTCAATTGTGAACGGGCCTTCAAAACGCGGAAAAAATTTCCCCACCTTTTCCTCTGGGGCATTTGACAAGTTGTGTTTAATCTTCAACACTTCATCTCCCACATTGTACTTGACCTCTCTTCTTTTTAGGTCATAGTACAATTTCTGTTTTCTTTGGGCCATTTCTATATTTTCCGTCGCTTCCCGTATTAACTTTTGTATATCACTCATTTTAAATTCTTCTGCCCTTTCCTGTACAAAGAACAGTTTATCTAGGGGGGTCAAGATCTTTCTTCCTAAGAAGAGTTCAGCGGGTGTTTTTTGTGTAGTATCGTGTTTGGCGGTCCTAAGGGCAAATGCAAATTCATTTATATGGCTATCCCAGGTAGAGTGATAGTTTTTCACATAACTACGAATTATTTTCACTACATTTCTATTCACCCGTTCCGCTATGTTTGACTGCGGACGATACGGGACCATCTTTAGATGACGTATGCCCAGTTTTGCACACATTTCCTCAAACATTTTACTAACAAACTGAGGACCATTGTCTGAAATAACTTTTAGGGGCGCCCCGTATTTTAAAATATACTTATTTAGAATTGAATCTACTACAATTTTTGCAGACGCGCGTTTTAACGGAATTAACTCTAACCATTTGCTAAAATGATCCACTATAACTAAAAGATATCGGCTTTTATTAACTTTACTTCGAGGGTAAGGTCCAAGTAAATCGATGCCTATTATTTGATTTGGGAATTCTGATTTAATACTATTTAGGAACCCGGCCGGGCGGAAATTAACATAATTATTTAATTGACATGTTGGGCACGACTGGACATACGCCCTAGTAAACTTTTGCAGTTCTGGAAAGAAAACTGCCTCGCGAACTCTCTGAACAGTTTTTCTTATACCTAAATGAGCCGAAATGGCACAATCATGCAACTCTTCTAATACATTCAACCTCATGCTAGCTGGGATAACCGGTCTATATTCATGATTCTCATTAGTAGCTTTCGTATAGAATAACAGTCCGTCAATTAATTCGTAATTTTCGGCCCTATTTCTTATCGGCACAATATCCGGATGATTGAAATTCTCAGGGTCGGCCAAATAATTGTATATATTTTTGAACTCCGGATCTTTTTTGAGTTCGGCTATTACTGTTTCACGAGAATCTAATACTTTGGATGTTAACATGGCTATCTTAATTACACTTCCATTTTCATCTAAGTTAATTCTGCTTAAAGCATCTGCCACAACATTTTCTTTTCCCGGCGTATGTTTAATTATTAGGTTATATTCCTGTAATTTGAGAGCCCACCTTATTAATCTGGGTGATAAATTTTTTCCAGAATAGAGTCTAGTGACCGCCGCGTGGTCGGTATATACAGTTACTGGAGAACTTCCAAAGAACACACGAAATTTCTGTACTGATGCTAACACTGCGAGAGTTTCTCTCTCTGTTGCGGAATAGTTTCTTTGGGTTTCATTTAATGTTCGGCTGAAAAAAGCCACGGGCTGACCATTTTGGGAAAGCACTGCACCAATCGCGAAATCTGAAGCGTCCGCTGAAATCTCTAATCCCTTATCCCCTTCTGGAAATTTTAAGACGGGAGCTTGAGTCAATGCGTCTTTCAATTTTTGAAACGCCAAGTTGGCTTCTGCTGACCACGAAAACCTAGCTTTTTTTCTTTTCAACTTTAGCAGTGGCTCAGCTATTTTTGCAAAGTCTTTAATGAAAGCCCGGTAATATGAACACATCCCGAGAAACGACGATAATTTCTTCGCTGTTTTAGGAACAGGATAATTTCTAATGGCTACTATTTTTGACTGATCCGTTTCGATTCCCTTTTGGGAAATTTTAAATCCTAAATAACGTAACTCTTTTGCGGCAAATTTACATTTAGACGCATTTATCTTTAAACCAGCTTCGTTTAACAATGAAAATACTTTTCTTAAATCTTGTAAGTGTTGTTCTAGAGTACTACTCGTAATTATAATATCGTCTAAATATATGAAAGTGCTTTTACCAAGGACTGGTCTTAAGACGATGTCCATACATCTTTGGAACGTTGCCGGCGCGCCGGATAATCCGAACGGCATTCTAAGAAATGCGTACGTACCAGATTTCGTTATGAACGCGGTTTTGTGTACGTCCTCGGGTTTTACCCCAATCTGAAAATAGCCACTCGTGAGATCTAATGTAGTCATGTATTTTGTAGACGAAATATTTCGAATAATTTCTTCAATTATCGGCAACGGATATACAGGATATTTTGTAACTGAATTTAACTTGCGATAATCTATAGCAAAACGCCACCGCTTCGGGTGCGTAATCGGGTAATCATTATTTTTCTTACACAGGACAACGGGGCTAGCATAACTGCTAGAAATTGGCGTGATGATTTTATTCTTTAACATCTCTTTAATATGATGTTCAATTATTTCCTCTTTTGTCCTATCATATCTATATGGCTTTTGCCTAACTGGCTGAGCGTCCCCCGTGTCAATGTCGTGGTTCACCACCTGCGTAAAGCCTGGTACATCACTAAATAAATTCGCAAAGTGACTTACCAGACCTTGGATTTTCTCTTTTTCCTCTGCTTGTAAATGTTCCAAGTCCAGCTGCGGGGGCTTATCATTCTTCGCTTCAATTGGCTTCATATTTAATGTTAGTTCTCCCCCCTTGAAATCAATTTTTGCTTCTGCCAAACTAAAAAAGTCCACACCTAGAATAATACAAGTCTGCAGGTTACGCACAATATAAAACAGGATTCTTACCTGTTCGTTGTTGATACGCACGAACAATGGTACTTTTCCTAAACAGCTACATTTTTCTCCTTGGGCCGCTATGACATCCGTGTCTCTTGCACTAAAAATTCTGTAACGTCGAAAGTGCTTCTTAAAGAATCTTTCCGATACGAAGCTGCTTTGGGCTCCTGTATCCAAGAGGGCTGTCGCCGGTATGTTGTTGATTAGAACTTCAATCTTCGGCAAACTCAAATTCTTAACGACCACGGTGTTTAAATTGATTTTGGAAGGGTTTTGCGCTGCTTCGGACTTCTTCACCTTCCTCGAAGAAATCCCTCTTAGTTTAAATTCTTTTTCTTCTGGTTGCCCTCGGAATCTTTGCTTGTTCTTCTATTAAATTCCCTTCGTTCGCCGCTCGCTTTAGGAGACACATCTTTCTTCGGCCATTGCTTCGCCTTATTCCCGTAACTTTGATTTTGCTTTTGCTGCGGTCTTGGCGAACTCCACTGACTTCTTCGCTCAAATTGGCGTCGTCGTTCGTTGTCGGCTGTTCTTCGGCTTTCAAATTGTACCGCGAGCTCAAATAATCTGTCTAATGTTGTTGGATTTCTTAGTTCGATGAAATCTTGAACTTGGGGCAGTAGCCTAGGAAGTATAACTTGAATAATTTCAGGATCCGGGCGACTTCCATACAAAAGCTTGAAAACTTGAATTTTCCTCAAAATAAAATTAGACAAATCTTCTATTCTTTCTTGGTATCGGCTAAACAGTTCAGCTTCCAATCTGGCTCGATCTCGCACCACGGGAAATGCTTTCACTAGAGAATTCTTGAAATTTTCATACGTGTATGTGGGGCTTCCTGGTTCCCCCAAGAGATTCTTTCCGATGCACTTGAACCAACTTAGCGCTTGGCCCTTCAAAGCGCTGGTAGCAAGAGCGACTTTCTGAAATTCGTGGACTGGATATAGCATGAAGTGGGAGTCTAGCTTTTCCAGGAAATTGATTACGGCTGTCTTGCCGTCAAAACTTGCCGCTGGCTTCATGGCTGCTCGCATGGTTTGTACGATGTAGCCGAATCCTTCTATGCCAGGAGGTGCTATCTCAGGATTCTGGACAGGTACAGCAGGTGTCTCAGGTTCGTCTTCTTGTTGCTGAGGCCATCCTCTTCTTTCTGTGCGGGCGCCATTATCAGGACTTAGCATTCTGTGTGTATTCTTTGAGAACATGGTAAATTCTGTAAAGGGTTCTTATCCTTACGTTCTAAGTCCTGAACTGGAACAGGGAGCGGAAGGTACGCTATGTTCTGATGTAACTGCTGGGCTGGAGAATAACTGCACGTGAAGGGATTTGAAATCCTCTTTTATTCAATCACTATTAAATACAAACCTCCCAATTCGGGAGAGATACAGAAAGTAAAAGACCACACTTGGGTCGAACTTAACAATCAAATAAACTTAAATAAATTTAAATGTAACTTAAATCAAACTTTGCTTCGCAGAGCAATTCGCGGAAGTTGGCCTCTATCTAAAAGGGTGCGTAGCAAGATATACTAAATACTACCGCACTTTAATTTATTTTACAATGCAATCACGTAGTAAGCACTATGGCTTATAAATTTAAACTGCTAGCTGGTCAGGCAAACGTTGAGCAGCGTGACCGTGATCTGAGGCAAAGCTCTCACACACCGAGAGGTTTCTACCTCTGGCTTACATAGTGCTTGGCTGAACTTCAAAAATTAGCATAAGCTAAAAACGCGCGCTTCTTCTGACAGGAAGTTGAAGCAGAGAGGAGATAGAAAAGATTTAAATTAAAATGAACTTGGTTAGTTTAACTAAAACCTTACAAGTTAAGCTCTTAGAACAACTAACCGTAAAGCTAACACTGATATATTTTAAAGCAATTTATTGGACTTTATCCTTTCTTTAAATGGCCGTTGCAGTAAATTTTTTTCTACATCTTTCATAAAGATTATTCTGTGTCGTAATGGACTTTTCTTTACTTTCTGATGAAAAAAATCTTACATAGCATAAAAAGGTAAAATTATAGTATACTGATTCCAATGTGTAATAATCCCTTGTCTCATAATTCTGCACATTTGTAGCAAATTTTTTTAACGACCATATTCCGTAGTAACTGTTTTCCGATATTCCCGGATATATGATACCATTCAGTCTTACAGCGACTAATCATTCTTGCACACCGATGCAAAGTTATATATGCACTATAAACTTAAAAAATCCTTACCTTTCAGTGTAATCTGTTTAAAACAGTCCTGCCTCAAACAATCTTTCAATTTTCTAATTGTACTTGTCAATTTAATGTATGAGGTTCTTTTTACTTCTTACTTAAGCATTAAGATCTTAAGAATTCGGTTATTAAATATACATCTTACTACAGAATTTTATCCCTTTATTAATATTGTTATTCTCTTTTTTAATTCCTTTAAGGTATTATTTTACTTCCTTTCTGAATATAACGCAAATTTAACTTTCAGTTATTATTTAATATACAACTTTCTGATTCTAAATATTAAAGCAGATTTGTTTTCCTACCCAAAAATATATTCTAAGCTCAAAAACCGAAATTTCACGCATATTTTTCTCAAAAATATAAAAGTTCTTTCTGCCAAAATGCAGAAATGTTGCAAAACTAAGAACTCTTCTAATGAAATTAAATCATAAAAATCATATTTTTATCAATAGGGAGAGATTAATGTGTATGATTTATTTTAAAAGAATTTACGTTAACTTACAGTACAAAACTACATTTCATATGTGGGAAATATTAAAATATTATTATCACATACAGTTCCAAAACTTTGAAATAATACCTGATATGTTTCAGTAAGTCAAAATGCTTCGCATACTGCATGAAATATTTGTACATCATGGTATTATGCATGTAGTTTGGGAATTCCTTGGGCGGAGGGAAATCGCTAAATGCACTCAACTCTTTGCTGGTGTTGATGATAGTTGTTCTCATAACAGAAGGAACGCCTTCAAGATCTTCGTCATGATACCTCCATAGTCCACCAGGATCGCCATTTCTTTCAAAGCACACAGGCTCTAGACCTTCTTCTTTGCAACTCTTTATCGCTGCCAGACCACTGGGTCCAGCTCCAATAACTGCAACTTTTTTTCTTAGAGACATTTCTGTAAAACACATAGACGCAAGGACTTTATTAAAAATAACTTGTGATTATAAGAGAAAAGTGTATCAAAATAAATATTGAGAATGAAAGAAGACTAGATGCTTTGGAAAACTATCTTACAAACCAATAAGTAAAGGAGTAGAAAATGTCTTGATTAAATAACGCCATAATCCTTAGCCATAAAGCTTTAATTCTGTATTTGGAAGACGTTAGTGTGTGACTGTGCTACTTCATAATCGGAGAAAGTTAACAGTCAACTCTAGGAAAGCTTTTCTTTCTCTTTTTTCCCCTTAATGGCGAGTTCTAGCTCTTTACAGGCGTTGGTCACTACTAAGGCCGCAAGCTGTGTTCTCTTTATTACGGAGGCACCTAACACTTAGACCACCACTGCCTCTCTTTACCCGGGCCCTTTGGAACGGCAGAGTCACTAATCACTTGCCCGTCTGGACGTCGTTCTAGAAAAGCTCTATCCACGGATTTATCACTCATTTTTTCTGCTATTCTACTGCGCTAAGTGTTGTTTTAAAAATCAATTGCTACATTTCAATATTTAATACTGTTTCTACTTTGTTTCGAATCCGTTTTGTTTATCGCTTTACGGTCAACCATCTCTTTTTCCTGATGAAACTTATTTCTGGAAGGCAGCTTATGCAAGTCAAGTGCCCTCCTATATCGAAGTCCCTATATTTTGCTTTCAATCTGATTTCAGTAGGATCATTTATTTTTTATTTTACAAATGCCAAACATTAGCGCTTACGCCATTAGTTCACGGACTCTCCAGTACTTTTTGACTATGTCCTCATACCGAGAAAATGCAAAACAATTATTTAAATGTTCAAAATCATAGGGTTATTGGAGTCTCACAAAATACAGTTTGGGGAATCCATCACTCCAATTCTGTAGAGGTGGTCTTGCAAACAGTCATGTCCAGTCAGACGTCTAAATAGAGCTACCGCTGTCTTTCTTGTAAAACTGGAAATTAAAGTTGTCTCTTCCCCCCAGAATCCTTCAACTCTTATCCATAGCACGAACAATGAGATCAAAAAGAATAAAATTCAGCCCATTTTTGGGGTTATAATATAATTCAAATGGTGAATGTACCCACTTTCATCTTTCCCTGCGTTTCAAGTTAACTTTACTCAAGTATAGCCCTCGTAAAAGCGTTTACTCGGTCTCGTATGATCCATGTAGTTAACAGATAGTATCCTGATATATAATTTGTCAGATTTGTACTAAATGATTAGCCACTAGGTTGACATTACTTATGGACTGTTCAAGGATATCAACATTTCTCTGTCTTTTTTTAAAATGACTTAAATTCTAGCCTTATATGGAAAGCATATAAGGTATTTCTCCCGCCTTCTTAGCATACCTTCGTGGTGTAATGGTCAGCATAATCGGCGCGTATTTGAGAGGTCAGAGGTTCAGTCCCGGCGAGGACATTGCTCATTTTTCAAGTCTCCTGCTTCAAAATAATCCTAATGACTGTACAGTGGCGCCCAAACTAAAAACAAAGGTGGCGGATGAAGTTTCTCCACCACCAGAATTTGGCGATTATGTCCCTTAATTCCCAGTCGCCTTTTAAAAAGGGGGTGTATAAGGTATTTCTCCCGTCTTCTTGGTATGTCTTCATGGTGTATTGGTCAGCACACTCGGCGCGTATTCGAGAGGTCCGAGGTTCGAGTCCCGGCGAAAGTATTGCTCATTTTTCAAGTCTCCTCTTTCAAAATAATCCTAATGATTCTACAAGGTTAAAATACAGTAAAATTGGGTGCTACAGTAAAATTGGTTGGTTTGACAAGAATATTAACATAATAGGTTTCAATATGTTTTAGACATATTATGTTGTAGCAAGAGCAATACCGACTATTACGAGCAGTTTTTTATTATGTCAGAAAATGTTTCTCGTGCAATTACTTTTAGTGTGAGATACTGTCTGCCTAGAACTATTCACGACAGTATGTCTAACTGGAGATGATCGCTGTAGTAATGCTATACATTTCAGGCAGAAGGTATTTGAAGCAAAAATCAAACAGTGTTTATCGTCAATTCGCCATTAAATGCACCAAGAATGCAATTTTTACAACTTTTCAAGACATCCCTACTAAAAATGAATTAGGGCTTGTTTCTATGAGAACTGAAGTCTGTTAACATTCTACGGCGAGGTGTTATTGTGGTAACAGGCAGCACACAAAAAATGATTCCATGTGCTAACCGCTCTGTATTCAGACAGCGAGAGCCACTGAAACCCGTTGAGAGCCTGGACTGAAGATTACGCAACTAGCAGAACACATTTTCGGTGCTACTTTGCACAGACATAACTTCAAGCGGTACGCGAAACGCTAGTTTACAATTGACAAGTGGGGTATTGGCCTCCTAGAATGTACTACTTTCCTGAAATCATCCCGTAATAGCTTGAGTGGAAACATCCAACAAAGTGTTAAGGTCATAGAGAGAGAGAGCAAGGCGAAATGATCTGTGCAGTTTATGTTTTCAAAAGTGTTTATCATAACGTTTTCCATCTCCCTGGACACCCAACATACGCTTTTCGCTAGACTGTGGCTTGCGCAACGGACTACCCCAACATCTCCGCTGTATTTACCTGGCGACGGGTCGAATTGGACAGATGTAACGTAAACCTTCAAAGTAAAGTATATAGATTTTTTCAATTTCTCTCATATGCTCATATTTAGCAAAACTGAAACGTCAAGTTCTCCTCATATAATTCGTAGTGGTTATACAATAATAATTGCTCTTGTATTCGATCTTTTCTGTTGATATGTCCTTTTCGACGTGCATTTCCCATGCTTTGTGACAAGTCACTCTTTCTCGAATCTTTTACTCATTCAGTCCTGGAGTATCTGTATGTGAGATTTTATACAGAAGGTCGTTTGGATTTTATGGAAATGATTTTCCATTTAAATTTTCTTGTTAACATTTTAAGATAAAGATTTGGTAGTTTCATCTGCTACTGTTTTTGTTTCGATTGGAAAGCGCAATAAGAGATTTGTTTTGGAGATGGCTCCAAAAATTGATAGATGTCTGGAAGATTACATAAATATACTTCTTGAAGAAAAATATGTTGATCAGTAAACTGTTAAACGATGTAAAATTCCAGATTATTACATTTCAAAGAAAAATATTTTTCATGTATTAAATCTGAAAGGGAAGAAAGAGTG
>KK113069.1:12424-103128 GCA_000611955.2 Stegodyphus mimosarum | reverse complement strand
AGTGTAACTGAAAATAAAACTAAACAAATATCCATGAAACCGCATTCTAACCCTGATAAACGCGGATCCCAATGCGGTTCAAACGCAGATAAATATCAAGAAAGTGAAGTCTCTGACCCGAAAGAAAATCCACCAACTTCATCGACAAAGATCTATTGCATCAGAAATGGAAATGTTTTCCGCCACTGTATGTAAAATCATTCATAAAGATTTGAAGTTATAAAAGATGTTTCAACCTAAAGTTCATCTGCTTTTACCAAAGCTTATTGCGGAAAGAAAACCAGATTATACAAAGTTATATGAAAAATATCTAGGTCCTGATAAATTGAAATTTATGGTAACACTGGATGAATTATGGATATATTTAAGTAACTAATAAAAAGGATTAATTTTCTATTGCTCATCTGACAAAAATGACGGTACGAAATGTATTCGTTAAGATAAAGCTCCCAAAGGGGCAAGTAGTAGCTATTAAGTTTCTCTGCTATTATATAGTTTGCGTAACCATTAGACTGACATGTTAATAAACAAATTTATTTTAAGCCTTCATCAAAGCTCGTATTTGCTGAACTTAAGAAAGCAAGACAAGCGATAAGTCGTCTATTTGTCTGTACGGCTCTGTACGGCATTTAATTAGCATAAAACTATACATTGTTATACATCTCTTTCATCCTTTTAAGCTCAGACATTTTTTAGAATGTGTGATTATTAACTGCCAGACAGTTTTATTCCAAGACTTTTAGAAGAACGTAAAATTTATTCTTTATTAATCTCATTTGCTGCAGCATATACCATCTGTATGATCAGTGACCAAGCCATCAAAACCATTCAAGAGTGGTTTCGAAGTTCGATTTTGGTGGCAATTGAACTAGTTTAGAATGTTGCCAAAATGGCTCTAAAGATTCTGTGAGGTACTAAACGTTTACATTAGTAGTTGCCTTAAATAAAATCTAAAAGGCAAACTTTCCTTCAAGAAGATAGTTAAACTATCTTTAACCATCTATGCTGCCTTAGTAAAGCCAAGAAAGATATCCAGAAGTAAGAGCTTATAATCTTACCACACTAATTTTAAGGGAGAAGCATAAAACATCTCAATATGCAATGACGTTTTTCTCGTCCCCGAATGTTGTTTAACAATTAGACTAGAGTTTTCTTAAGCAATGGCATCAAACGTTCATTTAGCTGTTTAGTATTTAGTTTTAGTTTATGAATATACAGCAAACTACTTTTATTCAACTTTTGGTATTTATCAAATTTTCTATAATTTTTTTTTATGTTTAATTAATAAAACACGTTAAAAAGTAATCTAAAGGTAAGTAAATGCAAGCGTATTTTTCATATTTGGGGAAGGAAGGGGAAAGAAGCAGTGGTAAAAGGGGTGTATGGCGCAAAAAAGGTTGCGAACCCTTTTATTAAATAGTATTTTATTAGACAGTATTTTTTAGTAATAGTATTTTATTAGACAGTACTACGTATCGTTAATTTAAGTCAGTACCGTTAAGAATTTTTTACCCTAGACTTATATATGCGATATAAACCCGTTATTCGTAAATTTAAGAGAAAAAGACTTTATATACCCAAAAGTAATAATCAATTTGATGCTGGTTTGCTATTTATTAAAAATTATAGCAAATCTGATG
The DNA here is from genome assembly GCA_000611955.2 of Stegodyphus mimosarum. Lineage (NCBI taxonomy): Eukaryota > Metazoa > Arthropoda > Arachnida > Araneae > Eresidae > Stegodyphus > Stegodyphus mimosarum. The sequence goes on along the minus strand of KK113069.1, from coordinate 101,488 downwards.
ATGGAACTATTATTTGTTAACGGTTATAGATGTTATAGAAGTGTTTAATAAATATGTCTGAGCTTTCCTACAAAAAGGAAAACAACTGAAGATGTAGTACAAGGTTTTAAACAAGTTTTCAAGGAAAGAATACCGAAATTTATATTGATGGTTAAAAGTATTGAATTTACAGGAAAAGCTCCACAAAAACTATTTACAGATCATGAGACAAAATGGTTTACAACTAAATACTATAAAGAAATTAAGTGTGCTATAGCAGAGAGAATTAATGGAACTATTAAAGGAAAAATGATAAAATATATGCACTCTAACAATGCAAAAAGATATATTGATGTTTTACATAAATTGGTCAAATAGTGTAACAATTTATATGTTAAATCTATAAAAATGTCACTTGTAGAGGCCAGTAAAGTGGCTAAGGAATTTCATAGTATTAAATTTAGTGAAATATTAGGAACTACACAGTCCAGTCACATTAATGTGACCATCTGTCAAAAGCCAGAATAACCACCTTTCGCAGAGCGGACTGCTGCGAGACGTGCAGGAAGAGAGTCACATAGGTCCCTGAAGGTGTTCTCTGGGATGTTGAGCCATGCCGACTCTAATGCCGTGGCCAGCTGCGCTAGATTACGCGGTTGAGGATCCATGGCGCGAACAACTCGATCGAGATGGTCCCACAGATGCTCGATTGGGTTTAAGTCAGGTGAGTTTGCTGGCCAGGGGAGGACGGTAAACTCATCCTGGTGCTCTTCGAACCACGCACGTACACTGGCAGCTGTATGGCACCTCGCATTGTCCTGCTGGAAGATGCCATCATCCTGAGGAAAAACAATGCGCATGTAGGGGTGAACATGGTCCGCAAGGACAGATGCGTACTTGTATTGATCCATTGTGCCTTCCACAATGATCAGTGAACCTAGAGAATGCCAGGAAAACATTCCCCAGACCATAATGCTCCCGCCTCCAGCTTGGACCGTTCCGGCAATGGTTGCAGGGTGGTTCCTTTCAGAGGTTTCACGCCTTATACGCCAACGTCCATCTGTCCGATGGAGCATAAAACGCGATTCATCCGAAAACGCAACCTGTCGCCACTCAGTGGACGTCCAGCTGCTGTACTGGCGTGCAAATTCTAGCCTTCGCCGTCGATGAACAGCAGTCAGCATAGGTGCACGAACCAGGCGTCTGCTTCGGAGGCCCAGACGCAGCAATGTTCGCTGAATAGTACTTTGGGAGACACTTTTGGTAGCCCCTTGGTTCATTTTGGTGGTCAGTTGCTCAACGGTAGCCCGTCTATCTGCCCGAACGCATCTCCGCAACCGTCGTTCGCCTCTGTCATCTATGGCCCGTGGTGCACCACATTTGCCACGTCGCTGATTTTGGACAGTCCCATTTTGCCATGCACGGTACACTTTTACCACGGCGGCACGCGAACAGTTCACAAACTCAGCCGTTTCGGAAATGCTTGCACCCTTGGCCCGAAAGCCAATGATCATGCCCTTTTGGAAGTCGGATAAATCGCTTCGTTTCTGCATTACGCCAACGATTGAAATGTTTTCCGAAGCCCTCACACACCCTTTATATACGCTCAACTGCACTGTGCTGCCACCTGCCTTCTGTGATTGGTTATTTAACTCTGACATGGAAAGTACGTGGTGGTCACATTAATGTGACTGGACTGTGTATATTTAACATAGTGAATGAATGTGTTAATGATAAATGTGTTAAGAGGGAGATGATAAATGTTTTATAGGTAAAGCGAGAAGAATTATCAATGTATTGAACGGATTCGATCCTGATGTATCTATTACAATTTCTGAAAAAGAACAAGCCCAACGAATATTTAGAGAATAAAAACCAGATTAAGAATATAGAGAAAAAGTGATGAACGAAATAAAAGAGAGAGGATATATGGACTACCAAGAATGTTTGGATTTGTATTCGTAAAAATGTGTCCTAATAAATACAAGAATTCAATAGTCTCGGATCGTATCCTAAAACTTTAAAATTGAAAGATTTAAATCCTAGGAAATAAAATCTGATTTTATTGAGAAAAAGTCAAATAAATTTGTAATCCATATTATAAAAATAGAAGTAGATGATAAATAAAAAGAATATCTTTTATAAATATTACGGAGTACTTTCTGACAGATCAATCAAGGAAATTGATGAAGGATATTATATATTCAATTATAAAGGTTGATAGATGGACAATATATCTATGAATCAGAGGAACTATGAAACTCGTCAAATTATTTTGCAAGGTCTTCAATTTATGCCTTAATTTATCCTGATCGGCCACAGGCATTGCATTTGCTTTTCATTTCATTGGGAAAAGCGTTTTCCATCAAAGAAGTTCCAAAAGGATTCTGTGAAGCTGTGATATTAATTAATTTGTTAGGGGTTAAAGCTAATAATGTCTTAACGTATGCGACTGAGGAAGAACTGTCGAATTACGAAAAACTAAGAGTTGTTTTTACGAAATTTCAATCGACACCAAGAGAGAGTCTCAACACCTTTAAACATGTTCAACGCGCAGCAAACGAGTAGAATGTTCAGTTTACTTCGCGACTGATCGCAACATTCGAATACTACTGTCAGGTTAGGGAAACACAAAAGGACTTTAAAAAGTTATGTGATTTAATTGTTGCAGATAAATTGTATGAAACTTTGGATTTTAAAACGAAAGAATACATAGGTTTTCGCGAGGGAAAAACATGTTTTAATCCAACCCAGTTAGGGCGAGAATGTGATGTATATTTCTCATCTTGAGGAAAATCGCTGTCTGAAATGCAGAACTGTAAATTTCAGTCTAACGAATCGTAGCAAGTGTTCAAAACCAAACTATTAAGAATGACTCATTCCGTCGAAATAAGCATCAAAGCAGACCGGATGTGATTCCGTCGGCGCCAGAGAGATCATGTTATGTTTATGGGAGAAAGGGATAAATTTTTCATTTCGCTAGGGATTGTGTAAAACGGTTTGAAAAAACAAACCGAATCAAATTAGGAAACGAAAAGAAAAATAAACCACTGTTAATAACGTCAGTTTTTTCCATGAATTGCTATATACCGATATTTTAGTAGAAAATAAAAGCACTTATCGATTCAGGCGCTCATGTTCCGGTTATAAATTCATCATTAACTGAAATAAAAACGCTCCTAAAGGATAAAATAATACTCAACTCTTGTTTTGATAAAAAAAAATATGGCTAGAGTAGGATTATCTTTGAATCACAATTCACCATGACTAGAAATCATCGTTGCAGCAGTAAATAAACTATCTGTTCCATTAATTTTTAACACCAAATATGTATTCTGAACTTCTAGAAGTAAGTCAGGAAGAAAAATTAAAACGCTTTCCTAACACTGGAAATGATTTTCAAAGTGATCGACATAGGACTTCCATCTCCCTAACAAGGAGTGAAAGGAGAAAAGGAGTTAGCGACATGGAAAAGAAATGAGAAATTCGGGAAGTTTCACCGAAATTTCATGAATCTCATCGGAACCAATCAATATCGCAACAGTGATTATGATAAGATAAAAAGCAGTCGAGCTTCAAAAGAAGAAGAAACCTCAGAAGTTCGTCTCTCTCTTTTGTAGCAAAAAAGGAAGGGATAAACGTAATGTATCTCCGCTTTCACCTGAAAGGAGGCTAAGAGTGAAACTGATGGTAGATCTAGTTTAAATGTTAGAATAAAAGGTCCTAGAAGTACAAGTCCTGTTGTTTCATCTCGAAAGCAGAAACAACGGACCCAAAGATCATCGGCCGAAAACATATCAGCTGATGTACAAAGTAGTCGAGGTAAAAGAAACAAGAAGAAGAAAGATGCCTCTGAAAAGCCTGACCGTGGACCACTTACAACACCACCTTTAAGCAGTCCAAATCGCACAGCTTTAATGCCGATTATGCAGTCATCTAAAAAATCATAGCAAGGAAATGATTCTTCATTGCTGCTTTCTCGTAATTCAGGATCAAACGTACAGTCTGTGAAACATCTTGGTTCACATCATTATTTGGCTGAAGAATAAGCAGCTGACAACATCATCTGATGATAGATCAAATCTTTATTCAAGGAAAGATGCAAATGACTTGCTTTCATTAGTTAAAATAACTGATAGTCATTCTGATTTATTATCTAATGTCTCAAGTAAAATATGCATATTATCGATGCATGACAAAGAAGAATTCCTTAACTCCACAATCCAGGAGAAAGAGATCATTCGTGAAGAGTCCAAAGCGAATATCTTCAAAGTGCAAGAGGAGACCTGAAGACAATACAATTGACGTCGTATAACTGCTCCGATCTACGAAGTCAACGACTTAGTAGCCATACAAAGAATCTAGTTAGGAGGAGGTCTCAAGCTGAGTTCCAAGCTACGTAAACGCTACAATGTAGCAAAATTAAGATGCCATGGTGGACCTGAAGCAACTTCACTTCGGCTGACCACATAAAGCCCTAGTCTGATGGAATTGCAACCTAAGATCATTCCATTGCAAACTGTTTTTTCCAACATCTCCTTTCGTTTTTTCTTTTTTAATATGTTATTTTTCTTCTTCATTTTATGTGTTTTAGTGTTCGGAATTCCTCACATGACGATGGCCGAGCGCTGTGGGAATCGAACTGGAAAGGAATTAAAAACTAGCTGTCTATCGAATCTTGAATTTCTTGGCAGCTCGACAAAAGATTAAATCGCATGACTTAATGTTAAAGATGATTTTTTTTTAAAGTTTTTCGTCTATGAGTTGGCGTTTCTAAAATCAGCTAACGATATTTTTTTTAAAAACAAGGCGTTTACTGATTGCGCGTAGATAATCAGACCTGGACGTATATAGATCTGAATGAAATATGAAACAAAACCTGATAATTGGAACTAGCGGATGTGATTTTTATTTCATAATAATATGTCATCCCCACATACATGTATATTATATACATATAAAGAGAGAGATTGAGATTTGTTTTAACCTTGGTACACCCTTGTTGAATTTCAGATTATGTCAGATGTACAAGATTTTTAAGACTGAAATTCAACTACCTCATTTTATGCCACTGTTCCTTCATTTTTAACTGCATAACTGTATTTAGTTGCAAGTAAAATTTAGGGGGAAAACGCCCTCTAATTTACGTAATTCTGATCCATTGTTTAGGAAGGAATTGAGTACAGAGCGCCGCAAAGCGTTTCAGAATCTAGGATAATAAGCAATCTTGTACAATCCAATTATTTTCAACTCTTGATAAAATTATGCATGCTAGTCGTATGGAACGGGAAGTTCAATGCTTTGAGACAGCAAAGAATTTTAACTAATTTCAGTATTTTTATCCCAAAGGGGCAATTTACCCAGAAGGGCTATTAGTTTCGTTTTGGCATTTTGCGTCGGTTCACTATAAATGTAGCTTCACTTTTCAAATTGTTGCCATCAAATATTAGAGCCCTGTATTATATTTAAAGAAATTAAATAATGAAGAATCTGCATGAATGTGTGTATGTTTCTCGCACTGTGAAAAAATAACGGTACCAAGAGATATCAAATTTTGAATAACGTAGTCCTCCATTCGAATATGAGCATCTGGAAGCTCAAATTTGGAATTTGAATTTATGATCTATCTCATATTTTGTCAAACATTAAATAATTCTTTATTAAGAAACTCAACGATTTCAAAGCGAGCAATGGCAACACTGTACGAAAAAAAAAACATTTTTATCTCCAGTGCGAGAGACTATCTATCGGAAATTCTACAGATATGCTCTTTTAAATATTTTATGATATTGCTGTTGAATTGAATTGTATGGTTTAAGTGAAGAACATGATATTTAATAAGGTAACACACAAAACGTTAAAAAACGCCCCTTTGAGCGTAATATAAGATCTGAAAGCTTTCATATTTTTATTTTTTTTATTATAACTCTGAAAAATAAACAAAAAGCAATTGCGAAACGTGTTACAGATAACATAATTATATTTTAATTCCTTCTGTAAATTTTAAAATACTTTTTCGAAGTTTTCGACGAGGTAACACAAGAAGTGTCATCAGAAATAACGGTTTCTTTTTCAAAAATCTTAGGAATCTTAGTAAGATTATCAAAAGGAATCTGAGTAAGATTAATGGCATGTCAGATGAAAGCTTACAAGGACAAAAATAAAGGCATGGGGTTGTTACAAGAAATAGAGTTGTTAATTGATGACATACTGAAAGGTTGTCAGAATGGTTGAAGCTTATCTCTAACAACCAGCTGGTGACGCAGGCAACTTTCCTGGATCCCCGTTTTAAGAAATAGGGATTCGCTGATGATCTGAAATACCGAGAGTGCTGCGATAATGTTGCAGTAAAATAATGAAACATTTAAATGTGCAGTATCAGACGCCACAAATACAGCAATCAAATCCATTTGTAACATCTAATGAGAACTCTTTCATATGGGAGGACTCCGATGCAGTTATCAACAAACTTCAAAGGGCACAGAACTCGGTATCTGCTGCAATAGTGGAATTAAATAAATATTTTTAGAGGATTATTTACCTAGAAGTAATGGTCCCTTATTGTGGTGAGAGCCCCGGAAGCTAATTTATCCCACGTTGTATGAACTTCTTCTAAAACGATTCTGCATCCCGGCTACTTCAGTGCTCTGTGAACAGATTTTATCGAAAGCAGGCCAGATATGTACTGAGAAAAAGAGACCGCCTCTCCTCGGGGAAGTCAAATAAAATTATGTTCATAAATAAAACCATGATTAGTTTTTGATGGTAGACTGGTGTATTTTATTAAACTTTTAGTGTTTATTTTTGCATTGTGCTTTATAGCACTAAAAAAATATCAATTATAGTAACAAAATATTGTAATCTTTACCAAAAGGGAGTTTTTCATTATTTTTCAACTTTTGATCATTTTTTTATTTCCAGAATTTTATTGTTAGTTTTATGCAGAAACGTGTTTTGGAAGAATCTCAAAACTACAGTTTAAAGAAATCACTTCAGGGCGTGAGAGGTTTGATTCAGTTGATTCCAGCGATCCCATTCCTTGCTCGATTATTTCTGCTTTATCTTTGCATACCGCTCTTGATTCATTTCCGTTCCGAGCGCATTCAATAAGGTCATTGTTAATGAGCGGTTAATCGTAAAAAAGAACTGATTTACTTCAGTGAACGAGCGGCTCCGATCTGTTCCCTTGAAGGAGAGTTTTCTCCATCTCTGTTTTCATGTCCATGATGCCGGTCTTCTCTTGCAATGCTTTATGTAAAGATTTAACCTTCTTCTGGAAAATCAAAAACTCAACAGTATTGCTTATGTCTTCTAGCGAGTGAGACAACAATTTCTCCATGTCTGAAATCGGGAACCAACCTCTTTTGTTGACAATGTTTGTGTAATTCAACATTTTATTGCATCTTTCACGGTTTCGACAATACGAACTTAATCCTTCATTGCATAATGCACCCTTCACTAGTAGAAATTGGTTGATTTATATCCCGAGCTGTTATTGATATAATTTTTCTCTCGTCATACATACGAGGTATTTTCAACTTTTCTTCTAAAGTAATTGTAGATTCTGGTTTGTAAATTTACTTATTGCCAAAGCATTCGGTTTTGCGTTTCGAATCCATTTTAAAGATAAAAAAACAACGAACATTAACGGTGATAAACAAGTGACTAAACTAGCCACGCTAATATCATTTGAATGCAAGAAAGTAAGGATCATGGAAAGGAATAATTGGTTACGGAATATCCTTACTTCTACTTGGTTTCAATTGGATGCCCCCGTATGAAAGCTGTGAAATAAGCTTTGTTCAATGATTTTAAAAATCATCTTTAATTTTCACACAGCAGGTGGATATTTATCTCGGTTTTTTTATATTCACTTCCAGAAATTATGTAAAAATAGTTATAATAGGACAAAAAGCAGGTTGTCGACTAGGAGATAACTCATTTGCAACCTATTATGAAAATACTCATAGCTCCAGTGCAGTTGGGTGGTTTCGTAATTCTATATACTTCTTGCTAGATGGAGCTTTGCAAATTAGGTGGTTGAAATAGTTCGCTAAGTGGAAGAATAACCAGTTATATTTTTATTATGTATTCGTAAGATAATTAAAGAATTCTTCATCCATAATAAGGAAAAGCGAATAAACGAAAACCTAGATTACATGATTGCATATGTATTCACGTACTTACCATCATTCAATATGACCTCTTTCTGTTTGATTAATTCCTTGTTAATAAAAGTCATCTGGTTTAGAATTCTGTTTTAGCGTTTTGCGCATCATCCAAAATTTCAAAGACCAAGGAATTTTGTAACGATCGTGAAAGATGATAATTCGAAGGAGTGAAATATGGGGATAAGATAAAACTCACAAACCAAAGTCGAGTAGTTTTTCCGACAGATCAAAGTAGCATGAAATCTGATGTTAACTTGCTGAAAGGTAATGCTCTTGAAATTTTTAAGTACTGGCCAGCTTACGTATCCCTTTTTATCTAAACTATTTACCTCAAGTGCTGGATGTTGGCAATGCATATCTCCGTTAATAGTTTGGTTACGTAGGAGCAAGTCCCAATAGTTTGTTCTCTTCATATTCCACGATAAACTTAAGAAAGCATTTTTGGGATGCAACGCTTTCCTTTTTTTATGTAGGCAGTTTTACGTAGTCTACTACGGGACGCATTATCCTTTGATTTTTAATACTACGATAGAGTACTACTCTTATCACAAACGAAGCCGACCAGCGACCTAGCCGCAGCCTAAGGCAGAATTAACATTTCTCATTACCCTTGCCGCTCAGACAGTTATAGTGGTTAGTGACGCTGACTGCCGTACCGATGAGCCCGGTTCGAATCCTGGAGTAAGTATGGTTGTTTGTAAGGGTATAATATCTAATAGGCAAAGAAGCACTCAAAATGCATGGCTAGCCGAAAGTCTTATCGAGAAGTTGGTGGTAGGGTAAGAGGGGTGAGAGACCCTCAGACCGCCTCCGTGGGTGTTTTCCCTCAAAACTGAGGCGGAAGCTTAACAGTTAACTAAGTTCAGCAATACCTCAACCATCTGTGCTGTTACAGTGGTGCTGACATAACTTCTACCTCTACCTGCTATCACCCTTTACAATTGGTTCTCCGTTTTCGCTGCGTTTCAGATAAATAATCTGAACCGATTGATCCAGCATTGTGATGTCCCCAAGTGCGTGCATTGCTTTTAAACTGTTGCTCTGTGTAGAACAAGCATTTTCTTTAATTCCTTAGCAGTTGCATGGGAGGCATGGCTTGATCTGGAATCTGCTCAGAAACCTCTGGTCCGGAGCTTGATTGATCTACACAGCTTTTGTCTTCATCCCTGAATTTGACGAAATGTAAACTGCGTAAAAAATGGACAGTTTTATATCTCAGTTTTTATCAGTTCTACTGGGCCGACTGACGGAATTCAATTTGCGTTTTCCATGTCTCGAAAGCGCTACTTAGGATGTATATTAGATTTATATATAGCTTTGTTCTAATATAGGTATTTTGACACAAAATGGGACCTTTTTCTGAAATAGCATACTTTTCATATTTCGATTCTACAACTCAAATTATGCCTAAATATTAAAATTAGTAAAATTTGGGGCGAAATTTACGGAGAAATTCAAAAATTTAACTTGGCGCATTTTTTTCAGTTTGAGCCAAGAATAATTCCCTTGGCGAACTTCTTAATTTATAGCAACCTAGTACTTTCCTTTCCCTTCCATTGAGCAGAAGGGAAAAAAAAGTCACATCGTTTCTACCTTTTTACATTGTGGATGAGCGGGAAAAAAGTCACATCGTTCTTGCTCTCAGATAATTTTAACAAAGTGCATAAACCACATTTTCATTATTTTCGCTTTCAACAAATATGATATGCCAAATTTCAAAACGCGCCAATATATAAATTCACGTATATCTTCGGAAATTTTGAACGAGAGCTCTAATTTTTTGCAAGTATGCTTAGAAATACACCTACTTTAAGACGATTGTAAAAATTTTATAGGTTATAATTCAAAGTGTTTTTTGAAAAATTTATAAAATTATTTAAAAATACAAATTTAAAAATAAATCATAAAAAATAGGTGAATTTCATTTGGAATGAACTTAAATTTCGAACTGCATAGGAAGGAATCAAATAAGTTTCATAAAAAAAGAGATATTAATAAATACATACCAAATTGAATTAACACTGAGGAGCTAAATTTTTGAGAGCTAATTTTACAAAACTTGAGCGTTTGGCATAATTTGAGTCGTAGAATCGAAATATGAAAAAAAAATGGCATGTCATTTCAGAAAAAGTCCGATTTTGTGTCAAAATAACTACACTTTAAGAATGTGATCCTAAGTCACGCTTTTAAGAGATGAAAAACGGAATCTGAATTTTATCAATCGGCCCAGTAAAACGGGAGATATAGAGCTGTCTCTTTTTTTTTGCGCAGTGTACTACCGAAAAATGTATCCTCCGCCTTCATTTGGCGAATGTTTCAACTACTACTAATGTTTCAGCTACTTTAAGGCTACAGTTCTGTCTCTTTCAAACTCGTACAATAAACAATGTATGATATGCTCCTTCTCCTTTGTTATTTTTAGCCATTTTGAAGTGTTATGAATGATTTACAAGCATTTTGACGTTATGTGCTATCTGCCTACGCGTTTTATCAACTAAAATTTCCAGTCATCATAGCGTCATGTATGATATCAAATCTGCTCCTAATTTGGATCTTCAAAATCCAAAAATGGGACGAACTTTTTCATCAGACCAATGGTTTTTTTAACTATAGATGACAGATTTCAATAAACGATAACTGGTTCTTTCAGTTGCTGTGATGCTTTACTTTTGTAGTTAGGTAACGAGGGTTTTACAAATGGTAAGTGATGAAATAAATAATTTAGTTATTGATAAATTTGATAGTTTACATTAAGTAACAAGCTAAGAAGTTCGCAACTTTTCAACCTTTATTGAGATTATGATTTTAGACCGACAATTAGATACCTAGAGCTTGTCTAAATACTGCATTAATATGCTTGATGAAGTGAAATTATAAAATGCAATTATCGCTCTATAATACGGTGGTCTTACAACATTGCTCGAGAATTGTGAAAAATCCGTCTTTAACAATATTTCGCTTTAATGCTGTTCAACTAAGGACAAAAGAAATTGTTATTAATGGTGCCTACGGGAACTGTAGATATCTCGACATCGCAGCGTGTTAAGTTACATCTTAATAATGAGAAATCCTTGACAGCACAGGACTAAAATTATCAAAAAAAAAAAAAGAAAAAAAATACTTAGTTGCGGCCTATTTAGCTAAGAACTTGGAATTATATTTCCTAAATGAAGATCTTTCTATTGAAAGCAACAAAAAAATTTAGAAAGAACTTAATCACTGCTTAGTTCTATGCAAATAAAATTTATAAAAATCTCTCAGCTAAAAGCAAATAATCAGGCGTAACAGGTTTTTTGCAAAAGATAGCGCATAAATGTCAAAATATTGCTGAAGGAAGATCAATATGAGAATATCTCTTCAAAAATAAAAACGCCCTAATTTTCTGGTGATTAGCAGCAATGAAGAGAAAACATTGCATAATTCTAATGTCTGTGTGATAGTTATTTAATAAACATACTTGTCTTAGTCACGAAAAAATTTTTTAACTTTTTTGAAACTTACTTAATTGCTCAGTAAGGCGTAACGAACATCCTTCCTGTAAAGCAATTATAAGCTATTTCTGGGTGCCAGGTGGCATTTGAGAATAATGCATCTCTCTAGCTCCCAGTCTATTATCATTTGAATACCCATTGATAACTTATTCCACTAAACTGTACACCTCATAACCTTAAAAATTTGTCAAATAATACAGTTGTTGTTTTTTTTTCTTTTCTTTTTTTTCACATTTAGGTATTGTAGTGATGTAAGCAGTAAATTAACAAATAAAAAAGTTGATGCTGCTGTGGCGAGTTCCCAGACTTGTTCAGGAATGGACTGTTTATCATTCGTAATAATAATAAAACTAAGGAAGGGTGTTTTCGCTAAATAACGAAGAAAACAAATTATCCTAATATTCAGTTCCAAGCTTTCAGTTATCTTGTCTTTCAGCTTTGATGCATGCGCTTCTTTCTGCTATTATTGGTTTAATCCCGTCCTCTCTAAAGGTTAGTTATAGAATAAGAAGGGTGCGAGACCTTCGGATTCCACCCTTCTAATGACCCTCGATCGTCTTTTAGGGACCCTCGGTTCCATTGGAATGGAACTCAGGGCAAATAGCTATAGTGTGTGTTGAAAAAAAAAAAAAAAATAATCCTCTCTAAACTAATCCAAACTGTTCCTCACATATCTCTAAATATCCCTGTTCTTACCACTAACGGCACGCCTGTCACTAGCCTGGAATCACTGCACTAGAGTAGAGTTAGTACATCTTCCTTGTATACTCAGTCGTATATGTGTGAGGAGACCGAGTTAAGCAATCAACATTCACAAGGGTTTTGTTTTGAAAATTCAAAGTACTCGTATCTTTAAAGTATCAAAATGTGCTCCTGAGGGTATCGATGCTCCTAGTCGTTATGAGTGCGTTATAATCTTGTAACACATATACTTTGCCATTTACATCTGCATCAGCAAGTACTACATTAATGCCGAGGATATCGTTTCTACTTTTCTGAACTCTATGTTTCTGTCGTGTAAGCACGTAAAAATCTATCCAGTACCCTAGCCTCCTCCCCAAAAAATGTCACTCCAAATATACATGAATTTCTATAGTAGATCTACTAGGATGATAACGTGTACCTGACTGCTTCTACACCAAATAAAACTCAAAATCGCTTTGTAAGTAGTATCTTGACTCATCTATAATAAGCACTTTCATTGGGCTTTAATTTACGTATTTGCATGGATCACTCAACTACTGTTTTATACGATTAATTTTACTTCAGGATCACAAGGTACGATACAGTAAAGACCGTCGTTTAAACAAATTGAAAATTTTTTATCAAGGAGGCAGGCTTTAACAAAGCACAGTGAAATTCTCAGGAAGCTTTTTCATGACAAGAGCTAAGTATTGGATATTCGAAAAGAACCTACCTTTTCTGCATCACGTGATAGTTCAATTTTTTATTATCACGTACACTCTCCTATCATTATATTGAGCCCACCAGCGGTCGAGCGGTAAAGACGCTGAACACTGGTAGTTCGGTCCGAGGTTCGAATCCCGCGAACGGGCTGGCTGCATGGGCGTTTTCGTGGTTTTCTTCATGTGTAACGTGTATACGAGCCAGTTTCCCTTAGAAAGACCTCCACGAAGGCATTCCTCCCTTTAGGCAGATAGCCCTCGTGTGCTTTGCCATAAATTGAATAACCCAACCCTATCATTATATTTATCGATTTTAATCCAGAGTTTTAAATTTTCATTTCTAAAATGATGAAGGAAGATTTATCAGAAAGATGAAGCAGAATGTAAAATGCAACATGAAAGAATTCGGAGTAAAATCCATCATCGCAGCCGGAGTAATTGCTAAACTGATCCATATTTTCAAAAGTTATAAAGGCCGAAGGCCTCAGCATGGACTTGCAGTTTGATACGTTAGTAGAAATCCAATTACAATTTCATTTCGTCTGTTTTATAGCTAAATTTAATTTATTGTTCAATTAAATTAATAAATTATTTTTAACTATGCTACTTTTCTTAATCAAAGTTAATTGCATTGCGGTAATTCACATTGAGATAAATAATGCTTTGCATAAATTTTGTGCGTTTAGGTTATCTTAAGTGAGAAGGTAAGTGAATTTGTCCCTTTTAACTTTGATAGTGGGTGTATGTAAACAGCTAAAGTCTAAAATCGATTTATTTCACATTAAAAAAAATTCCAAGTTGATCTTTCTGTCAACAAAAACCGCATTAAAAATTTTCAGAATATACTTGGTGATTTCTTTGCGGAATTTTACGTTTAAAGAAGAATCACAGCAGAACACTTTTGTTTTTTAAGTAAAATCTCATAAACATGAAGAACTGACAAATAATAATTATTCAAAAATCCTACAAAAATGAAGAACATAAAAGTTAGTCTCTATTAATATATGAATACTTATCATAAAGTGGAGCAAAAGAACAGCTGAAATAAAAAGTATTTCGAGTAATAAAACGAAATAAGTTTTATGGGTTGAGCAAAGTTTTAATTTTAATTAAATGAAAAAGATTCGACAGTTATCAGTATTTGTTTTCTCCCCCCCCCCTTTTTTTAACTTTTTTTTATAACTCAGTGATATCTAGAATGAAAAGAATGGCGAATTTTTCATTTTCTGTAGCAAAGAACATCCGTAATGCAATATTTTAGCATTTATTGTTTTAAAGACGGTTGCGTACAAAGCAGGTGTAACCCAAGGCTAAAGAAAGGGCTAAGGAAAAGCCCTAGGTGGCACAAGCGTGGCTGCACTGGGCAGCAGGTTGTAAAGTTTTCACTGGGTGACAAAAACCTAACGCCGGCCGTTGAATATGGTAAACATGCTCTTATTTCTACGAACAGGAATTCTCACTAGTGACAATTACTGTTTAAATTACAAATTTTAAGGCTAAGCCATAAATTTGAGTTAATTAATTGTAGTAACCGCACTGCTGTTATGTACACAATTCGTAATTACTATCTTCATTGTCCGTTTCTATTTATTTCTTCACTTGAAGGAGTATTTATCCGCTTATATACATGATGAACATCGATATTCCTATACTGATACATTTGAACAGAATTTCTCATGCGAGCGTCATACAAAAATTTTCAAGTCAGATTCAGAATTTTTATTTTATACCTGTATCAATATCTCCACATCACACTTTCTAAACGCTTCTTTAACTTGCTTCATTATAAAAAGTTATATAGAAGTTATGAATTTCCCTCTGTTATGTTCAAATCAATTTTTGGCATGGTGGGATCTTTTTAAGAAGTACTGTAGGCGATTTTAGCATCTTTTTACGTCTCTTATGTAATAAAAGGAAAGTAACACAGATTTAATTTCACAAAGCACGGCATAATGTTTCGCAAAGCGTAACATTTCTATTTCTGTCAGTTGTGCAAAATAAACTAAGCAGCTACGTTTACTACATTTTTACTCATTTCCCTCCTGATCAAATTAATAGGTTTCATTTATAAACAGAAGATTTTTTTCTCAGCATTTCAGCAGCTAATTCTCGAATGCAATGTAAATTTATTCGCTAATTTTAAACTTCGGTTACTTCTTTAATCCCCCCTTTTTCCCCCATTTTACGCATTCACTAATGCAACTACAAGAAAACTGAGCATTACAGAAGAAAAACTATTTCAGTTCTTCATCTGTAAAGTGCATAAGAAAATAATTTTTTAAAATAAACATAGTGAGGATAAGGCAAAACATGTTTAACTTTTTTTATTCCGTTATTGATAACTTTCGTATAAGAAGATTCAAGCTAACTGATTTAAAAGTATAACTTGATTTAGACAAGAAATGGCCCATGTGTCTGAGATTTTCATTTACATGTGTAACACGGATTAATCAACCCTAATAAAATTATGTGCAGTCCAACACGTAAAGTATAAAAATTTACAAAAGGAAAATTGAGATCAGTTAAACATACCTCTTTGCAGTCTCACAGGCAGGACCCTAGACGTGTATGAAAGTATGAAGCTGATTTAAAATCAACAGTTATCAGATGTAATGTTTGAACTTTATCACCTGATAACATATGTATGACGTTCTAATTTAAAAATTAGCCATGTGAAGAGCTGTTATGTTCAAGGCATGAATAGCTGCTGATAAGATGCTTTCCATCTTTACTTGCGTCACATATTATCAGAGAACTTAGATATTGTTGCCATAAAACCATTGAACTTAGATAAGCTCGAGATGTAAACAAAGCGCTGACATATAATAGAAGTTCAGATTCTATAAATAATCCAGAAAGTGAATAATAAGCAAAAATACGAAAAGGAGGATGCAGAAAGCTATCATTTATCACAAATAAAATTGTCCGATAGAAAGAAATAGCATAAGCTTTCTGTTCTTACCATCATTTGCCTACTAACCTTGAAAGTAATGTTTCTAACGTTAAAGGGAATACTAGTATTTAAAATTGCAACAATTGAACCTCCTAAATCCAACGCTGGAAACTTAACGTGTTGGCTGCCTGACACTTATAATAGGTTAACTTGTCATGGCATTTATCATGTGGGGATATTACATCCAATTACCCTTAGAAAGCTCTCTCTGAAGGCACCTGGCCTGAAGTAGATATGCCTGAAGTACTGTATTACAGGCAATAAATAACAGCCAGACAAAAATCAATAATAGATATCAGTTACAGAGCAAATATACGAATGGAGACTATGTAGAAGATAAAGAGTAAACACGTCAAAATTTCCCAACAGAAGATAAAAAGCTTTCAAATGGAGAAATGGAAAATGTCTCCTTTCGTTTCCATCAGTAAAGAAAAAAGAAATATAGTTAATCAGCTTTAACTAATAAATGACGAAAAACTTAGCGAAGGAACCAGTAATAATATAATGCAAGGTAACAAAACGTAGTTACTGTTTAAAGTAATTTCTTCAATCTGGTGCATTTTATTACTATTGGATTTTTGCTCATGAAATGTCACGTTTGACAGTCAAACATCAGATAATGATAACCATCTTAAAACTCACTGTCATTAATCAAAACAAGCATTGTTAAATTCAATACACTTCTCCAAAATGAGAAATAAATGCGTTCATGCCAGTTTCATAGAAACGCTATACTTAAGACATTCTTCAAAGGCGTTTCTAGCAATTGCTTCATTTTTGAATCATTACTTCACGAAGAAATGATCCAAATGTGTGAAGAAAAAAAAACAGCAGTAGATTAGCAAAAACGTCTGGTAAAAATTATGGGCAGGAAAAATTTCAGATTCCTATACGTTTTCTATTTTTTGGATTGCTGTTCTACAAACCCGCTTTCGTATCCACGTCACAGATGGGGAAAACCACGAAAACTATTATGCAACAAGCCCGTTTGCTTGCAATCGTACACAGGTGAAACTACCAGTATTCAGTAACTTTACTGCTCTGCCACTGGTGGGCTTGTTTTGGAGAGTTTGTCTAGCTTTCAGTCAACATATCCTGTAATTTTACTAATTTTTTTTGCGTTTATTTACAAAGCATTTTAGCTTTCCCAAGAGCTTAAAAGTAATGGGAAACTCTTAAATTGTTTACAGTTAATTTTTGTGCCTTTATCATTTGCAGTTTGGCGTGTTACATGCCATTATACCTAGTGTCTAATAAAGCTGTAAGGTAGATTAGTGTTGGTAGTATAATTTATACTTTTTCCCCCTCCTCTGCAAACTGGCATTTTTAAGAACATATCTTTTAAAAAACAATAAATATATTTATTTCGATAAATTGATAATTTTAGTCTTTTAAAAAAGGAGACTTTATATATCTCCATATATAGGGATACATGATTCTTTCACACGAAATACATTTTCTTAATCTAAAATCTAAACAATTTCACCAAAGTATTTCACGACATATCTATTAGAATTTAATATATAATATTTAAAATAAACAATGAAAACTGTAAGTTTTGCTTCTTAGTTACAACTAGAGCATAGATCTGTAAACATTCTTTCTTTTAAACTTAGCGCTGTAAATCTACATAAAAATTAGGAAACAAATATAATAATAAATTTGAGTTTGAAATTATAAAAATGCAATAAGCTGAAAATAGTTTTAAATATAAAGAATCAGAAGCATGCAATAGCACTAGCAAAAATAACGAGTGAAAATTTAAAAAATTATGACATCGAGTTAGCAGATATTTTCATTATCATTTTATTCATTTCATTTTTGGTATAATTTCACTGAAATATTAGATTAAAAAAATCCAACTTTTCATTCTCCACCTCCCTTATCTTTCAACTTCCTGTTCTTTCAGAATCAGACGATAAGAAAATTCTTTACATTCAGCCATTCCATTAAAATTCAATCAGTTATATTTATATGCAGTCTGCAAATTTAAATTTCGGTTATTATATTAATTTATTTCTTGCAAAATCTGCCATTCTGGCCAAATCTGGCTTTGTCATATTTTCCACGTAAACATATTTCTAACAGAAAATATTAAAAAAAAAAAAATCTGAAAGGTTTCAGATTTTAATTACGTCCAAAGGGGCGTTTATTTAACATTTTGTGTGTTACCTTTATTTGTTAAATACCATGTTCTTCGCACTTAAACCATAAAATTCAGTTCAACAGCAATATCGCAAAATAATTTTAAATTGTGCATATCTTTAGAAATTTCGGTACACGTTCTCACGCGCTGGAGATAAAAATGTTTTTCTGTACAACGTTGGTATTGCTGGCTTTGAAATCTTTGAGTTTGTTAATGAAAAATTCGTTAAAGTTTTAGAGAATATTGTAACGAATTTCACATTTATTTGGCTATTTATTTAGAACTGTAATTAAAATTCCTTTTTATTTTCCCGTGCAACGCACGCAGACGATTTTTGAAGAGAAAGCTACGTCAAAAAAAATAAATAAAATAACCAACAAAGAAACATAAGCACTAAATTGAAAAGTGATACGCCGTTTCTTGTGAAACAACGCAAAACGCCCAAACGAAAGTAATAGTCCTTCGAGACTAAATCCCTTTGGACTAATAATAAAGACAGACCTAAAAACTTGAAATTTAGAAAGCTCAGAATAAGAAAACAATTGTTTCCTCTGGCTAATATTGAAAAGTTCTTATCCGTATACTGTCTAACAAATTATGTGATAACTGCTGTAAGGAACTTAACTATTTTCTTTTAAACGTTCATGTGATTTGCATAAGACAGCCCACAGTGAAATATGCTCTAAGTCATCTCAAAACACGTATTGTTGCATTATATGGTATAGTCTCAATTAAATAAACTAATGCATAATAAATGCAAGGAAAAGATTCATCGCAAAAAGAGTACTTTCGATTATCTCTGGTTTGGCAATGAATTACATATCACAAGATTAGGTAACTGGATTTGATATATATAAGTATTACTTGCTATCCTTACTATCTTTTTCCCAAATATGATCCCGAATAATCATTTTTTTAATCGAAGGTAATTAAAATTTTAATATTTCTTGATGAAAGCGTATGTATCAGCTTGATTTTTATAGATAAAAAGTTTAGCAGCTTAGCAGTTTTGACACTTTTATGGAAAGCAGCAGCATTTCGATCAGCGCATGTTGCCATATGTTTTAACATCAATTTTAAAATCACCTGAATGATAACTGGACATGAGCAAATCTCTCCATTACCAGTGCCCAAGTGTCACCCACTTATGAGCGCTAGAAGGTCAGTTTTAGAAGACAGATCCAAATAAAAGTACGAGTAAACTCTGTATCTCTTACTTACTGCGTTTCTATGCCAAGCTGAATCACTTTAGTTGAAGGGGCGGAGAAGCTACTTTTATAGACGCACCCTAATATGCATATCAATAAACATCCTTCACATAAATTAGCAACAAAAATTAATGCGAGCAAAGTCGTCCCTTCCGCAAACATTACTGCAAAAGAAAAGAGAAACAGTACTGCAAAAGGAAATTAACTGTGACTGCGCAATAATGCATTCTACTTGTTATGTTTATTGATAATAGCTCAATTTATCGAAAACGAAATACAATGCCTTTTCTTTTAAATATATGGCAAATGTTTCCTCCCGCATGCTTATTCTACCGCCCACGCAAGCTATGAAAGTACGCTGGAATGCTGAGAAAAGTAAACGCTCAAAACGCCTGTGTATATAATGACACAGTTTTTTCTTTTGAGAAAACAAAAAAGTATGAATTATGTTTCCGATGAACTCATCAAGTCTGCAACATGATCCCTTGTTTAAATAACAGTCGTCTGTAATGCCTTCTAGTAAGTGCACTTAATAACACTCAGAAAGAAGTTCTTTGAAATTTTTAAACTCGCTATGTTTATTTAAAACAGTTATATTTGGATAGACAGCAAGTAAACGAGTCGCTTGACATTAAACAAAGGTTTCATAGGAAGCTCCATTTGCAATAAATATTGCAATTATTTGACAACTTATGCATTTCTAATTATTTAACCACAAGTGATTGTTCAGAAGGGAAAATCACTTTAAAGTTAAATAAACGATACCTACAAAAACTGGAAAGAGGAATTGTTTAGCAGAATATTAGGCAGATTAAAATATTTTGTATACCACAGAATTCATCGTAAGAATAAGTTCTCTTCGTATTGAAAAGCATTTCTAAAACAGAGGATATGTCAGCAGTAAAATACTTTTTGTATTAAAATGAAATGTATTCTCTCTTCTAAATGAACCTTATTTCCAAACGATAAAACACAGTCTTAAAGATAAAAATCACAGGGATGGCTACCTTAACAACCTTGCCTTAATTGCTTCCCTATGGACTTTTGAGTCAGTCTCGTGTGCTCGAGCTAATAAATTTACGCGCAAGACAATTGTACTCAATTTTCATCTTGTACGTTTCATTATTCTTATACGACTAACTACTATGACATTGCTACCAACATTTTGCAGTTTCTATAAAGTTAAATGCTCTTTTTGTTGCTAAAACAATTCTAATTTACAGATTTTCTATTAATAATTATGCAATTTTATGGTTCGAATGAGCTTAAATCAAAGCTATGCTACATTGATTTTATGCCCGTTTTATATTTTAATAAAATATTATTTTTAAAAATCTAAATTTTTGTATGGAAATTTTTTGTACTGTTGTATGTTCTCAATACATTCTTTTACAAGTTACCCAAAGATTAACGTGTTTATTTCTTAATCAAAAAAATACTATGATATAGTGTTTTCCATTGCATGTACTAGTTTCGATTTATTGCCCCCTACTTGCATTAAAAACTATGAGAAAAGGGGGGCGGGGATTGCGAGAAAAAAAGAAAGCAGTGATAAAGCAATAGTAAATAAACACATGTAACTGTTAACAACTAATTGATAATTAAATTGATTTGTAATAATAAGTAAACATATGCAATTACTTAATAAGGAAAGTATGTCAAACATTTTTGTACCCGCCGAAAATAAATTTCTGATTATAAGTTCCTTATAAATAGTTTGTGATAAACTGTAAAGCTATTAGGTTCTTTTTCAGAGCATGAAGCCTGGGTAAACTGTACCTTCGCCGAGATGTGAGCAACGGATCTTGTGATTGCTAAGCGAACGTGCTACCGGTTACACCACAAGAGCAAGTACATAAGAAAAAGCTACAACTACACCAAGAAGGCATGCCAAAAAGGCGGGAGAAATACCTTATATACTTCGCCTTTTGAAGGGCGACTGGGGATTAGAGGACCCAATCTCCAAATCCTGGTGGTGGAAAATCATCATCTACCACCTTTTTTTAATTCGGGCGCCACTGTAGAGACATTATGTTTATTTTGAAGCACATGAAATAAAAAAATGAGCAACGCCCTCGCCGGGACTCGAACTACGGACATCTCAAATACGCGTCGAATCATTAGCTTATTTGGAAGAAGGAGATGGAAAGAATGAGCAATGCCCTCACGGGGACTCAAACCACGGACCTCTCGAATACGCGTCCAGAATGCCGACCACTACACCACGAAGGCATGCAACGAAGGCGGGAGAAATACCATATACCTTAAATAATGAAGTAAAATATTATCATAAGCTCACAATTTATTTGATATCATTTAATGAGCAAAATTAAAAATTAACTTTACTAAAAGGTTTTTGAAGGTTCACTACACTCCTACGCAAAATTTTTATCAAAAACACCAGAACTACTTTAAGGGATTTCAAATTCCCCGCAAGAATACCCTGTATTTCTCCTTAAAATTTTATTCACGGGGTTATTGTAAACCCGCTAAGTGGGCGACCACCTTCATTCGGTCTTGAGATTTTTTTTATTTATTTATTTAGTATATTATTATTTAAAATATTTTTTTATTTCCTTTTATACTTTGATGATCTAAATATTAACGTAATGAATGAAAGTTTATGAAAACAGAGACTAAAACAATTAGTTATATAAATTATTGTATAAATTAAGTTTATTATTCAGTTCCATTATATTCTGTTTATACTGAATATTACATGATTGTTCACCAATCATTTCATTTGGAAAACAAAATGTATAGATAATTATGTAATATTTTTGCATGTTAATCATTTTCAATTTCCTTAATCAGCTAAATTACAAACATTTTAAGAAAACTGAAATGCAACATTACTTAAAGTATATAATAATTTCAATGAAACAAATCTTAAAAATATACCCTATTTTCATCTAGTTCAAAATTATAACGGATTTACTGATTTTGGCATACACAATTTTAAAATACTCGAAAAAAGTTTAACCCCAGTTTTACTGTTCTATGTAGCACAGTTTTACTTTTAGCGTTTTCTTGATTTTACAGTATTATGTTGCAAACCTTCACTAAAACTATGAAGTCGACTTATATTTTGAAATTACTTTTGATTAAATCACATAAAATGTGCCTTTTACCTTCACAATTGCATTCCATGAGCTTAAAATCTGCTAATTTTGTTTTTCTTTCCGAAGCTCTTTGAATTTTGGATAATTTTGTTTCAAAATTTACTCACTTAAATCTTCTTTTTTCTCGTCTTTTGAACAGAAAATAACCTTAGGTAACTTCTCAATGTCTAGTCTGCCTTTCTGCTGCTATTCTACAGAGATTTCTTAGTCCTCTTCCAAACGATGAAAATCACAAATAACAGTTTTAGCTTCAAAAAAATACATCTTATTCAGATTATAGATGCTAACATGTATAAATACATAGGGAAAAATGTCATTATAAGCACTATAGGGAAAACTTTAAGTGGAAATAAATTGGGGAAAATATCATCCCAATTTGTTTCATAAGTGCATTTAATCTTAGATACGCCAAACTCTTAAATTATGTGATGTTATACTGTAAGAGATAATACTTCTGATACATCAGTAAAGTCCATTTCTATTTCCTGAATTTCTTGTTTTTCAATGGTATGTATCATCATTAATCGGTTGAGATAAGTGATGAGAAGGCTATCTACCTATAAAAGAGATATCTTCATGTAATATTTTTTTAAAAGGCATTGGCTCATATTCACATTACACATGGGGAAAACATGAAACCTCTATGCATTTCTCCAGTTCACTAAAAATCGAAGCTGTGTCTAATTACCGCTGTTTGAGACCTCACCTATTCGACCACTTGCTGGTCCAAACTTCTATTTTGACCTTCTTATTTACTATCAAAATCTTAATGTAGAAAATAACACAAAACACATCAGAGTAATAACTTAACTGTATTAGTCTCAATACGAAAAATATAAAAATAGCGTTAATTAGTGCATTGTCGAAGGAATGATTGTTTTTCCCTAAAATAGGCTTTTATAAGAAATCCAACTTTCATAAGAAAGTTTCTTTTTCACAGTTCTTCAAGTTATATATTTTATATCTCTGCAATGATAATACCATCAAAAGATATATTGATTCGTCTACCTTTCCGTAGCTTTTTCAAAACCACTAATCCAAACTTTTCAATAATATCTAGGTTGTTTTTATAAGTTTTACTGCAGTATCTAATAGCATGATTTTCGGCTGAATTAATTTATTAAGTTTATTGATTTGAATAAGAATATTTACCAGATCAAAAGGTACAAAGAAAGCTTAAATATTATAACGTCTTTTTAGCAGACAGCATTTCTATATTAAACCTTTTAAAATTTCCTTCATCTGCGGCAGAAATTATGTCCTTAAATCTGTACTTAATATATTTAACACTTTCAATTCTCCCGCTTCACTTACTTCAACATACTCGTCTCTGTAGAGGACCACTGAAAGCGGACCTGTAAGACTTTACGGGAGGTAGACTCTACCCAGAAAAAGGCATCGTGAAACTGATCACGAACATGTACATTTTTGTTAATAATTACAATTCAAAAAAGAAATACTTACGAAAAAGGAAGTTAAAGTAGAAAATATACATTATATAAAATATAGTTAATATTCACAATGTTTTCACAATGAAATTGAGCTTCACCATATATCATCATATATCAAACGTTTCGAAATATGTAATATAATTTATAAATAAATGTGTTTGCGATTTTTTATTGGTTGAATTATGCCCCCTCCCCTCATCTTGAAAAAAATTTTAATGTACATAGCTGAAAAATTAACATCTAATTCTGTAATGATCAATTATATAATTTTGATAGTTGATATTAGGAGGTAACGGTGGCCGCCTATTAGGTGCCTTCACTATAAAAAATGGCCACCACTTCTGGCCGCCTTAGGAGTGGCCAGTGCCGTTATAGACAAGTGCCCGCTATATAAAAAAATTATATCAGTTATAGGTGCTAATCAAATAGATATGACTCTTAAGATACGTGTCCTCAGGCGAAAAGCCTACAGAGCAAGACTATCTTACTTAGAGACTTTCTAAGGAAAACTGTTTCTCATATACGTTACATATGGGGAAAACTACACATGATAGAAAATCCCATGCATCCACCCCTTTCACTATGATCTGAATTCAGATCAAAATATAAGCGTTCAGTGCTCTTATTCAATTGTCCATAGGTGGGTGCTGCTATTCAAAAATAACTTCGCATACTCATATTTGTCAAGGAATTGAAAGATGCACTTGATTTGGACTAAAATCTGTTGCAGCAGTGTACAGCCACTGAAAGTAAGATACTTAAGCCGCGTGCATCAACGGAATTAAATCAAAGTAATTCATTCAAACCTTAAAAGAAAAAATGTATGTGACGTATTATTAAGAGATAATTCGAAATTCTTATGATTAGATTAGAAGACTACAGATTTAGATACTTAGAGATTAGAGGACTTGGCCAGATACTGAAGATAAATTATGAATAATTTTTATAAAAAATATGAACTGTAATGTTCTATAATAATAACTTATAAAAAATGTCCCCTTCCCCTAAATTAAGTGCAGTTAATAAGTTTTCAAAGTAAATCATTCCATTCCACTCAATAACCTAAAAGACGTATTTCTTGTGTTTCGAAAAATTTTACCACAGTTATAATGAGCTGATATTTTCTAGGTATTAAGTTTCAAATCGGGACATGCACTTTTTTCGAAAAGATTGTTTTGCATGTGTTATCATTTACTGGAAAAGATCTCCAATTTTTTATTTCCATGTATTGAACTGATTATTTTCTGATAGAGTTTGTTGATAGAGTCTAATACATTCGTTGCAAAACTGCGAGTTTAATATAAGAATACCTAATGTATGCTTGCTGCTTTATTTAAAAAATATTATTACCTATGTAAAACTAAGTCCATTTTCTCTTGCAGTAACTATTTACTTTTCTGTTCTCTGTTTTATATATCTTTTTGAACCATTATAAGACTTGCAATGAAAGAAACAAGTTCAATTAAATAACAAAAATTTTACTTTTTTGCAAAAATTTAATAAAAAATATAACAATAATTATATAAATAATCATGAGCCAATCTTAACAGCATTGTTTTGTTCTATTACACATGGTGGTGAGCTGTAAAAGTTAAATTTGTGTTTAGTTTGCAAGCCCTTCGTTCTTCAGCCTACCAGCGGCCGAGCAGTAAAAGTCGCTGAACTCTGTTAGTTTGGTCTGGGGTTCGAATCACTGCGAACAGGCTGGCTGCACGGGCGTTTTCTTTTTTTTTCCATGTGTAACGTGTATACGAGGCATTTTCCCTTTAAGTCGTCTATGAAGGTATCTCTCTTTTAGACAGATGTCCAGCGAGTGCTTTGCTATGTTTAAATAAACCAAACACCTTGTTCTTTTTATTTACAAGTATTTATGTTTTTGCAGAAAACGAAATGTTTTTACAAACTACCATTGGTGCAGATATTGTAAAGCAAGGACAATTAACTGTAAAAAGGAAGTCGAAATTAAAAGACTGATGCCAGAGAACTATTTGCTGTGCATTGTTGATCGTCATTATTAACAAGACAAGGAAATCGATTTAAATGACATTAAAAACGGGGTGCACTAACATGAAATACTGCAATTAGTAACGAATTATAAGCCGAATAAAATAAAATCATTCTGCCCTGAAGGATGAGACTGGTGTTACGGATAAACTTCGGGTTCGATGTGCACTGCGACTTTCCCCTCCCCCCCTCCACAAAACAGCGTAAAATTGAAAAACAGATTTCTTAGTGGTTAGATAAACATATCGTAAAAACAAACTACTCCGATTACTCAAGTAATATTGTATCAAGCAAAACAAAAAGTATCAGACCGGCTATACGTAGACTTCACACGGCTGTATAAAAAATTATACGCCGTCGCTTTCCACTGCCGTTAACTAATGATGTGATTGATAAATTAGAGTCAGCAATAGTATATACTACATTAGACTTGAAAAATATGTTTTTCATATTAAAGAAGACCAAGAATGTAAAAAATACACATCTTTCGTAACTAAAAATGGACAATATGAATTTTTGATAGTCACCTTTGGTCTAACAACCCAAGCGTCTTCCAAAGATATACTACGATGTATTTCGGGATCTTTTAAAGGATAATACTATAGTAATCTGTAAGGATGATAACATTATTCCCTCCGGAAAGGAAACTCCAGGAATTCAAAATTTAAAACGCATATTACAGATTGCAACGGAATGTGTATTAGAACTAAACATTAAGAAGTGTCAATTTTTAAAACGTGAAATCGAATATCTAGGTCACAAAATTAAAGGCGGGAAAGTATATCCTTTTTTTTTCCTAAAGCCAAAGCTGTAATATTCTTTTCGGATCCTAATTGTGTAAAGGATGTTCAAAGTTATTTAGGTATAACTGGTTATATCAGAAAATTCCTACCTAATTATTCATTAACTGCAAAACCTTTTAATAATTTACTGAAGAAAGATTCCAAATTTAAATTCGAAATTAAAGGACTTTATGCTTTTGTTCAGCTTGTCATCTGAACCTGTTTTATGTGTTTATAATCCGAAAGCAGAAACGAAAGTACATTACTGATGCTAGTGCTAACCGTTACGGTGCGGTTGTGCTACAGAAATCCTTAGCTGATAATCAGGTGCATCCAGTTTATTATATGAGTTGGAAGACGACGGATTTTGAATGTAAATATTCGAACTAAAAATTAGAAGTTAAAGCAGTTGTAGAAGCTCTAAAAAATTTCAAGTTATACGTATTAGACACTCCATTTAAAATCGTGACACATTGTAATGTATTCAAACAAACTAAGAGCAAAAAAGATATTCGTACTAAAATGTCTAGATGAGCATTAATGTTACAAGATATGATGACACAATCGAACTCAGATCTGGTATCCCTATGCAACATGTTGACGCTTTGAGCAGAAACCTGTACGTATGGCAGTTCAAGATAATGAAACATATAAGATAATTCAAGCTCAAGAAACTGAGGAAAATATAAAAGCTGTAAAAGGAATTTTGAAATCTAAACCATATGAGAATTATTGCTTACGGAATTACGTGCTTTACAAGATGGTGGATGGAAATGAAGTACTAGTAGTACCTACGATTATGCAAAACGAAGTAATTAAAGACGCACATGAACGTACCGAAAAACATTTTAAACAATATTTTCATATTCCTAAGTTGAAAGAGAAAATTGAAAAATGAATCGAAAATTGCATTACTTTTATAGTAGCCAATCGAAAATCTGGAAAGAAGAAAGGATTATTACACACTTCACCTACAGAAGGTATTCCCTTCAACACTTATCAAGTAGCTCATTTAGAACCTTTAGACAGTTCTAACAAGAATTATAAATACATCTTCGCGGTTGTTGATTAATTTACGAAGTTTGTTTGTTTATATCCGACTAAAACCACCTCTAGTAAAGAAGTAATAGCTAAATTTAAAATTCAAACATTGTTTGGAAAACTTTGCAATACAGTGGCTCACAGAGGAACTGCATTTCCTTCTCATAAAGTTGCTGATTATTGTACTAAAGAACATATTCGTTTACCCTTAGCTTCTTCGAGTACCTGGTCTGTGGAGACCTACCTCCATCGAGTAAATAGTGACTTTCGAATTTACTGCGAAGTAGCAGAGGTGCTTTTAAATGCTGAGGAATGACAAAAGTTCTAAGCCTAAAACTACCGCGGTCACATAGCACGTCTCTTACGAATGAAACATGTAAGGCGAACTGTTGAACTGGTGAGCATGTAAACAAAAATAAAGTTAAAGATTTAAAGGCAGTGCGAATCTTAAGGGCATCATAACAAATTTTAAAATAATGCAAAATCATAAACGGATTCAAAATGCAAAATCGAAAATCTAGATACAAATACACACCACATACTAAATTACCAGATACGGTACAAAAGCAACCACCAACTGACAACTTCAGCACATCGTTTATCCTTAATCACAACAGAATTACCAAGAGCTAACGAACAGGTAGAAAGCTTAAATTCCATAATCATATTAGTCATTTTTAAATCGGCCATAGATGACGCTACGAGGTGGTACAAGCATCTAAATAATATCCAACAAATTATTAATTCAACACTTAAGAGGAGCTGCACAGGCGGTACAGTGGTTAGAGGAGTATAGTGCGGCGGAGTGAGCGGAAGAGTTACGCGGTATAGTGGTTAGTACTGCGATATCAAAGAACCCGAACTCTAATTCCGGAGAAGAGTGAGATGTAAAATATCTGTCCCCTCATAGGAGGTAACTGTGGCTGCCTATTAGGTGCTTTCACAATAAAATGGTCACCACCTCTGACCGTAGGAGTGACCAATGCTCAAAAAAGGCAAGTGTTCGCCATTCGATTAAAAAAAAACCTTTCAGAGGAGCATAAATTCGACATCTTTTCAGCTTTTGTTTGGTACAAGTTTTTGTCGCCAAATTTCTTGAGAAATCGCTAAAAGTCACCAAACTTGGCCACATTTTGGCTGGGTCCTTGTATGACTGCAATAGGTATTGTTAATTGAATAAATGTAATTGAGCATTGTATGGGACTGTAAACGTATCCGACCCTAAGACGTAACTAACCGTATATGCCTTCCAGTAACTTCAAGAAATATTTCTCGGCGACCGGGTGAAAACTATATAAGACCGGAGAGAACATCTGTTCCCATTTTTTATTTCAGAGCTGAATTTGAGGTATTGCGATATCCGTGAGAGCTTTTAGATGCGTTTTGCATCGCGTTGCGTTTAACGTTCTTAATAGTTTGAAGTGTAACTACTGATTTTAGACTGTGACACTGTGAAGAGTTGTACGAGTATTTTTGGGGACATTTCCAGAACTGTCAAGTGTTTCATTGGTAAAATAAATTTTATCAAGTTATCATAGGACCTGTGTGCATTCAATCTATTACGAACCCGTACGCACGCAACAATATGCAATCATACGTAACATTTTTTAGGTCTGTACTATTCAAAAGTACATCATAAAGTGTTCATATATATACACAGTCCAGTCACATTAATGTGACCACCACGTACTTTCCATGTCAGAGTTAAATAACCAATCACAGAAGGCAGGTGGCAGCACAGTGCAGTTGAGCGTATATAAAGGGTGTGTGAGGGCTTCGGAAAACATTTCAATCGTTGGCGTAATGCAGAAACGAAGCGATTTATCCGACTTCCAAAAGAGCATGATCATTGGCTTTCGGGCCAAGGGTGGAAGCATTTCCGAAACGGCTGAGTTTGTGAACTGTTCGCGTGCCGCCGTGGTAAAAGTGTACCGTGCATGGCAAAATGGGACTGTCCAAAATCAGCGACGTGGCAAATGTGGTGCACCACGGGCCATAGATGACAGAGGCGAACGACGGTTGCGGAGATGCGTTCGGGCAGATAGACGGGCTACCGTTGAGCAACTGACCACCAAAATGAACCAAGGGGCTACCAAAAGTGTCTCCCAAAGTACTATTCAGCGAACATTGCTGCGTCTGGGCCTCCGAAGCAGACGCCTGGTTCGTGCACCTATGCTGACTGCTGTTCATCGACGGCGAAGGCTAGAATTTGCACGCCAGTACAGCAGCTGGACGTCCACTGAGTGGCGACAGGTTGCGTTTTCGGATGAATCGCGTTTTATGCTCCATCGGACAGATGGACGTTGGCGTATAAGGCGTGAAACCTCTGAAAGGAACCACCCTGCAACCATTGCCGGAACGGTCCAAGCTGGAGGCGGGAGCATTATGGTCTGGGGAATGTTTTCCTGGCATTCTCTAGGTTCACTGATCATTGTGGAAGGCACAATGGATCAATACAAGTACGCATCTGTCCTTGCGGACCATGTTCACCCCTACATGCGCATTGTTTTTCCTCAGGATGATGGCATCTTCCAGCAGGACAATGCGAGGTGCCATACAGCTGCCAGTGTACGTGCGTGGTTCGAAGAGCACCAGGATGAGTTTACCGTCCTCCCCTGGCCAGCAAACTCACCTGACTTAAACCCAATCGATCATCTGTGGGACCATCTCGATCAAGTTGTTCGCGCCATGGATCCTCAACCGCGTAATCTAGCGCAGCTGGCCACGGCATTAGAGTCGGCATGGCTCAACATCCCAGAGAACACCTTCAGGGACCTATGTGACTCTCTTCCTGCACGTCTTGCAGCAGTCCGCTCTGCGAAAGGTGGTTATTCTGGCTTTTGACAGATGGTCACATTAATGTGACTGGACTGTGTACATATGTATGTGCATATATGTGATATTTGCAGTAGATGGGCATTGGAAAGGATGAAGTTTAGCAATCAGGGACTCGGGTCCGGGTGTGGTCGTTGCAAAGTGGAAGACACAGAAGAATTTCACTTTAAAAACTCCACATCTTTATTCAATTAAAAATGGCAGATCATTTTCCTTTAGACGAAAATTTCCAGATCACATATCCAATAATTATTTAAATAGAAATAATATTAAATTTAGAACCTTGACATCATAAATATTTTTAACAAAATGAAGACGAAGAGACAGAGCGAAGCGTTCATATAGCAGGCGATGGCAGGAAGCAGTGAGACGAAAATGGCGCGTAGAGCTATTTATAGTGACGGTTACATAACAGGCCAGCGTGTTAGTCTCGAAAGTACTGGTCTAGGGGGGAAGATCCTGAAATTGGAAGGTTAATTAGAGGTTGCCTATTCGCATAGAGGAAAGCCATCGTATTTTTTATATTTTACCTATATATATATAACAAATACAAAAACATTGCCTCATTCATATAAAAATATTTTTTTTAAAGGTTCTGAATGTACTTCGTGTTTCTCGAAGTTTTCAGAATGCTGTTGCTGATAACTCTCTTGCCGAAGTATCACAGCTATTTTTTTCCAGGCGTTCTAATGATCTTCTTTGTGCTTATGGCTGCATGGGACACAAATATATACAATATCCACATGCTGAATCACAACGTCTTTAAATTCAAAATTTTTTTTTTTTTTTTTTTTGAAAAATCTGGATTTCAAAATAATAAGTGCAGTAGATCGCATACGCAACATTATTAATAAATAAACAGTTCTTAACTAGTTTGTTTAGGTAACAACAAAAGTAAATTCTGTATTAATGACAAATGGTAAGAAATATAGCTATAAAACTGTGAAGATTATTTGAAAGATGTTCAGTGCTCAAATAAGCACTGACATGGAGCGCTGACAACTTTCACGAACGTGTCTTACTGAGAATACAATTCCATGAATATTGTCAAAAGCGCATTTGTAAGAATCATTAAATTTCTGATAATGCAAGCTAATCAGAAAATATGTGGATTTCTAAATTTTAAACAAAAAATTCAGTTTTTATTGCAATTCAATATTCAGTTTATAAGATATTTCTCCCGCCTTCTTCGCATGCCTTCGTAGTGTAGTAGTCTGCACTTTCGGCATGTATTCGAGAGATTCGTGGTTCGATTCCCGGCAAGGGCATTACTTATTTTTCATCTCTCCTGCTTCGAAATAACCTAATGTCTCTACAGTGGCACCCGGACTAAAAAAGGTGGTGGATGATGATTCTCCACTACCAGGATTTGGCGATTAGGTCCCCTAATCCACAGCCACCCTTTAAAAAGGGGGAGTATATAAGGTATTTCTCCCGCCTGCTTGGTATGCCTTTGTTTTGTAGTGGTCAGCACACTAGGCACGTATACGAAAGTCCGTGGTTCGAGTCCCGGCGAGGTAATTGCTCCTTTTTCATCTCTCCTGCTTCGAAATAACCTAATGTCTCTACAAGTTCAAAACTAAATTGTGTATTTTATACATATACCACTCATTTCAGAAATATATCAACAAAAAATAAAGGAAGTTATACTGAATTTTTTTTATTCATTTTCTCAAGATATTTATGAATGCATGTTGGTTTTCAATAATTGCTTTTTGATTTTCAACTGATTTCTCAAATAAATTTGTGCATTTAAGCTAATAAATTACAAATATTTGAGTCTGAATGATCTCCTTTTTTTCACCTTCAATTTTTTTCAGTTTCCATTCATTTTTCCTTTCTCTGTCATTCTCCTATTTTTGCTTGTAGAATCTAAAAGATTAATCTAAAGAAGTTACAGTGTTACTGGCAGTGTTACAGGCTGCTACACAGGTTTGCTTTGATGGTAAATGCCTCTATATAAAATGATATTGCTGTTTATTACTAAGCCAATCAGATAAACTGCCGAGATGATGATGTTAGTCTTCTGCGGACGTTATCATCATAGAAAAACATGTACCAATAATCCTTCGTACTATTTAAATTATACATTCATCTTCAAAAGTCATTGCCGTAATAAGTTTTACTGTTCATATTATATTTCCCTTCTCATTTAGAAAACAACTGCACAAAAACAACGAAAATTTCTGAAATAGTTTTAGATAATTTTTAGTTCAGAGTCTTTATCTCCTTCTTTTAAAGTGAAGAAAACGAAAGTTTCCGCATTCTGAATACAACACTCATTTTTTATTAGTGTATGCTTCGAAAAGTTAAACAAAAGTGCACAAATTTTAATGTTAAAAATATTTTTAACGAATCTGTATATGTGATACCGAAATTTGGGCCACTGCATCATGTTACATCATTGCACCATCCTGGTTTTCCATAGACATAAGATCTTTGATCTGGAAAACTGTCATCTTTGGTATCTCAAATTATAATGATGCAGGTTGGAAATGAGCAATTTAGAAAAACTCCTTAATAATTTGTATCCGTTTCTTTCTGATTATCCACCTACCCCCCCCCCCCCAAACAACTTTTTTAAAAAAAACGTTTTTTCCCCCCCCCCCGAAAACGTATTCATGAATAAAACTGGTTATGTAACAATCTATGACGTTGCCAAAATTTGTTTATGCGCAACATGCAGGAAGCAGATGTGCATTTCAGTGCATGTGGATTTCCGCATTCTGAATACAACAGTCATTTTTTATTAGTGTATGCTTTTTCATTGAGTGCGTCTTTTTTCCCCACAATGAACTGTAACAGAACTTTTGAGTTTGGTGGCTGATAAAAAAGGAAGTGTCACATTTTTCCCAAAATATGACATTTTGTCCATCCTTAGAGAATGCAAAATTTGTATTCGGAGAAGATATACTTCTTAAATGATTGAATTTTGCTTAAACATAATATGAAAAATTGCAAGCAAATAATAAGAATACGGGTCAAAAATTAGTTTGAAGATAACCATAACTTGTTTACAACAGAACTTCTTATCTGAATATAAGTTATACAGGTAGTAATTATTTAAAAAATGGAGTACCTGAACATTTACTTTACTTACTTTAGATGTCATTTCGCACATATTTTTTCATCTCCCCCTCCTGAACTTTATTAGTGATTTCCATAAGGACATTATATTTATGACAAAAATACTAAATTACATACAACTGATTATTTTCATTTACATCTTCTTATACTTTTACACCAAATAGTTTCCCTTGCTTGTTTCTACAGACATAAATAGGGCAAAAGCACATAGGGGTTTTAAAAGCATGCATACTGTAATTTTGTATAAGTAGCATAAAAACGTTTCCTTTTTCTTAAACGTCATTGTGGTATTTCAGCTGCTGTCACATGTGTTGAAGAGCTTAACTTTACAGGGTTTCTCTTAATATATAAAATTTAACTGCTTACCCAATCTCTCTTAGTGCCGTGACAAACTAAAATAAATATAAAACTACTAAAATGAATTGGTTAGAAAGGGAGGATTGCGGGGTTTCTCTTAATATTTAAATTTAACTGCATACTCTTAGTGCCGTGACGAACTAAAACTTACATAAAACTACTAAAATGAATTAGTTAGAAAGGGAGGAAACTGACTGATTGATCTGACTCGAAAATAATATTAAATATAACTTTTTCTTAATCAATTAACTGACACATAGCAAAGCAAATTCATCTTAATAAATCTTAACCTGAAAAAAAAAACACAAGAAGGAATAAATCTTCTCTGGTACTTGGTAGAAGAAAATACTATCTCATCTAAAACTTTTCTAAAATTTCACTCATTTCTAAAATAAACTCAAGAACAACAAGTTCATATTCATTAAATCAAAACCTCATAAGCATCAGAGAAGAAATATTCAAACACCAATCAATCAATTCCATTACTAAAAATCAAGCTCTAGTTCTAACTTTCCTGGCACCTAAAACAAACATTCTAATATTCAATAAAAATGGGGTTAGTACATATTTGCTAAAAACAGGGCGCGTTGTGAGTGCCCTAAAATGCATAAACATTGTACAATACCCCAAGCAAAATCTCCATGTTTCTTAAAAGCCTCACGGCTCAAACAAATGGAGTGACTGAACAAACCAACTACGTACACACACAAAAAAAAAATGCAAGTAATAACATAAAATTAAACTCATTTATTAATATCTAGGATAAATTTTTAGGAGAGCTGGCCAGACTACCCTTACATACGATAGCAATTAATATTCTACATTAAATTTCCTTCCAGAGTCATTTGTTGTGTCGCGAATTCTGTGTTTTTAATCATTTAAGTAATCAATTATTTAAAATAGCCTTCTAAGATGACGGTTGCAACTGAGGGCAGTATATCGTTGTTTCCCTTGTCTTTGTTACGAAGCAGTAAAAGTGGATATCTTAATTGGCCTCCCGCTATTCACTTACCCTTTTAGCTATGTGAATGTTGTCTTGTTGGTCTTGAGTTTACTTTAGAAATGAGCGAAATTTTAGAAATGTTTTAGATGAGATAGTATTTTCTTCTACCAAGTACCAGAGAAGATTTATTCCTTCTTGTGTTTTTTTCCAGGTTAAGATTTATTAAGATGAACACATGTTACTTCCGTTAAAAGACGCTTCCTTTTATTCAGAAAATTGATTTAGAAAATTGAACCGTTGAAGGAAAAATAATTGATTAAAGCTTTTAAATACACTCTTTACAAATATATATATATATTCAATATGCTCTTCAAAATTTCAAATTTTAAAAAATCAAATACAATTACAAATAAAATACTTAAATAATTAATTACTTAAATGATTAAAAACACTTAAATTAAAAACACAGAATTCGCGACACAGCACAGGTGTAGAATTTCCTAAAGTAAATTTAGGAAAAAAAAATGAAAAGGAATCGTATGAGACAGTATTATTTGCTCAACAATTTGAACTCATTTCAAACCTGTATAATTATCATTTGAGATACCAAAGATGGCAGTTTTCTAGATCAAAGATCTTATTTCTATGAAAAACCAAGATGGTGCAATCATGTGACATGATGCGGTGGCCCAAATTTCGGTATCATACAGAGATTCGTTAAAAATACAATCAGAAAAAATTTATAATTTACACAGTCAGAGATAGTTATAATTTTGATCAGAGGTAATTTATAATTTTGCTTCTATCAGATACTATTTTGCACTTATTTATTGAAGATAATCCCTGAAATAAAACATATATACACAGTAACAGACATACCTTTTACAAATGCAATAATAGATTAGTGTCAGTTTAACGTGTTCTGGGAGTTTGGATACAACTCTTCCAAGAGAAAATTCAAGTGATAAGATGGGCAGTGAAACTAATAACTTTCAGAAAGGTGACAAATAAGAACTGTTATACTACTGCAGTTACCCTTGAAACATGTTAATTCTTCCCACTTTTACTGCTTGAAAACGAGCTTCCGGTAAGTCAACAAAATAGATATTTTAACTCCCATAAAAAATTCAAAAACATTCTACACATTGCAGAAAAGACAGAGTGACATATGTATCATTTTTTAACCATGAAAGATCCATACAAAACAAGACGAAGATTTAAAAAAATTTTTTTTTTCTACAAAATGTTTTATCAAACACAAACATGAAGTTATAGTGATTTCAATTTGTAATTTATCAATTTTTGCCCTTTAAAAATGTTTATAAAATTCTTCAAATTTTGAAATATAAGCCATATTTTGTTGAAGATATTGTGATCTGTCATTATAATTTAGGAAAAGAAAAAAATTAATTGATAGAACATTCATGCAAACACAACTATTTAAAGAAAAACAGAGACAGCTTCTAAGATTATTGTAGTAGTGCACCATCATTTACCATAATATGCAATCACAGAAACATACTGCAATATTAAAAGTAAACATAGCTAACAAGCATATTTCAGGTGATGGTATACATTACTTAAAAATTATTAAACTTTTGAAGTACGCAAATGTAATGTTAGCTAACTCATGCAAGTAGATGCTTGTATCTGCATCCTATGGAAATTATTTGAACTACAGAAAACGTAATTAATATTTTTTTCTATTTACATCAAATCTTGATAGCATATATTAAAAATTTGAAAATTTTGTTCTTTCATTAATCTACCACAAATCTTTAACCATGTACTTTAAAATGGTTAAGTACGTTACATTATGTACTTGCATACAAGCAAGCTGTACTTTGAAAAGTCTGAATTTTTGACTAGCATGTTCAAACACTTAACATTCAAAGACGGTGTTGTGAAAGCTAATGTTATATTCTTAAAAAATGAAAAAAAAGAAGTACATATGTAAAGTTATATGAAAGTGTTATTAATAAATTATTATACAAAATATTACGAATACATTCACGATTTCTTTGAAAATAACTGGCCGTAGAACATACCTGCTGGCTCGGAGTATTTATCACAGAATTCTCTGAAGCTTCCAAAAGAAAATATTACATTAAATTAAAAAAAAGCTCAAAATTGATATAAAATAAGAATTTTAAAAAAAGTTTTGAAAATAAGTTTTAAATTTTAAACCAAATGTTGTAACAACTTACTATTTCGTCCAATTTTCTCATTCGTTCATAAAGATAAATGAATTAGTATATATTATTTAGTTAAATTTTAATTATGCAGTAACTGAAGCTTTAGAAAACTTTTATTTACAAATTACTGGAAATCTTAAGAATAAGATTTCCTGAAGGAAATTGGAAATCTGCTAATGGAAACCAGCTTACGCATTTCTTAAAATTTGCAATTTCTATTATACTTGTAAGAAATTATGTACACACTGTGATTTAGCCAGTAGTAATTAATACCAGCCAAACTGTTTAAGGTAAAAATTTTAAAAAAAGTGTAAAGTGAATTTTAAACTGGCAGATTTTGAAATTTTAACGTAGTTACAGTAATTTTTTTCCTTTCACTGAAAAGCAATTCAGAAATTATGTTTTATAACATGTTACTATTTAAATTTCAGTGTTAAGGTTGTGGGGTTCCACCCTTTTACACCGATAAGCGAATAATCGCTTGAGTGTGTGAACAGAGATGTAAGACTCAAGAAGAGTTAATTACCCTTTATTTCTCAAAATAAGGATAAACACAGTCGGCTCCTATCTAAGAGTGTACAGCAAAGCCTCCACTTGGGCTTGAACTCAAATTAATAAGTATTAAAGCTTAACTAAAAAGATATAGCCAAAGCTATTAGGGTTCTAAGTAGTTGACCGCTAAATCTCAATTAAGTAGGCGAAGCTATCAAGGCCCTGAAGTACGGCAGAGCGTAGTAATAGCTCAGAGAGAGACATAGCCCAAAGGCAAACGCGCTCTAGTCAGAAACTCTGGCTCTCGAACGAAGTCAGTGAAACATCGACTTAAATACTACTCTTACTCATTTCCATTAAACGCGTTTCTGAAAATACATTCTGGTAAGGAATTGTAAGCTGATGCTAGAAGAGATAAGAAAGGTGCATAAACTTAAAATAACTTTTATAAAATTAGGCTAAACCTTACATCATATTCAAAAAGCGCCAGAAAAGATAATGATATTTTAATACATGACACAGGGAACTGAAAATATTTTAATGTTATTTTTCTAAAAATTATAATTTTAACACATTACCTTTTCTTTTATGATAAGGTAATAATATTATTACATTTGTTAAAAAAAATCATGAAATTCGCAAACCACCAGAATATATTATTTGAGTTATGGCAAAACTAAAGAATGATATCTGTTTAAGGAAAGGAATAATTTCATGGAAAATTTTTCAAAGGTAAACTGATTCCTACTGACATTGTATGAAGAAAACAAGAAAAATTGTCACGCAGCTGCCTAACAG
Source organism: Stegodyphus mimosarum (assembly GCA_000611955.2). Taxonomy (NCBI): domain Eukaryota; kingdom Metazoa; phylum Arthropoda; class Arachnida; order Araneae; family Eresidae; genus Stegodyphus; species Stegodyphus mimosarum. The sequence continues at coordinate 63,027 of KK113069.1, read as the reverse complement.
CAACCAAGCACTAAGACCGTTAAACGTTATTAGCTTGACCTGATTCAAATCCCGGCAAATAGGTTGGTTGCATGGGCATTTCCATGGGTTTTCCCTTGTATAATGTAAAGTAGTTCTCTTTAATAAATCCTCCACAAAGCTCTCCCATGCAGTCAACCCATTTGACAGGATTGATTTTTGAGTCGAACTACCAGAGCTCTGAAGTTTTACTGCTCCACCACAGGTGGGCGCTGCGAATCACTGAATCAAAATTATTGCACATAAACTGCTTTTAAAAAGAGTATTATACATTTTTTACAACAAAAATATCTCCAATCAATTTTCTCGCGCAATGCTGCTGAAAAATTAATTAATTATAAACTAAAAAAATAAGAAATTCCGAACTAACACTACAGAGAAAGGTCGGCATTTCTTACTTTTTTATTTTATTGTTTTATATATATATGTGATGTAATAATTGTGCCTTGCAGTAGTTTGATATGAGATGAGTGCTTGACTAGGGAAGAAATTATTATGCAGTCGCGAGTAAATTGAAGTTAGAAGATCACTGAAAATATTAATTACGTGGTAGAAGATATGGAGAACTTTTAAAGACTAACAAAATACTTGATATTCTCAAATATATCTTTATTACGTGTTGCATTTCACAATTGGGCCAATCTGCACCCCACAATTTTGATGATGGAGCGTTACATTTTTAGTCGATCAGGATATCTACCTGTGTTTCAACACTCCAATGGAAAAATTTATTCGGCCAGTTCTAATTATGAAGAAATCTACACAACTTTGCCATGTTATGCGCACAGGAATCATGGGAAAAGTCCCGTTTCAGCGAAAATTTTAATGCAAGTTTGTGCCCACATTCAAAATCAAATGTTCACTCGTGTTCTGCACAAGGCTTAATTTCTAAAATCAGAGGTGCGGGAGCCCTCTGGAAGGCCGTCAGGAAGAAGGGAAAAAAATCAATAAATAAAAAAACTGATAATTAAAATAATTAAATTTAAATTAAAGTTTAATAATTATAAAGACATAAATAAAATTTAATAAATTATTCAATTAATGATAAATAGTTCAATAAAAGGAATAAAATATCGGACCTTGTCCTATTTGGGGTTCCGATTGGACTTACAGTTTCATACAAAAACTAAGAAATTACTCAGCCGGCCTCCGCCTCAATTAAGACCCTAAATATAAGTATAACATACTATTTCATTGGGAAGGAGAAAAATTCTTTTTCCAGGACACCAACAGAAAAAAGTAAAACGATTAAAGCGTCACTAAAATAGAGACAATGCTAAAAATCAATATCAGAGTATGGAAAAAATTTTAATGGAGAATTGCAGCTTCAAAAATAAAGAGTGAACAGTTCAACACTTTCTGTCCGAGATGCTCTGCCAATGCTGTCAAGCAGAATGCGAATGGGCAAAAGAATCCCCCCCCGAATCCGATCCAGTGACAGCATGAGAACAAATGTAAAGTCTTCATAAGTGACAATTTTTGTCCCCCGTATTTGGTTACATAGTTCAAATCTGCAGGAGCTGTGCAGTGAAAAATCACTAGCACTGGACGTGGAACACCAATAATCACTCATACTTTCGGAACAAAACATTTTACCTCCTTTCATAAATTTATTGTACTACCTGTAAAATAAGCTTTTATAAGTGGACGGGAGCTTCTCTTTTCTTAAAAGTTTTAACCTCCGTCAAAGTGTATGCTCCCTAGAGATAGACAGTCATGAATTCGGAAGTTATAATCGATTTTTAATAGGTATTTATTTTTTAAATAAAATTTGTCTGCTGAAACTACGTTTCATTTATATCAAAGAAGTACTGGGACCCTTTTATTTAGGGTTCCGATGCGCTACGGCTAAAATTACGATTTACCTCAAAGCTGAGAAATACCGGAGCCGGGCTCTGGTGGGCTCCAGCGCAATTTAAGCTCTGGTTCTACGCAATATCTAAGAAAACAAAAATGTCCTCATGTGCAATTTAAAAATTACTTTTAAGACGCGGTTAACCACCAACGCTTCAAAAGTTACTTGGAATCTTTCGAATGATCTTTCAAAGTGCACTGCAGTCATTAATTTATGTTTATAAAAAAAGTGTTTTCAACTGCCATATGCAAGATACTTACGTTCTGCATCGAAAACTAAGAGGGGTCATCAAGGGCCCTATTCTCCTAGCGTGCGAGAAGATCTCGATACGAGAGTGACGTCACATATGACGCGCTTTTCGCACGGAGGGAAAATTTGCAATTCTCGAGCACCGATCGAAACCATTTCGTGCGACGTAGCGATCGCTTCGTTTACGGCTGGTGAGGTGCAACCGTTTGAAAGTCTTGCGATCGAAAAGAAATGGCGTCAGACGAATGTTTATTAAATGTACTACTTTTTACTGGTTTCCCACCTGTGGTAGGAGTAAGTTACTTATTTGAATTGTTGAAATTGCAGTCCAAAATTGTAAATAACTTAATCAGAAAGTTACTAATGTCCGATTTTTATAACTGCTGCTTTTATATTCTGCATGTGTCATGATTTCTGTTTTTATGATCAATTTCGTTATAGAAATATTTTTATGAATTTGTCTATGCTTTTCGAATAATTTTCTTATTTATATTTTTTATGTATCACTTGAAACATTCAAAGCACTTAATTCGAATTAACTTCTGAATTGTATAATAGTAAACAGAGAAGAGTATTATTTAGAAACGAAATACAATGATTATTGGGATTTTAGATTTTGATATTATTCTTGAAGACATCTGTTAATATTTGTTATAATTATAGTGCATAAAAATTAAAGTGAAATGGGATTGTAATTTTTTACCTATTGATGTAAAATACCCTGTTGCTTCTTATGAAGGATATGTTATGATGTTGTTCGAAAATAGAGTATTCTTTCCTCCATTTTATTTTATCAGTATATTATTATGCTATTTTAGAAGCATCATGTGAAAATATTGCAAGTTTGTCTTGTGACAGAATGCTACAGTTTATAAAAACAGTCAATACGTGTTACATTTTAATCTTTTTCAGATTCTGATTTTTGATACCACAAATGAGAACGTTATATTAATATATTTTTATGAGAATGTACTCAGAATTGTTACATCTGTGTAAAACTATAAACTCTGTATTGAGAATTTTCTGAAATAGGATTAGTTTGAATAACTCAGCTTTCATAATGCTATAAAAATATGTTTTTCCATAAATTGGAAATGAGATTTGTATAATGCTTATGTAATTTATTTTCTTAGTAAAGTAAATGATTTTAATTAAATTCCTCAACAATTTTATATTGTAGAATATTTCTTATTTCATATTAAGTAGATTATTATCATTTAGCTTAATAAGTTTCAAAACCCATTTGAAAGTTATCAAACATATGTATTTCTAAAATCCTGATAAACTTTATATTTCCTGTTATTGATAGCATTATATTTCCTTTATTCTTTAGATACGATCTTTTTATACGACATTAATATGTTACAGGTTTCTGATCATAATATGAAGATCCTGGCAATAACTACAAAATTTTCTTGTTGTATTCATGACGCGTTCATATGGAGACAGAGTGCAGTTAATAACTTCTTGGCACTGCAGGGTGGGACAAACTATTGGCTTATAGGTATGTATCCAAAATTTTATAATAAAATTATTTGAGGAAAGAAATAAGTACAATCATTTTGTCAAACATATTACTATTCTGAGAAATTAAATGAGCGTAAATAAGCATTTTTCAGGGACCAGGGGAAGAGAGCTGAATGTCAGCAATACTTCCTAAATTCTTGTAAAATAAGATTTTTCGGTACTTTTCTGTTATCAGAACTGGATTCAGAAGTATATGTGTGCATACATACATACATTCCTTAATCCAGTCCCAATAATAGAAGAGTACCAATTTTTCAATCTATAGCAAGTTTTGATTAATTTTTTCTGCATTTAGAATGTATTTGATATTATTTTTATGATATTATTCTTTCAGATTATGGGTAGATTATTTATATCGTGTTACAGTATTAATGTAATAGAAATAATAAATAAATGCAATTTTTTATGTGCTAATATTTTTATGCAATATATTATATACCAAGTCTTACATTATCAATATCAACATGTGAGTGATGCAGAAAGACTTGATATTTGTTAATAGTTAAAGTATGGTGTCAATTTTAGTTTAGTATTTACCCACATCTTTTTTTTTTCAGTAAATAATTGGTGGAATGTAAAAGAAATAGATTACTAAATTTTATTAAATATATAATGTACCTAATTTATATGCATTTGGATACACATGCAAGTTAAGAAATTGTGTATTCTCGATAAATGTAGATTTACTCGATAAATGTAGATTAGACAATTCTTTTATAGACTTCTATTACAGTGAGTTATCGTCCATGTATCAAATTGTTGTACTTAAAAATTATGCATTTTTACCTTGGGATTTATGAGTTTAAAATTACTTTGCATTGTAAAGGGGGACAGATTTTTTCTTCTTGAAATCTCATATTAGATTTCAAAACCTGTATGAGAAATTTTTATTTCCATGGATTAATTTTTTAATATTGCAGGTGATAAAAGGCTATCCATTGCAACCTTGAATCCAATGAAATCCTCTTCACATATGGAAGAAAATTATAACCAAAAACATGAAGTAGCAAGGAACTGTGTGAAAGGAAAGATGCAATGGTGTACTTAAATCAAGGTTTCGTTGCCTACATCATTACAAAGTGTTGACGTACAGCCCAGCTACTATAAAGGGGAGCAGACTCGTCAGCCATTCTATAGCCAACAAAGCACACTTGTCGTTATCTGCCATTGGATCAGCATTGTTTTGTTGACATGTTTGTTGATCGATTCCGACCTAATTTTGAGAAACATGGATGGACATGTTGCACCAAATTGCTCCTAGTCATTCTAAAACTAACTTAAGGATATTTTGTTTTCTGAAAAATGAAGGAAGATGAAGAAAATGGATAGTTAATTCTTGTCGAAATCAATGGATTCCGAACCCAGGAGCGTGTATTTGTGAGGTAAGTTCAGCTTCGTATTTTTTCATAGAATGTTAGAAAAATTCCTCTGTGTTTCTTCAAAGTGTGCATTTTCATTTAACTGTCACTTATTGATGATCAACTGATTTTTATAAGTACAAAATCAATTGAGGTATGTGTACGTGTTTGTGCATTAAAATATTGCCAATTCTGTTTGTGATGTTGTTGTTCCTTTTATTATCATTAATAGTTTATACTGTTCGTAAAATTGTATTCTACATTTCATGTAAACTTTGTGTTGGGTTAGGAAAGTCATATGCCTTTCTTTATTTAATTTTACTGTACGATTGGTGATTTAAAGTAACATTCTATGTTTTGATTCTAATGTATTGTCGTCAAATCTATTAGTTCGCACCAGTGTTAAAAACTGGATAGTATGCTCTAAATTATAAATGATTTTGGTTTTTCTGTATAGTAAGATTAATATATTCTGTATTTTTTAGGCATTTTGAAGAAGCTGAATATTAATTTAAATATTTGACGAATCATTTTGATTCCATTATCATGCATGATCTAGTACTAAATCTTCATGTTGTATTTTTAACTATAGTTAACTTTAAATTTATTTTCAATGTGTGAACAGGAAATATGTTTTAAGTAGCTTTGCAAACTTAATTACATTTTCTTAATTTTGTTTTCATATAAAAATTAAAATTTATTAGAAAATTGCATTCTTAAAAGTGTGGTTAAATTCATTTAATACAGAAATTGTAATTAAATACTAATGTTTTAAATTTTATGCATGCTTTTGTTAAATTTGCAGGTACATTTTGAAAAAAATCAATTTGCTCATAAATTTGTCAGGGAAGATCTCATGGTCTGCTAAATCAAATTTACTTTTGAGTGACCTGAAATCTGAGGCACCAATAGTAAATCTGTTTTGGCATATTATTAAGAATTTTGAATGGGAAATTTATTGCTACTGTGAAAGATAGATCAACTGATGTTTACCTTACTAATCAATGTCTTATAATATTATAATGACTTGCAGGCTTTTTCATAATGTAATATTGCATATGTTTTACTCTTCTTTGTTATCAAATAAATAAAAAGAGTATATTCCTAATCAGATATTTCTTCTTTTGTAAGAGTGTTATGTATCATGATGTGATACTTGGGATTTGTTTTAGAGTATATAACAGTTTTTTTTTTTTAGATGTTACTAGAACCAGTGTATTTTATTTATTTACTTATTGCTTTAAAACAAGTTTTCTTTTGAGGCTCTTTTTTTTCTCCTTTCTGTATGCACATAAAACTTACTTGAGCTATATTTTTAACATATGAATAAGTCTCTTATGTTAGCTACTTTAATTGAAAAAGAACTAAACTGAAATGATATACCTTGAAAATTTTTATTGAGTTATTTTTTAAAGTATTTAAAAAAACTTTAACTTTTAAACTTTATCTTCTAATGCTTGCACTAATTTTTTTATTTCTTCAGTATTTAATATTTTCTTGTTTCTTCAATATGTTTTCATTTAACCTCTGCTTTTTCACATTTGCAGAGTCCAATAACATATTACTTGAAATTCTGCTTCTGTTTTATCCAAACACATGAATCATTCTGTTGAATACAAATAAATTCAGGGTCTCTAGAAATCAAGTAAACAAACCACAACAGAATTTTTAAGGTTGCCTTACATGTAAAACTTGCCCTTCAATTTAGGAATTCATAATTAAATTATATGTTTTTTTAGCCTGCTAATAGTCCTTTAAGTTATGCATAAATTATTGGAATATATCTTCAGATTGTGTTGCAAGTTATTGCTGTTCATGAAAACTATAAATAATCGAATTTCCATTCTGAGATCTGTTTGAAACTATGTAGATATTTTCAAGTAACCTAAAAGTATATAAACCTGACTAAATTTTTTTCAGATAAAAATTGATGTATGTATCAGGCAGATTCTTCACTTAAATGATAAACTGTAAAAAAATTAATTCATAAAACAAATTTTGTATATCTTGGATTAAAAAACGTAAAACTGCTTAAAGAACTTCAAATGAACAAGATTACACGAAATTACATTAATGAAAATAAATATGAATATGAGTAATCTAAATGATAACACATATATATGCATGAGTGTGATGTTTATAAAATAGTAGTATCTTTCATGGTGCTTTTCAATGAAAGACACTAATGTCTATAACTGACGAGAAATTATTCGAGAAGGAAAAACATACGTTGTTTACTGATCCGCTGTTACCATCTGTTTACAAAAAGAAAAATTAAAATTACGATTATTTTTCAAGAAGTCGTCTCATTGGTTGTTCCACTATCGTTTTACGTCAAAATATGGGCGGTGCGAAGGAGGAGCTTCTACCTCTTTCGATCGGAGAAAGCCTTAACGATTCGAACGGTAGAGGCGCTTGAGAATTGCAGTTTTCCATCAATCGTTCGTAGCAGTCGAACGAGAAGATGTCGCTTGCTACGTCACTCTCGTATCGAGATCTTTTCGCACGCTAGGAGAATACGGCCCCAAGTGTCATTTACTTTGCGGACGCTGAACTGCGGGAAACCCTTTTAATATATTTCTGATTCCTACTTTTTAATATACGGCCTTATGTTTATTCAAATGTCTTTCTTTCCGTCAAAGTGTATTAAATTACTGTTTTTCAGTAAAACAAAACTGATCCTGGTTCGGTGGATTTTAAATTTTGTATGAAAAGTTTTAGTTAAAATTCTTATAATTTAACTTTATTGTTTTGAGATAAAAACATAGTATAGTGTATTCAAAGAATAAAAACGCAAGTATTCTGAAAATTTCATTTAATGATTTTGCATTTATTAATTTTGTCGGTGAATTTCATTTGATTTTTCTGCTAATACAGTATGTTTAAATTTTTCGTTACTATGAAATAATTAAATTAATTTGTAATTTTCCTCTTTGTTTTACGAAAATGAAAGTTAAGAATTTTATACCTTCAACGCAAGTCTTCCTTGTTTATGTCAAGGACCTTTACCTCAACACAGGAATGTTTCATATTCATGACTGGCCCTCCTTCTGTACCCGAATGATTATTTTTTATTTTTGACTCTTTCTTTTGTGCGACTTTTCAAAGCTATCTAGTTTTTTTTTTTTTTTTTTTTTTTTTTTTTTTTTTTTTTTTTTTTCTGTCCAGTCCTTTTGGCCCCTAACCTAAGAGAATTGAAAATCTCAACAATTTCAGTCCATGCTTCTTTTTGTTCATTTAAACTAGCATACGATTATCCTAATTCCCCACTCACAAGTTCTTTGTAACTCTCAACAGAATTAACAAGAACTTCCAATTCTCGCACAGTGAAATTGATCGATCTTTACATGATATGAACTTAAATGCCACAATACAATCCAATTTTATTTCGCTTATCGAAAAACGTGAGTTTGTTCACAAGGGATAGATAATTTCATTGGATAATAGCTTCTGTTCATTGGTTATGCTTTCCTAGCGCGAGAAATAGCTGTTTTTCCAGCTGCTATTTTGACGTCATCAGTTGCGAGAGGGTATAAGTGCCGCTAATGAATTCGCTTTGCTTTGCTAGACTCTGTTAGAAGGGCCCTACTGCGATTAGCAAAGCGTGGCAGCTTGATTCAGCCCTTAATAATAAATGCACAGGTGAAAACAAAAACTGCAGCTTTTTAGAAACCAAATCTGTAGCAGGTTTTATCTATCATTTTTTTTTTTAATAAAAGAAGTATGATTAACTTTTTAAACGTTATAAATTCATACTGTACTAATATCTTCTCTTCTAAATTATAGCCATTTTTTCATGCGCAGTTCATTTTAAGGCTGGTTTTACAAATTTAAAAGGGGGAAAAGCTCTATGGACTAGCCTTCCTCTACTAATTTCTGTTGTAAACACTCTAAAAAACGAAAATTTTACTTCGGTACCTATCGTTCAGTTACCTACTGTCGTTAATGGCAATAATAGATATATATGCATGGCAACCGAAATGTAGTTTCTTTTTCTAAATTTTGAAAATCGTGATGTTGAAAACCAAGGACAGATAATATGTAGTGTTATTTGTGACTTTTTTTTTTAAACATTACCGTAATTAATAGTAAAACGTTATAATACGTAAAGCAGTAGGTTTTTCATATGTTTAGCGCGTCTGAAAAGTTTTGCTTACATTCGTGATGGTAGAATTAAAAAAATAATAATAATGACGTAACTCATCAAGTATATGAATGCATTTCATTGTGTATTTTCCGTCCATGTTAGCCTTTGGATGCTTTATCATAAATAATGAAATTTATATATTTAACGAATAAATAGCACTTCAAAGTAATTTTAAAATATGACTTCTGATGAACATAAGGAATTGGTTAATTTGATCAGAGGCGTTCACAATAAATTGAGAAAATCTTTATCCATCAGTAAGTATAATAAAATATCGAAAATTGTTTAACATATGTAAGAGAATACTTACAATTTGCTTTTGCCTTGTTTTTGTTCAGACTGATCAGTTTGATTACCTGATTAGGATTAGCTTATTTAGGTATGATAAAATACTCGAAAATAGTCGTCTTGAAGCGAAGGATACCTTTTAGGAGGACTATGTAAATCAAAATGCTCTATGTTTATGCTAGATCTGAAAACTTCTGTAGCGAGCCTGTTCATCTGCATGGAATAAAGCGTGATGGTAAAAAAATATTTTTACAGGTGCCCCTTGGCGAAAATTGGCGTTACATGGACACCGAGTTTGTGCAATTCTTTGACTTATTTTGGCTTTGTACCAAAAATCGCCGCTACACAAGGCAAAATAAGTCAAAGAATTGCTATCCATGTACACATCGACCTGTATTCACTTCAAAAAAGATCCTAGAATTGCACAAAGTAGGCATTGCACACTCCCTTGACTTTGTCCATGTAAACATCGATTTGTATTCGCTTAAAAAGTCAAAGGAGCAGCCAACAAAAAATATATGATCTCAATAAACTATATTTTAAATCAAACAATGAAATAACATAAAAAAGGAAATTCATCTTAGCACTACACAAAGGAAATATCCACTTACCTTATTTACAAATTTTTTGTCTTCAGTCAAACAAAATTCCTTAACAGCATCCGAAAACTTACTAAAATTATTTAAACTAGAATCTGTATACTGGCGTTGCCGTATAAATTCACAAAAATATGAGTAAAAAATGTCCTCTGCAGTGCCGGTATCCTCTGACATTTGATCATACTCATATCTTTCCTACAAATGGGAGAATTATAATGGCTACTAAATAAACCTTAATTTACACACCAGTCACTTAATGTTTTTTCCGTTTCATTCTAAATTGTACAAAAACTTTAAATTGATTTTACCACATTCAGCCATTTTACTGTGTAAACCATAAAATAAGCAACATACTTTGTAATGAACATCCAACACTAACAAATCCCATCGGTCAAATTCACCGCAATCACGTAACCAATTACATCATAATAGGGTTTCCGTAATATTCAACTACTCAGGTTATCATAAATGAAACAACAGCTTGGCGATAATCCAAGGGGCACCCTTCAATATACTCTTAACCAAACATGATCCAAGCTATCGGCATTTCTTTGGCTATAGACATTTGCAAGAAATTTAAGGCCTGATTTAACCTGACTCAAGCTATAAGCAGTTCTTCAGCTGTGGTCCTTTGCAAGAAATTTAAGCCCTTAAGGCTGATATGTAGCCTGTTTTTCAATTTTTCTCAGTTTGCTTACTTGCTGAATGCCGAACATCCAGCATGTAAAATGCAGACCTTAATATATTATTCATATATATATATATATTATTATTAATTTCATCATTTTATTATTTTTTTTAATTATTTTCATTATATTTTTATTATATTTCATTCTGTCATTGATATTTTATGCCATAACCTGTGATTTTGTTAGTTAGACACCAAATAGTATATGTTATTTTTCCTATTAATTTTTATGCATATGCTGTACTATATTGTCATATACGTGATATGTGATATCATATGTGCATAAAGTCATAACGGAGACTGTAAACTTCAACTGTATAAAATTTCAAAATTCATCTGTTGTAAATAATAAAAGCTGTGGAGCATTTTTAAATAGTAAAGAATTTTAAAAAGTAATTCATTATACTAATTAAACATAAATTATGTTTTAACTTAGTTTTTGAAAAAAATTAAGTGTCAAAAAGTTTTCCATCTAATGCAGGGGGTCCCGACATTTTTTAAAATTGATGCTTTCAAGAATTGTGTGGTTTTTCGATCAACCTCCTACTTAACAATTTTGTAGTTATAGGATGAAAAAAAATAATCTCAGATTTTTTTAGTGTTTATTATTTTTTAGAGTACATATATCTAATATATTTGTAGCGAATGTGATACATTGTAACAAATCTTTTGTAACATGTTATAACAAACTACTTCAAAGTCATATGTCCCTGAGGACAATAGTGGAAAGGGGACAATATGTGCATGTATGCATGTTATCCTTACAAATTGTCTCTGTTAGGATAGCCTTATCTTATCAGTAAATGTATGCTTTGAGTATTTTGTAATCATAGCATATTCAGGCTCTGTACCCAGCAGCTGAAAGAACTGGCTGCATGTGTTTTTTTGTAGTTTTCCTCATATATACTGTAAATACAGTCCAGTGAAGTTTTTGACATAGGTATTCTTCCCAGGGCTTAATTTCTAAAATCAGAATATAACTAATAATTTAAATTAAAATTTGAAAAAATATAAAGACATAAATATTTAAAGGTTTAATAGGTTATTAAATTTGTGATAAATAAAGGAAGTAAAATATCAGATCATGTCTTATTTGGGGCTCCGGCTGGACTTACAATTTCATTCAAACATTAAGGAATAGCTCAGCCAGCCTAAGGCTGAATTTAAGCCCTGAATATTTCATATAATGTCTATTTAAAGGGCTGAGAGAAACAAAAACCATTCTTTTTCCAGCACACCTATGGAAAAAAGTAAAACGAATTAGGAGTCAGTAATGAGAATGGACAGAATGTTAGAAACAATATGAGAGTATTAAAAGAAATTTTAATGGAGAAGTGTAATTTTGAAAACAAAAAGAGAAGAGTCCAATGCTTTCTGACCACAATGCCCTTCCGATATAATTCTAGCTGTCAAGCAGAATGCCATTGGGCAAAAAAAGGTTTCTCCAATCGTATCTGATAACAACATGAGAACAAACAAAAGGTCTGCACAAGTGATAATTTTTAACCCCTGTAATTTGGTTACATTGTTCAAGTCTGCAGGAGCTCTACAGTAAAAGGTCATTAGTGTTAGATGTGCACGACCAAGGTAATCACTTTCAGTACTTTTGAAAACAAAGCATTTTACTCGCATTTACAGATTCATTGCACTACCTTACTAAGATTGTGGACTTTTCTGTCCTTAGAAGTCTTAACCTCCATCAAAGCAACGGAGAAAGATAGGCATGCTTTCTGAAGTTATAAGCAGTTTTTAAAGCACATTTACTTTTCAAATAAAATTTTTCAACTGAAACTGTATTTCACTTACACAAAAGAAGTGTGGGAGCCCTTTTATTTAGGGCTCTGGTGTGTTCTGACTAGAATAGCGATTTACCTCAGAAATTTTACAAGTTCCTAAGCCGGACTCCAATGGTCTTTGACGCAATTTAAGCTATGATTCTTCCCACTGGAAAGTATTCCTGGATGCTTTGCCTAGTCAAACAGTCCACTCTAATTCATATTTAAATGTGTGGAATGTTGAGTATAACAGCTTAGAATCTTTTTGTGAATAATATTATTGAAAGTGATTTGGAAATTTGTCCCAAAGTAGTTTTAATTTTGGGTTTTAAAGTAAGGGTCTCTAAGGTGTGCAATAAAGAAACCTTGGGGTCACAGTGATATTTAGAGGGTTTGATTGAGTGGTGATGGAAAAATAAATTAAAAAGGGCTAATGTAGTGAATAATTAAATTGTAACAATTTGATTTTAAAGTAATGGGAAGTTGTTATATTTGTATGTATGTAACAATGTAAAAATGTTGATTGTGTAGATGTTGATCCATACTTACAAATACTCTAAGTCATGTAGATGAAAAACAGGCTGTTGTGGCAGAATTAATATTGCTTTTTATTTCTCACTGGCACATTAAAGATAATAAGCAATAAAGTAGCAAAAAGTGACATAATCCAAGAAAAATGCTTATTTGAGAAGGAGAAAGATTTTGGTTTGGAAATTTTGACCTTTCAGTTCCAAAATAACTGTGTCATCAGCATTATGAAAAGGATAGAGAGGGTGAATATCCAAATTAAATTAAAGAATTAAGGGGCTATTGCAGATTTAATTTAGACTTTTGATTTACATTTTTTTATCTTAAACACACACACATATATATATATATGGAATTATGTTATATATAAAACAGAATTAGAGAAAATTCATTACTCATATTTTATTTTATCATAAAAGTGTAAGTAATCAAAATAATCATAAAGGTTTTATCATTTATCATAAAATCATTTTATCATAAATCATTTAATCATTTTTCATAAAAGTGTAAATAATCATCTGCAATGGGTTATCAAATTGCATCCTCCCAGTTTGAAATAGTTTATTAACACCAATGTCAACAGTGTCTCTTTGATTGCTTAATGTTTCGTTACATTGTCAGTCAATTGTGCTAAGTTAATAAAAGCTTTTTATAACAATGCATCATATTAGCTGCAAATATATTAGATGATTCTGTATAAATATGCGAGAATTTGGTAAATTCTTAAAGGGGGCAAATTGTAAAAAAAGTTTGGAGACACCTGATTTAAAGCATCGTATTAATTTGCACATATTACGTATATTACTGTAAAAATATATTACATATTTTAAAATTCACTTTAGTGTTTTATGACACATGCACATTGTTGTAGGTGGTGATCCAGATAAAGTATGGGATGAGCATCTAAATGAGGAAGATCTCAGGAAACAGTATTCTTCAGCTATGTGGAAATTAGCTACACAGATATGGAACAAAAATGAAAAGGAATGTCGGATCAAGTGGACGTATAGAACTTGCATGTATGTTTAATTAATAATGAGGATTGATTGAAAATTAGGCAGTTTGATTTTGGACCAATTTTTATAACTGAAAATCAAGGAAATATTTTTCTTTCTTTTTCCATGCTTGGAAAAAGTATTAAAAACTAAATTTCCAACTATAATAAAGATAAGTGTCTATACTACCAGCTTTATTCATGAAAAACTTAAAATTGGAATTTAATGTTAAATATTTTTAAATTCCAATTAAGGAATACAATTCTTACTTGTTAAACTAGTTTTTCCTTAAAAATCAGATTATTAAAATTCATCCATTGCAGACTTATTTTTATGAAATCAAATTTTCTTCTGACAGCATTATGTTTCTTGAATATAATGAAGAAATGGGAAAGTCTGATATGATAATTTATAGTGCAGTTTTAACATTGTGAAACAATTAGCTGTATTGCCATCAAACCCTGCAATAATGAATGCAGCTATAAAGAACTCCCAGATTTATCGAATAATGCGAACTTCCAAAAGTAGAACAATCAGATATAACACACTATATGAATATCTTTGGTTGAAACTTTGTGTTTTTCATATCCTTCCCAGAATTTCTGCAAGTCAAAAAAAAATTTTTTTTTTAAATAACCAGACCTTAAAAATCATCCGTATTTAGAATGTTAAGGATCCACCTTCAGTCATAATGGAAAACTCCTGCATTATTTTTTGTTAATCTTCATCCCTACTTTTCTCTGTATTTTATGCAAAGGCTCTGCAATACAGGTATGAACTCAACTAGGAGAATGAGCATATCTGAGGACACTATATTGTGTTAGTGACTACTCTATAATTCCACTCAAATTCTTGGAAGGAGCTGTCAGACAGAGCACTGTAGAAGACTAATGCTACGATGAAAATTTTAGTATTTTCGCTATTCAGAAAAAGAGGAATTAGTGAATCATATGGGCTGGAGCCATACAATTTATTTGCCTTTTCAAAATTATGAATGAAATGAAATTTTGATGCTTATCAGTTTGTTTTGTTTGAATATAAATGTTCTCCAATGCTCCAGATGTACTTCGAATGAATAAGGTTTTTGGCTTCTTTAAGTCTTTTTTCAGATACAAAATATTCTTTATAATGGTTATTGAACCTTTGCTTTGCAGCCATGGATAAAATTTTCCTATAATCTGAACCATGCCAGCAGAAAATTACATATACCTTAAAGAGCATGTAAAGTAAAGTGAAACATATGAACATGAGAGCATATAAATGAAAAGTAAATTTTTTAATGTTTTTAACTATTTATTTTTAGTTTTTAATGTTATGAAAAACATAATTATTTATAGTTTTAAATTAAGTAATTTATCATGTAAAATTATTACCATTTATCAAAACTGTAAAAGAACAACCAAAAACTTGTGACTGAGCATAATAATAATTGTGATTAATATGATTTTTTTAAATTGGATATATTATTCATTTCTTTTGGTAGATATGACATTGTTAATCAGTCCTTTACATACACGTTTTTGTGAGATTCTCCATTTTTCTTATTGGATCAAATATAGTGAATCAAATTTCCAGTCCTTGAAGTTCATTATCGTCGTGTTTGACTGTATTTTGCTAAGATATATACTGAACCTTACAGCTTGACTTTGCTGTCTGGTATTATGGATACTATTTTGTCTAAAATAAAGAAGCTGTTGCTCATAAATATGTCTTTTTCTCAAATTGTTAGGGGTCAACCAATAGTTAATGTATGTAAGATTCCCAAACACTCATAATTTTGTGAAATCAAGCAAAAACCAACTTTAAACTGATGTAAAATTTACATGAACCTATTTGATTTTGAGAGTGACTGATATTAATTCCCTCTTCAATACTTATGTTGCCACCGCAGCTACAGATTTAGTGGTTTTAAGTGCCTCCAATCTACACCTAAAATTTTTGCGACAAATCATAAAATTCAAAACACTTTATTTAAAAACAAAGTAGTCAATCAAATGGACCGATATAGAGTTTAACATAGATTCAAAACAGTCTCTATTTTCTTTTACCTGATGCTGTCGCCATATGAACTCTGATAAATAAGATACCAAATGATATCTTGCTATCCCCCTATGTCATATGTATGAACTCCTGTATCATGATCAATAAAATTGTATTTATGAATAA
The DNA here is from genome assembly GCA_000611955.2 of Stegodyphus mimosarum. Lineage (NCBI taxonomy): Eukaryota > Metazoa > Arthropoda > Arachnida > Araneae > Eresidae > Stegodyphus > Stegodyphus mimosarum. The sequence continues at coordinate 46,834 of KK113069.1, read as the reverse complement.
CTTTAGCATGTATGAATCCTTCTATTTCTATTCTATTTGTTTCTTAACCTACCCAACTGTCAGAACAAATTGTGCTACCATGTGCAATGCTTTCAATAATTTTATCAAGAAGGGTAGAACCAGTTCTATTAGGAACAATGACAACAAACAAATCTTTTGTTTCGCTGCATATACCATCAAACACCCACTGTTTGGGTAATACTCGACCACAATTATTTTTATGTTTAGTAAACAAACTTTCATCAGTTTCCACAATGCAATATGGTCCACCTGCCTTCTTGTTTTGGTTTATTCTCCATATTGAAGACACATAATTCACGCATGTAATTGTTCCAATCTATAACAGTTTTATCCGATAAATCAAGTTGCTTTTCACATAATTTAATCGATGTCAACTCCTCGCACCACCAGTATATGAATCTCAAAGCTGAACAAAATGGAATTCTGCTTCCCTCAAACCAGTTGTCTTTTCTGAGTCCCACTTGCTGATCACACTGTCTTAAACTACATTTCCAAAACTTATGTTTACCAAAATAAAGTTTTATGTCTTTTATGGGAATTTAATTAATTCCCATAAATCTTTTTATGGGAATTGGTACATTTTCATTTTTTTTGGTAAAATATTTCACTCCTGAAAAAATAAAATTGCATCTTGTTCTGTTTTTGGCAAATCCCAAATATGAATTTTTGTAGTACTAAAAAATGTCCTCAAAAATCAGCAAACAACAAGGCAACAAGGAATCCAAAAGGTAACTGCATGTGAAAAACAGGGTTGCTGTGTGCAAACAAGATTGCTCTTTATTGGTGCATTAGTGCAACTTCTGCTGCAGTGGCATTAATACATAACTACCCCCTCTTCTTCTGGAATAAGTAATTTTTTACAGCAAAAATGCAAAATAAATAAGTTGCAATGAAAAGAAATTAGTGTAATGGTATCTGTTGAGCAAAAGAAAAAAAAGGTTAATTTATTAGAATTTTAAAAGCTTTGAGAAAGCTGGATTCAAATTAATATTGTATTTTAAAAAGTAAGTAAAATTTTGTGAATTTGAAAATAAAATTGTTGCCACCTGATATTTTCATCATAAAATGCAGGGAAGGTTTAATGCCATGTACAATTTTAGTTTTTTAATAATATATATAAATATTTCTTTGTAAAAAAATACACAGATATTTTTAGAAAAAATTCAGATTTTTAATCATTAAATAAGAATTATATTATTTTATGTGGGAATTAATATTTTTTATTGTTTTATTAAATTAATGGCTTTTACTGAACAGCATGAAAATGTAATAAAAAAGGGAAAAAATAATACATCATCATTTGTAAAAATGAGTTGAAAGACAAAGGAATAAGTTCAAAATCTTTTTCTAAAACATAGGTAAGTGGACGAGAGTTAATCACAAATTCTGCATCACACAATACCGTTGTCATTTCTCCAAAAGACAGTAGAGATTTCTCCAAAACTCTGCTAAAAATTTGTTACATCAAACCAACTAATTGCTCCCGAAAGCTGCCCCACCAAGAAGCAGTTGAGGGATTGAAAAACCATTGAATTTTCCTGGTGCTGCAGTACTGAGCAATGACATTCCAATTAATGAGTTTTTAACAGTTTGTTGTTCCAACGAAGTTGCTTCCATTGTCACAATAAACTACAGAAGGGTGACTGCTGCTGGCTGTAAACAAACAAACTCTGAAGAAAGCCCTCTGTAGACAGTGAGGATATGAGCTTAATGGACAGCTCTATACACAGCTCAAGCCATATCAATTCTGATAATTTCAAAAATCAGTGCTGTTAAATTCCTCTTAGTATATCTTAAACAAGTAACACATTTAGAGAAAAAAGATCTGATGACTTTTTCACATTTAAAATCCAGTAATGTTCTCTTACATTATTCGGCAACATTTTAGGGCCACCATGAGAGTTCTTCTGGTGTTCTGTCATAATTAACGTTTTGACAGCCTGATGCTCTCTCGGTAAAACTAATAGATGTCTAAAGTTTTCTGTATCCTTTCAAAATGTAATTTTTGTTTTCAGCCTAATAATTCATTCTTTGTCTTTGTATGTGTCAAAGATTCTAATTTTCTTTTGTTTAAATGCTCAGAAAAATATTTGTTTTGTATTAATTAACAATATGACCTTCTTTTCTGCATTTTTGACTTCTTCATAGAATAACTGTCAAATAATTCATGAAGACTTTGTATTTAGGCAATTAAAAATAGATCTCTTGATCCAAGCAATCGAGTGTGTCACTTTGTCATTGCTTGAAAAATAATAGTAACAACTTGTTCCATAATGCATGTATTTATTATTTTTCTTTTCATCAGTTTTGAAGCTACAAGTATTTGAGTAACTCAGAGAACAGGTAGAAGAATGCTCATTCTTCATCAGGTTCTGTTTTTCTCAGGTTCATCAGGTTTTGTTTTGCTCTTTTCCTTGGCTATAGAATAGTCATCAAAATTTTGTTTTGTGATGGGCCAGTTGGATGAAGTTTCTAATAACTAAGTGGGTCCCTTACACCATTTACTTGATAACAGTAGTCTAGTGGAACATCCTCCCGAAGGCAAATCAGCTGGATTCTGGATTCCAGAAGTGCTTCCATGCAAGAGGACCCCTCCCTGTGCTTTAACAAATCTGACTCGTGATGAAGATTTTGCCCCAAACATAAACATCACGAGCCAAGCTCATGAACAGAAAGCCGGGCCAAACATAAACATCCTGAGCCGGGCTCGTGAACATTAGCATCGTAATTTCACGGTCGTAATCAAACTTTAGTTCCTATCAATATACCACAAGAGTTAGTCACAGTTCTCGTAATTGCTGTTACAAAGCAGTTTAGTTAGTAAAATTTAATAAACCCCAACAAAATGTAAAATACAAAACATTTAAGTGAAAGCAGTTTATTAAAGTTTACTTCCACTAAGCATTAAAATTTACCTACTTGAAGTATTGTTTATTTATGAAATATAATTTTGAAACTGTTATTTATTACAGAATATAATACATTTATAATATTAGGATTAAAGTTTTACTTCCACGCCAGCAGTATCGGGCAAAACTGACTATGACGCAGACTATAACATGTTTGGGCTCGTATCATGACTGTTCTCAAGCATCAGTCTGGCTTGTTTACCATGCGTTGACCCATAATATTTGGGCCCAAGTTTCGTCAAGGTAAATGGCATGGGAAGGGGTTAAACTATTTATTTGATTCACTCTGTTGTTCACAAATACCGTCCAAGATTCTTTACACTGAATCCACCCTAAAACAGCCGTGGAATCGGTCCAGGATTGTTGTTCGACATGTTTCCATTGAAGCCCTTCTACAACAGATGTGCACAATCGAGCTCCCACCATAGTAGCCATAAGCTCTAATTGAGGGATAGTCATGGGTTTTACATAAGCCACTCTAGCTTTGCCCACTAGGAGATGAACTTTGATATTCTCGAAAGTTTCCACAGCTGCTATGAAGACTGAATGACTAGCATCACAAAATGTATGCAGAGAAATGTTTTGTCTGTATGGATCATTCAGAAAATACCGTACAGTAACTTTTTTCAGCAAATGAAGGTTTGTTTGTTGAAGCTGAGAACCAACAGTAACTTTATATTTTATTTTATTTTATTTTAATTACTGTTTGTTTATCATTTTACTTATTGCTCTTTTACTTACTTTTGTTCATAGTTGTTGATTTTCTTCCAAAGAGCTTTGACAGTCAACTTTAGAAGTTAAGCCCTGGTCTTAACTACATCTTTCTGTACATTGACCGTCTGTTTATAAGCTTATAAAAATTAATAGGATTTATAGAAAAAGGAAAAATTATGGCATAATTCTTGTAAACGAAATTGGAGAGTTTTTTAGCTGAACTTTCCAAAAATTTCTATCAAACGCATTCTTAAAAGATGTTGCTATTAACAATATAAAACAAAGGATAAATATTTCCATGTGTGCTTTCAGGTTCTTTTGATCATATTAATTGACTTTTTCTTCTTATGCATTTTATTCCTGGTTAAATATTTTGTTGATATATCCTTATGAATCCATTCCTATTTATTGTATCATGACAAGTATTCTGAATGTATAATTATGTACACTGATGAACCAAAACATGTGATGTAAATGTGAGGGTGATGATCATCCTCACATTTTTCAATGAACTTGTCTGGATGATGTGGAGGGCATGTGATTAAGTGGGAATGGCATTTAACTGCTGCCCATGAAGGTAAGGAATCATTCTTGCACTTACTTTTGCGAGTGATGGGAAAGGCTGCTGATCAAAGCAAATTTGCTAGCAGATGATTGGTCTAAGCAGATTGTAATGGCCCGAAGCCTCAGAACGAGTATCTGTGAAACTGCATGACTGGTAGGTTTTCACGATCTGCCGTTGTTGGTATTTATGGAAAGTGGATAAATGATGATGAAACCAAGAGTAGATGCCAAAATGCTGGATGTTTCAGCATCATTAAAGAAAAAAGATGTTGGAGGCTGTCCCGCTTAGTACAGCAAAATCTGCTCCAGGTGGTGACTCAGCTGGCAGCCCAATACGTACAATGCAAGTCCAAGTGGAAGTGTTTTGAAACACACAGTTCAGTGGACACTGTCTGATATGGGACTGGGCAGCAGACAATCCACTAATGTGCCTCTGTTGACCAAGTGTCACTGTCAACTATGCCTACAGTGGGCCCAGGAAGATTGAGATTGGACCATAGATAAGTTGAAGACAGTTGGCTGTTTGGATGAATCACTATTTCTCACTCATCATGTCAATGGTCATGTCAGGGTTCACTGTCTTCTAGGCGAAGAATTGCTCCCCCTGTGCAGCAGGTCATACACAGGCTACTGGTGGTGGTATTATGCTTTGAGGGAATTCTCATGGGTGGCTCTGGGATCCTTAGTTATGGTAGAAAAGACCATGAAAGCTGCAGATTATCTGAACATAACTGTGGATGAGTTTCACCCTTATGTGTTGTTTGTCTTCTCAAATGGAATCTCCCTTATGTGTTGTCTGTCTTCTCAAATGGAATCTTCCAGCAGGACAATGCCCCATGTCACAAGGCTCAAATTGCGTTGGAGTGTTTCGAGGATCATAAGGATGAATTTCAGTCAATGTCTTGGCTACCTAACTCACTGGATCTTAACCTGATAGAGCACATTTATGTCATGGAGCAGCAGCTCAGACCTCAAACATCGCCATGCCGGAATATCTCGACTTTGCATGACTGCTGCTTAGACATTTGGTACAACTTGTCTACAGTCATCTACCAAGAACTTGTGGCATCCATGCCAAGGTGAGTTGCATCTGTTTTGCTGGCCAAAAGTCGCACAGTGCATTATTGATGGATAATCATAATGTTGTGGCTGTTCAGTGTAGAAGATATTTTATATTTTTTTATTGAAAATTGACTGTAATACTGAAGAAATGCTTATGAGAGAAACATTTTATGGCGTTCAAGAAATATTTCTTTTTGCAGGGATTACTTTTATCATGGCGGATTAAAGAAATCTTTGTTGAGAGCAATGAAACTTGCAAAATGCCCTATATCTGATTTAAATTACAGGTAATTAAAATTTAACATTGTATTACTTTTCATAATAGCTGTTGATGTTTCTTTTAGGGTGTGAAGTACTGTAGTTTAAGGATGTCTATTGCAATGACAGTTATGACTGCAAATAGTTTTAATGTATGGGGGCTCTTAAATAGATACTCATAATGCATGTAATAGATGTAATTTCAAGTTAAAGTAAAATATTTATAAATTATTTTGAACTCAAATTATATATTAATCTAAGTAGTTCTCTAAACCAGCTAGCTACTGCCACATTTCTGTTGATGTAATTCATGTTAAATATTTTAAAATATTTATAAAACTAAGCAGTGAATGCTGTTTATGTTTTAGCTTACTATACTTCATTGCAGCCTTACAGACACTAATGAATATCTGGGTAGAAAGCTTCAGCTCTTAGATGTTGGTAGCTGTTATAATCCATTCTCACAGTTTCCACAATTTTCTTGTGTGGCAATTGATTTGACTCCAGCAACAGAGGTAACTATTAAATAAAAAATACTTTTGTATGTCACTTCTTTCACTCATTGAAAATGTGTTTCATTAAGTATGTTAAAAACTAATTACCGTGTATTCAGGCTTATAATGGGCACCAATAATTTCTTATTGCAGTTTTTAATTTTTACGTGTATTCGCTGTATAAAGTGTACCCTTTTCTTTATGAAGAAACCTGAAGGATACATGTGTGATGCTCTTACCTTTGAAGTCATTCATTCGAAGACTGTTCCCAGGATTTCGAATAATGGTATTCTGAATTGGCAAGTAATAAGTGGAATAATATGTGTGTTGGGAAAATGCCTAAGGGAGTAAATAAATCTAGAAAAAGGTGGGTTTTATTCAATGAAGGTGTGATTGTTATTCTAGGGTATCAAGAAAAAGGGGGACAGAATTTCAGGTAAGAATGTGACTGGAATGAATGAATTCCTGACCTGAATTAATTCACAGAATTAGGAGTTGGATGTTTACTCTTTTTTTTCTTCCCCTAATCATTTGAAGTTAACATCATAGGCTTTAGTAAATCTCATTTGCTTCAGTTGAAATACACCTGATCTAGTGTTCCTGTTAGTAATAAATATGGATCCTGCCAAACAAACCAAACACCATACTGGTTTCAAAAGCAAATTGATTCAGTTTGTAAAAGAAAATGGAAATGGTGCTGCAACAAGTATCTTTGGTGTGGGTGAAAGTTTCATATGAAAAATGAAATGCAAGAAAAATGAAATCATAATAATTAATATTCCAAATGATAAAACTGCTTTGCATAAAGGAGTAAAGAAATGCATATCCTAGAAGTAAATGTTCTGAACTAGGTCCTTGCAAATCCCCAGAAGGGATTAATTGTTACAAGAAACAGTGTACGTGTATTTGCCTTAAAGTGTGGGAAAAAAGTGCAAATGAAAGTGAAAACTTTAAAGTAACTTTCAGTTGGTGTAGTCGATTATGCCGTACGAGGAAAAAAAAAGTTTCACAAAGGCTTCCGAAAAGTGGTATGTTATTGACCTACAAAAGCAAAAAAATATATATATATATATATATATATATACATATATTTACTGTTACATATTTGAAATATGAATGAAACTTTAATAATGTTAGGTATGATAGGAAATAAAACAATTGATATGAAAGGAACAAAACGAATCACATAGAAACAGCAGGTCATGAAAATCTCACCTCACCATAGTGCTTTCCTGTTTAGTGGATGGTACAAAATTAAAACCTATGGTTATTTTTAACAGGTTGACTGCCAACTACGAGTTATCTTATTGCTTCAGTACTTGCCATATTTGTACAGCTACGAGGAAAGTCATACTACAACAGCATAAATATGAATAGATGGCCTCAGGAAACAGAAGAAAAAAAATCAGAAGCAGAATAACATTTTGTGATAATTTTTAAAACAATCTTCATAGCAAAGTGCTGGCTTCTCTTGGCAGAATGGACAGAAGTAATATGTTTCATGGCCTTTTTTTAGCTTTGACAGAAACTCGTCATGGCTTTGTTGGATACATTTTTTTTTCAGTAGGTGGAATACTCTGTAAGTACTGAAACTCGTGGGATCTGTTTTTTTTTTTTTTCTAAACTGGTTTGATCTCTTCTCCAATCAATGCGTCAACGAATGCTTCTAAACTTTGTAAGTTTTATTTTAGAAGTTGCTTTTTTGGAAAAGTTTTGTGATTTTGAGTCCATAGATTATCATTTATATTTGGAATAGTTTCTTAGGGAGCAATGTGATTGTCTTCAGGTTTGATGATCATCTCATCTTCAGGTTTGGAGACGACTTTGAATCCTCAATTGAATTCTCAGAAAGTGAATAATCAGTAGTGTCATTAGTCATCCTTGCTGACAATCTTGTCAACTTCTGAATCACTTAAATTATTAATGTAGTACTAAATTTCTTTTCCAGTGAGTGTTCTTTTCCTATCCATATTTGGGCATTTATACTTTAATGGTAAAATAACACACACAAGAAAGACGCAGATGTGATACTGTCGGCACTTATAGCTCAATTATTACTAATGAATTTATATGTAGTTTCCGACTCATGATAATAATATACATTAATTATCTAGTTTTACATTGAATTTCAAAGTTTACCAAGTTTTTACAAATCTTCATAAATTATAGAAAACTGGATACACTTTCTGTTCATTTTTCTAAATTCAGCATCTGAAAAAAAGTGAAGACAATTAGTAAAATAAATATTTTCAAAATATTAATAATTTGAAAAAAACTATTTTTTTCTTTTAATTTCAGTAATACAAAGTTAAGTATTAAAGATTAAATGAGTGCTGAAAGCAAAACTGGCATAATCATTTTTATAAGAGCAGTAAATACTTATATAGCAAGTGAATTTAATATCTATGCTATATGTGCTAATAAATAATAACTCTGGTACTAATAAATAATAAACATAAATAATATGTACATTTTTCCCTCTCATGACAATGTAAACAATTACTTAAGAACAAAAAGTTCCTTTCTCACTGTCAGATCAAGTAATGAAATGAAATATGCCACCTTATTTCATTTTAGAAACATTCAACTGTACTTAATGTTACCAATTATAAACAAAAATAATCAAAAGTACGCCGCGAAATATCTTCCATATAATCCTTGTTTTAATATTAATTCTTCTATTTTTAGTCCAAAGAGGCTTTGTCCCTGAAGGACTGTTTTCGTTTTGCGATTTTGTGTTGGAGACATTAAAAGTTTGAATCCCTTTTCAAACTGTTGCCACCAAATATTGCAGCTCTGTATTATATTTAAAGAAATTAAATAATGAAGAATCTGCATAAATGTATGTATGTTTCTCGCATTGTGATAAAACAACGATACCTAGAGCCATCCAATTTTGAATAACGTACATTTCCACCCGAATGTGGGCATCTGGAAGCCCAAATTTGGAATTTGTTTTATTATCTATTTCATATTTTGTAAAACTTTAACGAATTTTTGATTAACAAACTCAGCAGTTTAAAAGCGAACAATGGAAACATTCTACGGGGCGGGGGACCTTTTTATCTTCAGCATGTGGAACTGCGTATCGGAAGTTCTAAAGATATGCTCATTTTAAAATTATTTTGCGATATTGCTGTCGAACTGAATTTTATGGTTTAAGTGCGAAGAACATGATATTTAATAAATAAAGGTAACACACAAAACGTTAAAAAAGCACCCCTTCGGACGTAATTTAAAATCTGAAACTTTTTTTTTTTTAACTCTGAGCATATTTTAAATGCTTAGTTAAAAATAACTTAATACTAAACCATATAGCATCTTCAATACCTGAGAAGGGACAGCTTCATAATTGTAGCAACACCTTTACCAATCTTCATAAAAGTGTCCCTACAAAAAGGTTTTCCTAGCATTATGAAGATCATTTTCTAATTTCTAAAGAGTGAGCTTCATAGTATTTCATGTGATTGCTACCTTGGTAGCAAACTTTTGGATTAAGTTGTTTTGCTATTCTGAGTAGCCAAAAAAAAAAAAAAAAAAAAAAAAAAAAAAAAAAGAAAGAAAGAAAAACTTAGAACAGCACTTGGCATAATAGTGTCCACACAGAGAGGGTAAAATTCTTCACATTAGAAATTCATCTGCATAAGTGTGTATGCACCTTTATGCCAGCATACTATTATGAAAATTGATCATAACTGTAGGTATGAAATTTTGAACATGGGTCGAATCACATAAAAGGGCAAACATCATTATGAAGGCATTTCTCCAATAATAGCAAACAATATTGAAATGATACCATTTGCTACTCTAAGCCAACCGTAAAATCAGTTATTAAATCCTAAAATCTTTATTACAGTGTCTCTGATGTATATTTTTGTACTGCTGATATTAACTTGACCTGTATTTTCACTAGAAATGTTTACTTTATAATGCAGAATGATATGTTAAATCAAGTGTAATCTGTTGAATAGAAACAATTTTTTTAACTTCATTTGACAATACTTGAGTACTAATAAATTATTTTAAAATATGTTAATCAAAATTTATTTAATAAACATAAATTATAATATATGCACATCATTTGAAATTGGTACAGTTACACAAAATTTTGGGTAAAGTTTCTGCATATTATTTTCATTTACAAGAAGTACCTTTTGTCAAACACGTGTACTGTAATTTTACCTCCCGCGAATCTACATACAAAGTTCAAGGAGACAGTGTTTTCATTCTAAAAATTCAATTGGGAGTTTTCAATGAATAAGTACAAATTACAGTCCCCACAACATATATTTACTATTTTTACAATGATGTTCATCTATGTGACTGTATGTGGAAGTATTCTTTTGTCCATCATAACTCTTATATGAAACTTCCAAAAATTTCTATTTTTCTATATTTAATCTTTCTACATTCATTTAAAAAGAATTGATTATATTTTGGGTAAAACTGAACAACCAGAAATGGTCCTTTACAGGAAGTCCATAAGAGTTTTTAATGGACGACCAACAGAAAGGCAATAATATTTTTTAATGGAAAACTATTATAATACGAAGTTTCACTTTTAATATTCAAGACTAAAAATGAAACTTTGTATTATAAACTGTTAAAGTATTTCAGTTTTAGTATTTAACCCTTAAATACATGTAATTGCCATTTGGCAACATACTCATTTAGTCATGTAAATCAAATCAAAACATAAATTTTAGCTTACTGCATAGTCTAACCAATTGGATACATATTGTTTACATATATGGTTTTGAAAGTTTCAATGTATAGGCACCACTAACTTTTAACAGTTGTGATTATTGTGAGTTTATGTGTAGGGTGTGAACATTATTTGTGTTTATAAATTTTTGATTTTGTATTGTTATTTTGATGTATTCAAAGTTTTAAAATTGTTTGAACAAGTTTATTAGGTATGTATTATTACATAAAATTGTTATTACACATTTGCCTGTCATGTATTTTTTGTAAAAGTTAATAATATTTTTTCCAAATTTTGAAAAAACTTAGTGTAGATTTTTCTTAATATTTTTCCTATTTTATTTGATATCAATTCTAATGTATTTCTGACTTTAAAAATAAAAATTCATGCATTTAAGGGTTAAGACTTTTATATCAATGGAAAAAACATACTGGATTTTTATCTGGAAGTGATACTTTACTTGAAACTCTGAACAGGCTTTCATAAAAAATATATTTGGAGATAAACGAATCTTCTCAAATTTAATATCTAAAATAGTTATGTGATTGAGAACAACACATTACATATACAAGTAATAAACATGTTCTCAGAATTATGCTAAACGCACCGAGAATGAGCTCATTATGAAGCAATTGAATGTATTAGCTTCAGTCCTCAATTTTGTGTCAAATCACTTTTCAAATGAAAAGATGCTGCCACCAAATGCTGTTGTTATGTATTATTCCTTAAAAAATAATATAGTAAACATAAAAATAGTATGACAACAATTAGCACTATTGGGAATTCTCTAAAGATATATTGATTTTAAAGCTTTTGTTGCTGAATTGTATGTGGCGTAAAGGCGGAGAAAGTAATGTTTAATAAATAAAGCTAAAATAACAAATTAAAAAGGTTGGTGTTCTTGTGAAGAAAACTCAACATCTGTATCAAAAACTAAGAAAAGGCTGGAAACGAAATGAATGGCAATACTTAATACTTTATCAAGAATTCTAAAGACATGCTGCTTTTAAAAATTTTGCTACTGTTGAGTCACTAATTTGTGAATCCAAAATACTCTATGGCTGCAGGACGTACCATACTGATGCAATATTTTCAAATCAAAGCATGAGAGAGATGTGTGCATGAGCACATAAAATTATAATTCTCCGTTATATGGGAGAATAGAGTAATAAAAAATGAATGGTGTTTGTAATTAACACTGAGCCATAATGTACATAAACAATTAGATTTTATTTCCATATGATCAACCGGAAGTGAAAGTTTATTTAAAGCTCACTTCTATTCTGCCAATTTGATGGAACTGGCATTAAATCATGTGCTGGTTACATCAGATTTTCTAGAATGAGTATAAACTTTTACTAATTATAATTGTATAAACTGGAGGGTAAAGATTGAATTTTAAAATACTATAGCATGAATATTTGCATAATTTAAGGTACGTCTGCAACTAAAAGTATATGTCTATGATCAATGATTGAAAATCACTTGAGAGGTAGAATATTCTTATTTGCAGCTGCAAGGAAAATAATTTGCATCTGATTATACAAATATAAATAGATCATTATTCACCTGTTCAATTGATCCAAAGGGAAAGCATTTTGTTTTTTAGCATCATGATAATTATACAAAAACAGCATTGAATTAATATGCAATTCACATGAGATTTATGAACCAGAAATTGTTTTGTTCAACTTTGTTTTCAGACAAGCAAAACATTTCAGAATTTTAAAATTGGTCTGTTATGCATTAGAACAAAGACGAGAATGCCTTCAAAATACACCTACTGTCGTTTAAAATTTTGTCTATGTCATGTTTAAATTTTAGGCATATCAGAGAGATCATTTGTATGCAAGGAAAGGTATATAAGTTAGCAACATGACCAATAACACATTTTGCTTTGAAAATATTTAGAATGAAATATAATACAAGAAAGTATCAACTTTGTTTTTACTAAAAGAATTTAAGGGTAAAGGTTTCATAAAAATGTTGTAGTTCAAAAGCATAGAAACAATAATTCGTTCCCAGAATTAGTTGTATAGAAATTAAATCAGTCTGGTTATTTATTATATGTCCTACATATTAGTAAAACCTCAGACACAATGAAATGGAGAAAAAGCTCATTTCTGAGATCACTGAAAATAATGATACTTATTTACTTTAGATATTTCCATCATTTCAAATGTGGTATGTTTCGATTACCATGTTGGAAGTCATTAAACATTTATAAATAATTTTTCTATTAACAAATGCTTATTAAAAGTTACTAACTGTGCTTCTTTAGCACTGGTTTGAACCATTCATATGATATATATAGGCAAATTAATTATTGCTAAAATGTGTCTGAATATTTTTGGGTATTAAGTGCAATATTTGTATTTAGATAAAACATAATCTAGCAGTGATTTTAAAGAGTTAGTTCTTGAAAATCTTTCTGTTACAAAACTTTTAAATCTGTTCACATAATGTAGGCATGTTATAAATTCTGGATTTTCATCATGTTTACTTATCTAATTAAATCTGATTTTTTCTTGTTTTGGCAGGATGTTATGCAGTGTGATTTCCTAACAGTGGATATTCTTGAAAAGCCAACAGGTGAAAATTCAACTATTTCTTACAAGCCATGTTTTCATACAGAAAGTTTTGATATCATTGTGTTCTCATTGGTCTTGGAATATATACCTGCTCCTAAGCAAAGAGCAGTTTTTTGTGTCAAAGCATGGAAACTTTTAAAGCAAAATGGTTTATGTGTCATTATAACACCTGATTCTAAAAATGTGCATCATAATGCCCCTATGATGAAAAGCTGGAAGTCAGCTTTGGAAAGAATTGGTTTCTTTCGTGTGAAATATGATAAACTCCAACATTTACATTGCATGGCCTTCAGAAAAATGCAGAGTTCTCACATATATGATTCCTCATTCTATGATTCCATATCAGAACTTTTATACATACCACAAGATTTTACTCTGTATTCTGAAACAGAAGTTGCTGAAAGGACAGAAGCAGAAGATTTCGATATATATAGTGGCTTTCTAGAACTGCCAGAAGAAAATGTGTTTTAAGTAATTTTCTTTCATTTATTGATATGTATTTTTGTAATGCACCATAATTTAAAAAAATAATAATAAAAATTTCGAAATAGTCCAAAGGGCGCCAAAAACTTGTATTAGAATTAACGCTAAAGATATTTCATTAATTTGAACTAAATTTTTATCACTTCTGTTACTTCAAACTAAAAATTTGACAAAAAAATTTCATTTTTCTCATTTAACGGAGGAAATACACACTGTATTTATTATTTTTTGTGTCAAAATCATCTGTAATTTTTTCTGTGTAAAAAGGCATATGCCAGCATTCCTATACTATTGCATTTCCGTTAAACGTTAGTAACTATTGTCCTACTGTCCTGCTCTTATAAGTGCTTAATGGACAAAGCTCCCGGGCCTAACTTGTTTCCTTGGATTCGTTCAGAACCCTGTATGAATGGGTCAGGGTGGGGGGAGAATCATTTGTTTATTTGTTATCAGTTTTCTTAGGATTTCAGAAAAAACAGTGTTTACTACAGAATCTATAGCGTTGCATCAGTTATGCCTGCAGGTGCACACAAGTTAATGTGCTCTAGTTTTTCTTCCTCAGTGTGCGGTGTGATGTACAAAATTCTAACTTTGGAGACAAAAGTAGAAATTTTAAAGTAAGTGAAGAATGGCAAATATAAAACGAAGTTACAATTTAGATTTTTGGGAAAAATCTAAATTTTCTAGAGGAAGGAAGCACATGAGTAATATGTCCCAAGAAGATCTAGAAAAAGCTCTATTGCTATGGTTTTAGGGGACTAAATATCGAGATTTTCCCTTAAGTGGACCCTTGGTGCAAATAAAGGCTAATGAATTGGCAAGTCGAATGGGCATTCAAGATTTTTTTAAGTGCACTGATGGATTGCTTTCTCGATTTAAGTCAAGGCACAATATTTCTTATCAAACTGCATGTGCTCAAAGTTGTGATGTAAACGAAGACGTATGCACTAATTTCAATAGGAACTGAGAGAGCTTTTTTCTGCGTACCCTACTGAATGATATTTTTAATGCGGACGAAACTACATTTCTTTTATAAATTCTTGCCTAACAAGACATTGCATTTTAAAGGGAATGCTTCTGTAGGATGTTATAGCAGTGAACAGAGGATTACAGCTTTATTTTGAGCTAATGTGGATGAGGGCTAAAAGCTTAAATTATTAGTGATTAGAAAGTTCAAGAATCCACTGTGTTTTAAAAGAATTTGAACACTGCCAGTTGATTATGTAGCCAATACAAAAGCATGGATGACACGAGATATCTTCACTGACTGATTAAAAGGAATAGAAAGAAGTTTTGGAGGGAAAATCATATTACACGGATTACAAAAGTCATCTTCATTAGCTGGTTAAAAGGTTATTTGTGGTAAATGCAGCCTGCTATAGTAACTTTCTGGAATTGAGTTCCATACAGGTTGAATATTTGCCGCCAAACACAGCTGCAAAGCTACAACCAATGGATCAAGAAATCATCCAGAATCTTAAAACAAATTATTGTGAGAGACTCTTACAACAAATAATTTTTTCTTTAGATTGTGGTGAAAACTACGACATTACTCTGCTAACAGCTATAAATGATCTGTATGCCACGTGGGATGCTGTTAAATAAAACACAATTAGTAATTGCTTCCGTCATGCTAAATTCATGCATGCGGAAGACAAGAATCATATCGAGAATGTGACGATATTGATACAGGTTTTTTTCTGAATTCAAAAAATTTAAATGTGATAATGTTACTTTTTCTGATTATGTAGGGGTTGATAGAGACTTGGAAGTCTGTGGAAAACTGAACGACGATGGCATAATAAAAACTATTGAGAAGATGAAAAAAGACCGTATCGGATTCAGAAGACAATGCAGTGTCTGTTAAGCATCCTAATGATCAAGCCATAATGAACTCTGAAAGCATTTATTGAGATTGAACCTTCCTCTGAAAATGAATTGAAATGTTTACTTGAAGTCGAGAAGCTGGCTGAAAAATATAGACATAATAAACAAAACCAAACATCCATTTTACAGTTTTTCCCAAAAGTGTAATTCATACTTTTAATTAAAGTTTACTTTCTACTGCATGTCTTCTGCTTCGTTTTATGATTAAGGCAAGTCTTTATTACATTTAGTATGTTTAAAGTTAGATAGCTTAGTGTAATATATTTTTTGGGGTTATACATGCTAGGAGATTTTTCTTTAGTAATGTATTCTCTCTTAACATCGGGTTATTCGAACTGTTTTCTGAGAACCTTTGAGTTTGAATTAATGAGAGCCCACTATATATGTAACTCCATCGTATACAGAGTGATTCGCTACCAAAGCGACAAACTTGCAGGAAATATAGAGGGCACAACGATTCGAAATCACATAGCATTCATTGCAGGTTCCGAAATGCCTTCTGCTCAAGCTACGGTTAAGGGAAGTAAAGAAAAGTATGGCAACACCTACACGTTAGTGTAACAGAATTTATTTTATTGCAAGTTTGACGTTGGTAAAAAGCTACATGCAACAAAAGGTGTTCGAAATGACATCCAGAAGCAGTCACACAGGCTTCACAGCGGCCCGCATTGAATTCCTAATGTTCTGAAAGACTCCTGGTGTGTCTAGTATCTCCTCGGCAGCTATAGAGATGCAAACGACGTGGTCTTGAACCGAATGTACGTGGGTCTCATACACTAATGTCTTCATTTGACCCCAGAAGAAACCCAGGCATGATAGGTCCAACAATCTAGCAGCCAATGAACTGGATCATCACGACCTATCCAGTGCTGTCCAAATGTTGGTGGGCGTCACTGTAATAACGGGGACCATCATGCATCCCCCTGTCCTGCTGGAACCACACTGAGCGACACAACGACTGAAGAACATGTGCTTCTTCAATGAGTTCGGGCAGGACTTCAAGTAGGAGGATCAAGAAGACCTATCGTCCAGATGACAGGGCAGAAGGTACAGTCCAAGGAAGTGGTCTCCAACAATGCTGGCCCAAGCATTGATAGAGAAACGACTTTGAGCTTCACGTATTCGTGTATCATGGGGGTTATCGAAAGCCCACAAATGGGCATTGTGTTGATTGAAGGCTCCATGTCTTGTGTAGCATGCCTTATTCGTGAACAATACGTATGCGCTATCTGCTGCATTCTCTTGTAGATACAAAGTTGCAAAATTTCTCCGGAGTGGATAATCCGCAGGCTGCAATGCTTGAACGCGTTGCAGATGGTACGAACGCATTTAGTTTCCTGACCGTATCTTCATACAGTGGGATGGGACAAACCCAATCGTTGAGCTATCACTCAAGTACTCGGATTGCCTTCTGCTAGACGTAAGACATTCGTCTCATTGTCTGGCGTCCTCCTCGTTCGCTGTCGATTCATAGTAGGTCACGTGAAACAACCAGTCTCATGTCACCTTCCGTGCAGACGTGTGAAGGTCGTATGATGAGGAGCACACCTTTGCGGGAAATGTTCTTGGTACAAGCGCAGAGCGGCACGCCCGTTACCGCCCGCAGCTCAATACGCAAGGTGCACGTCGACCATTCAACGTTTAAATACTCATCCATCCTACCGAACCGGTTCGCAAGTGCTGACTTCCAGCACGATCACTGTTCACGCGACCTCCTGTTCAACATCCTCTACTACATGATGAAGGCATTTCCAACCCTACGAAGCTATGAGATTCCGAATCTTTTTGTACGCCCGGCATCTCCTGTATGTTTATCGTAACAAATCAAACTGTGAGCCTGTGTCGGACTTCAACTGCAGCAGAATCATGGCCTATCGGGACTAATTATTGTTCTGCAACATTGCTGCTAATGTCAGTCAGAATTCCATGACTGTCAGGCGAATATGGAATCGTTGGGCCAAGAGCTATACTGAATGTCATGCAGGATCTTAATGGCTCCAGGCTTGAGGGGACACATGCTTATTCTCTAGACCAGTGATTCTCAACTTTTTTTTTTTGTCGCGGCACACTTTTAAAAATTTCAAAATTTGGCAAAACCTTAAAGAAAAAGATAAGCTTAAAAGTTGTTTACTTACCTATAGTACATTGTGTAAAATGGTTTATAATAATAATTTTGAATGTAAAATAAAATAATATGTACTACAAAAACAGCAGTACGTTTATTAAGGGATTAATTACAAATTAATAATAATAATACTTTTAATGAAAAATTTGAGCTTCATGTTTTTTGATAATTTCATTTATATTTGATATTTGATCGTAAAAATGACAATGCTACTCTCATATCATCTACATTGAACAGTCTTGATCCTTTATTCGTTTTTATGTTGGTTAGCACTGAAAATCCGAATTCGCGCAAATAAGATGTAGAAAATTATAATAATATTTTTAAACCTTTTTTTGGCGATAATGGGATAATCGCATCGAATGTTAATCCAAAATAAAGTAATTGATTCTTCCGAATATTTTTAAATTAAATCTCAATCGAAATTAGTTCTTCCTCTTCATTTAAAGTTAATTCAAATGCAGAAGTATTCGTTATCCCAAATGGATTACGAACGCAATCAAATTTTTTATATCTAAATTTGGGAAATAATGAATAATTCTCTCCTCTAATGTCAAATGGTTAATAACAATTTTATGAATAGTTTTATTAAAATCTTTTGGAACTGACTCAAACTTTTCCAAATTGCCTTCTTGAGCTTTAATTTCATAAAGTTATTTGTTTTTGGAATCGCACCAGTTTATCTGTTGACTTTAATATATTTTCTTTCTGCCCTTGCATACTTGAATTTATGGTATTAAAAATAACGACAATACTCCAAAATGCGCTCTCCTCCAGAGCACAAAAATCGGCTTGGATACCAGTATTGGTGGGCTTATTAATGTCTTAAGAGCCAAATTTCGCCAATTTTCATTTGTACCACATACTAGGATGAAACCCATTATAATTTTTACTATATAACTTCTTAAAATTTGGCGGCACAGTGGTTGAGAATAACTGCTCTAGATTTTGCAGGATTTTACAGCCGTGTCATCTAACCTGAATCAGGAACTTAGCTCGTGTGCAGAACAACAAATGTCCACATGGACAGTGCAAGAACATCTGTAGCACCATGGACTGTCAGCAAGTCGACCAGTGTTACGGCTTCTCCTGACACTGCAGCAAGGACAGATGTGCCTACAGTGGTGCAGTGAACGATGACAATGGACATGCACCATGTTATCTTTTCAGATGAATTTCGTCTCTGTGTATAGCATCATTATAGATATATCCATGTATGAAGGCACCGAGGACAATGAACGTTGGCAGCGTACATTTCTCATCATCATACGGCCCTAGCACCAGGCATGCTGAAATACACTGACTACCAATAAGTATTTGGACACCTATGCAAATGACGATATCTGCTGTCCTAAGGTACGTCACGGACTCCGCCGGTATATATCGTGTAGGAAACAGCATCGGCTTTAGTCTCATGCAAGATGCCTCGCAGTTCGGAGCTCTCTGATTTCGAGAAAGGTATAATTATCGGGTATCACAAATGTGGCCGATCCTTAAGGGACATATCTAGCGATCTGAAGTACCCAAAATCGACAGTGGCCTATGTGATTAAGAAGTGGAAGGTGAGCGGTGATTGTCGGAATGTGCCCCGAGTCGGCAGACCAACGAAACTGGGAGATAGAGACCGACGAGTGCTGTCCAGAGAAATTCGGAAGAACCGCACCCAACCGATGGCCCTCATCCGCGAGGAGTTTCAACAGGCATCCGGGAGTATTGTTTCAATGAATACCATCCGTAAGGAAGCACATCTGCTTGGTTTTCATGGTCGTGCTGCTGCCCATAAGCCTTTGATCACAAAGTCCAACCGCGCTGCTCGGTTAATGTGGTGCAAAGCACATCGAAATTGGACCGTAGATCAGTGGAAACGGGTTCTTTGGAGTGACGAATCAAGGTTCACCCTTTACCGTTCGGATGGCAGGGTCTGGGTCTGGCGTCTACCTGGAGAACGTCTCCTGCCAGAATGCATTGTGCCAACAGTCAAGTTCGGCGGAGGTGGAATTATGGTCTGGGGGTGTTTCTCCTGGTATGGGCTGGGACCCTTGGTCCCCATTCATGGTAAGCTCAACTCCGATGCCTACTGCACTATTTTGGATGACAATGTGCTTCCTACGTTATGGCAGTTTTACGGGTTGGACCCCTGTTACTTTCAGGACGACAGTGCCAATTGTCATGTTTCGAAGTTAACCAAGGCTTGCTATGGTGCCAATGGAGTTCATCGAATGGACTGGCCTGCCCAGAGTCCAGACCTGAACCCTATCGAGAACCTCTGGGGCGAGTTCAGGGGTGCACTACCCGTGCAAAATCGGTGATGGAACTTCTATGTCTTCTCCAAGCCGAGTGGAAGAAAATACCACTAGCTGTCATACAAAGACTTGTGGAAAGTATGCCCCGGAGGGTCCACGCTGTAATTACCTCTCGTGGAGGCTCTACCAACTATTGATTATGAATAAAGTTAGTTTTTCTTTTCTATCACAGGTGTCCAAATACTTATTGGTAGTCAGTGTAGAACGGCAATGGGTAAATGGATACACATCCTGGTCGCGGCTTGTTCACACAGCCAGTAATATGGACAGACACTGTTACATTTAATGTCTTTGGCTGCATCCTATTTTTGAGGCTTGTATGATGGCATCTTTCAGTAAGGTAATGCACGACCACATCTTGCCGTATGCTGTTTGACTGTTGCTGTGCGTAACATGTTCTCCAGATCTATCGCACATTCAAAACAATGGGTCATGGGTTGCTGAGACACTGGCATGCCACCACTTGTCAATCACTATGGTTGATGAACTCTGGCGTAGAGTTGAAGCCACATAGAATAAAGTACCCGTATCTATCATCCAAGCTCAGTTCAACCTGAAGCCCACTCGGGTTACAGCTGTTGTTGCTGTCAAAGGTGGAGCTTTCCATCTGCTTGGTGGAATGTTATAGTTATTTCCATAGCAAAGCCAGTAAAAGATCCAAGAAATCCCTCCAACTATCGGCCTATAACACTGACTTATATAAAAATTTTAACAAAATAGTAAACTGTTGCTTAGTCCATTATGTAGAAAGAAATCATCATCTGTCACTTGATTCACTGGCTCCTGAACTTGAGCAGCTCTAACTGAGTAGCAACCTCTATGAGCTGCTTGCTGGACTGCTCGAATTTCATGTCACAAACCAATGTACCTTTTAGGTCCTTGACATCCGCCATTCATATGGCTTTCTGTAAGCTCAGGATCCCGGATGCCGTCGATGAAATACTACAGGGACAGCATTTCCCTTGATTCAGTTGGACAGTCCGAGGACGAGATGTGACAGCCTTTCAATATCCATGGCGAATTCCCGGCGTGTTTCCGTGGACTTCTGTTGGAGAAATTTAAATTGAAACCTCCTATAGTCTTTTAAACACGTTTTGCCAAAGTGCAGCTGCAGTAAACTGGATAGAGCTTTGAAGTTTCCGGCGGAGTATGAAGGATACTCGCTGCGTCTGCTCTCGACGAATTGACAGCCTTTATCTTGAGAATTCTATCCATTTTTGTTCACTAACTATAGAGAACTGAATCTTATATGCTTGCCAAAAGGTTGTTCCGTCTTACATGGATAGCTTTAGAAAGGGTTGATAAGACATATATAGGAATTTAAGAGTACGTTTTGAGAAAAGTGAACACTACCTTTTGTCAATAGATGGCTCAGACCATTGCCCTGAATTTTTGACGTCAGAAGTCTCGCCGAGGTCAAAATGGAATTTTTTGCCAAAGAGATTTGAAGCTAATGACTCGGGTAATCATAGCACCATCGCATTCAAATAAAGCGACACCTTAAGCTGTGAACACCACCTGGAATACTGGAGAGTGAAAAAAGGCTTCTGTAGGAAGTTACAGACCACCGCTTAGCTGTACTATGGCTATTTTCAAAGCAGAAAGAAAAAATATTCTGTCATCGTCTTAGAAAATATTACCATTAACTTGTGCAGTGTTAAGCGCTGTAATGAATTAATATTTTCTGTTCGTTCATTGCCTTCTGTAGATTTAGTAAATTTCAGTTGCAATATTTAAAGACGCTGTTCCGCTTTTCGATAGGATTATAATTTCTAGGATAACAATTATTAATAATCGAAGCTATCTTTTTTTTATCTTTTAAGAAGCAAGTGTTTCATTGGTAATATTTTTATTCTTGCCTTATTTAGAAATTTTAATTTGATGTATTCAGAATCGGACATTATAAATTTTTTTGTGGTAGGAGAGGCAAAATAAAAATATAGCTCAATCATATTATAGTCAAACTTCTTGTGTGATAACTTAAAACGACCACCTCTGAAAATGACCAGTCTTTCTGAAAACATACATAAAATATTGGTATTAAACATCACTTCTTTTAAGCAAGCGTCTTCACATAAAACCAAATCTTTTGGAAATGTGGAAGATTGTCTTATAAATGGTATATTCTATTCTGTAAATTTCTTCAGTTTTAAGTGTTAAATCAGAGATTGGAGATGCTATATGTAAAATATAAAAAGTACGGTGGCTTTTCTCTACACGAACAGGCAACCTCTAATTAAGTTTTCGCAGTTTCATGATCTTCCCCCTAGACCAGTACTTTCGAGAACGCTCTGACGTGTTATGTAACCGCCACTAAAAACGGCGCGTACTGTTTAATTCAACTCATTACTGGATATGTAAATTGGAGGTCGTCGTCAAAAAGAAAACGTGCTCGGCCATTTGAATTGAATAAAGATATGGAGCGTTAAATTCTTCAATATCTTTCATTTGCTCTTTCCTCTCTGAACAACAACGCCCCGGATTCTGATGTGACCTGACTGCGCAGCTTCATCATTCGTATGCCTATCTATCGGATTGTCACACACACACACATATATATATATATATATATATATATATCATCTTCAATCTCTGATATATATATCTTATCTGACCTGTGGCTTATCTAGAACATTTCCCGCATATCTGGACCCTGAGTTTCTCCGCCTGGGCAATCTTTAAATTTGTCGCTGGTCTTGATACAACCAAATAACTTTAAAGAATGTAAAAATGACATGGAAGAAAATAAATTAAAAATCTAACCTTTATTTGTGCAGAAAAGTTTTAATTCCATCATTTTTAAATGTTATTATTATTATAATCAATTGCTTGGGAAACCGCCTATTCCAAAGTACTATACTGATAGTACAGAACTATTTCTCAAGTGCAAAATTAAGCATTTGTAGTTCTAAAAGGTTTTTTATTTGAAAAACTCTTATCACAACTAGAATATTTAGAGCAATTGTGAAAACGTTCGCTGCAGTATTACATTATTTGGAACTTTGTTCTGAAGAACTGCACTGTAGAATCGATAGCAAGACGTCAGCAGAACCACACTTCCACATTCATGTTTCGTTTTTCATTAGCAATAATAACGGAAATAAAACTTTGAAACACTTCTCTCTAACTGAAGAATTCTTTCATATTAACCTTCTGATGGTCCTCAACGAACTCAGCTCATATTCCAGTTACCGCACCGCAGTGGACGCAAACGGACGCACCTCAAATTACAAATTTACGACTGACAGATATCGCGCGTATTTGGGGAAAAAAGAATTGCTTAATCTCGCAACCCCCGAAGGTTTAATGTCACTGAGAACACCATTTAGTTGATATTCGCAGTTTTCAAGTTTTAAAGACATTAAAAACGGTATAAGAGTGTGTAGTTGTTGAAATCTCGCGGTGGTTCCTTTGGATACGTGTTCTACAGAAAAACCTAGTCCTCTTCTTAAATTGATTCGATATGGTAATTCAGAATCTTACTGTTGTTCATCTACCTGAACAATCCACAGGCCTAACCTTCATCAAACATTATCCCACATCAAACTGGCGCCCTCAAAAATGTTTCGTTCGGGGCAGACCGGCCCCCTCTAGTTACGCCACTGTGTCTGACATCACAAAAATTAAAGAAATGAAAATGGAATTTTCGTATATAATAAAAAGCATTAATTGGATTTATCAGAAAAATACAAAGAAAATGGAACCAAATTATCTAAATGAAAATGTGTATATGTAAAATACATCATAAATTTAAGTTTTGATTTCTGTGGCCAACTTTTCGACTTTTGACCGGATATGATTCTCTTTGACCATTTGTTTCGTTTTAAACTGACTAATTCACCTGAATGTGGTCTGCCTGACTCCTGCGCATCTGGACGCGTGTTCTGTTCTGCACTAAATGATTTGGATTGTATTGTCAAAAAGTATGGAGAGCTCGTCGTCTAATGACCTGATGGTCAATGGCATTCGTTTCATAATTAAAAGAATTCTTAAGATCCATTTAGCTGCTAAACGGTAAAATAGCTGAAAATTGTTAGATGTTCAAATCTTCAACGGAGTTCCTGCATGAGAGTTTTCGTGATTTTCCCCATGCGTCACGTGGGTACACGCCAGTTCCCTTTAGAAAGTCTCTGAGGAAGGCATTGCTTTCCTTAGGCAAACAGCTTTTCTATGCTTTGCCGTAACCAAAATAATCCAACCGAAAGCATGTTTAAAAGCTATGAAATGTTTAAAGCTATGAAAAGAACAGTTTCAATTAAAAATACCAGCGTTTTATTTGGGATAACAATAATGAAGTTTTAAAAGTATTCTCACACTATTACATATTGCCTCCTGTTAACTTTTTGTTATTCTGCCACCATATATGCTTTGCATATTTAAGTTCGTGGAAAGATGGAAAATCACATCCGACTTAGATTAAAACCAATAATGAAAACAATGTGATGTGAACACCATTATGACTTCCTTGTCCGTCTATTAAATTATACACATTTTTTCTGCACTTCATTTAAAATTATTTTATCAAATAATTCTAACTTAATTAATCGATCACCCAAGTCAAGTTGATAATGACATCAAGAATTGCAATTTTTTTTTAATTAAATATCTCGGTCAATTTTTGTCGTACGAGAGTCAAACATCTTATAATTTTATTTTCTCATAACGAGTATAAAACTTTCCCAAATATAACTATCAGAACGAGGAGATCTCATTAAAAGTTAGATTTCGTTATTTGTCGAAAATGAAATTTTTGTAAAATTTGACATTTCCAAAACATGAATATTTTCGTCATTTAAACACTTCTGTAATTTGAAGGCTACGACGACTACCAACGACTGCGAAAATAGACACCAGGTAAAGACTTTTAAGACGTGAAAGGAGCATGGGTGTGTATATACACTCTTAGACAAAAAAAAAAAAAGATGCACGCACCGAGAAGATATAAAGCAAATTGGACACAAATTGACATGCATACAGGTTTCGACGGAAAATGCAAAATTTTACATTTTGGCTGCCAATGAATGAACGGTTGTCGCTACAGCGCATCTGATCTGCGCAAGTGTCAGCATATTAAGAGAAGAAATTACGATTCCAGGTCATAAATTCTTCACGAATTTCATTCCGTGTAATCTGGTAGACAGTAACTATGCCTCGCATACAAGTGCGCGAACGATATGCGCAGATGTCAGAATTTGAGAGAGGTCGTGTAGTTGGGCTCAGAAGCCGGTTGGCCTTATCGGCGAATAGCTCGACATTTGAGCAGGAGCGATGCCACTATTAGACGATGTTGGAAGGAATGGATGAACCATGGCCGCACACAGCGTCAAGAAGGAAGCGGTAGGCCTAGAGAAACGACAGAACGTGAAGACCGAGCAATCGACAGAGCGGCACTCACGGCCCCAGATGCATCATTTTCATCGACTGTACGTGTAACTAGTGCTTCAGTGACCACAAGGACCATTCATAGACGGCTAACAGAAAGGGAGCTGAGGTTGTAAAGCTGAGAAAGGGAGCTGAGAATGGTAGTCGGCGCCCCTTGCGCCGACTACCATTGACCTCTGTATAACGTCAAGCCCGTTTGCAGTGGTTCGGGCTCATTCGCACTGGAATGTTACTCACTGGAGTAGAATAGTCTTCAGTGATGAGTCCGCCTTTGAACTGAGCCCCGCTGACCAGCGAAGGCGAGTCTGGAGATGCCCCGGACAGCGGTGTGATACCAACCTGACTGACTTCCGGCAGACAGGCTGACAACCAGGAGTGATGGTCTGAGGTGCCATTTTATTTCATAGTAGGACTCCTTTGGTTGTCATCCGTCGCAACCTTACGGCACAGCGGTACGTCGACGAAGTTCTAAAGCCCGTTGTGTTGCCCTTCATGTCACGCCACCATGGGCTTACATTTTAGCAAGATAATGCCACTCCCACACTGCACATGTTTCTACTGCTTGCCTTAGTGCTTGCTGAACATTACCTTGGCCAGCAAGATCGCCGGATCTCTGGAGACGTCCTGGACAGCGGTGTGATACCAACCTGACTGTCTTCCGGCAGACAGGCCGACAACCAAGAATGATGGTCTGGAGTGCCATTTCATTTCATTGTAGGACTCCTTTGGTTGTCATCCGTCAATTTCGCACGATATCCCTCAGGAGGACATCCGTAACTTCTATCAATCGATGCCAAGCCGAATAACTGCTTGCATAAGGACCAGAGGTGGACAAACGCGTTACTGACTTTTTCACTTTGGAAAGTTCTATGACTTCAATAAATCATCCAATTTTTCTCATACTGTAATCATTTGTTTGTTTTTCTGTACATGTACATCACTTCTACCGATTTTCGTCCCATTCGGACGGATAACTCCTTCTTGGTGCGTCGTTTTTTTTTTTTTTTTTTTTAAGAGTGTATATTCATAGACACATGCAATGCCCATTTGTGGTAGTACCGATTTCAACAAAAAAGAAAGGTGCACAACTAGATATTATAGTAGTCCCATATCCAAAATTTCAGTGTTCTACGGCCAAGCATTTTTGAGTTTTGCGAGATGCATACATACATACACAGTTACAGTCTTTACGAAAAAACACGTAATCTAGCGCCCCTTGCCACAAGAAATTTCGTGGTCTTGGGCTGACTCTGTGTCAGACAAGTGAGCATAAGCAACAACAACAATGAAAAAAACTCCATTTTGAACTCATTTTACAATCCCGTTCGGAATAAAGAGTAACTTATTCTGTTCGTACGTGCAAAAGACACACAAAATAATAGTCAAAATGGTTTCGGGAACGGTCAAACGGTCAAAATGGATATTTCCGCTCATATCTGATAACTGAAAGTTTTCGCTATTACAATACTTCCTTTACTTCGTAAAAAAGGCAAATGCATATTTAATAACAAAGAATATAATAAATTTATTCAGTTAACGTAAAGGCATTTATTGCACAATTTTGAACCTATTCATAACCTATAATAGCCTATTCATATAACCTATTCATTTGAACCTATAATAGTTTCAAAAAAAGCGTATTATCAAGATTTGCCAACAAGTTTACACCTGTGCAGAAAAAGTTTGATACACACAATATATTTATGAAAGAAGAAATAATTAAAATAATTAAAGTTTTGGGTATCAATATTCAACACGTAGTCAGAAAATGAAAAAATTTCTCTGCTGTTTAACGATTTGTGGTGAAAATTCTGCAGGTAACAAAAATAGTCATAATTTTAAATTATTTTTAATATTGCTTAAAATTTTATATCATAATAAAATTAATGAAAATATATAAAAATACTCTCCACGCGTATTTACATTTAATATGAACAGGGAAAAGTCAAAATGATCCTTGAAATTTAGGTGAACATTCTTACCTAATTTACCATTAATTATTATTTGATGATTTACAATCAAAGAGCTGACAAAGCAAACAAAATACCTACAAAATAATTACCTGTTGTTCGAATTCTTCCGCGAGACCCGTGTTATTACGGAGCGAATTTCCGCAAATTTTAAGAGATTTTCCGCAATTTTACAACATTAAAAAAATTACGAATTTTTCTGATTTCTATTGAAATTTCTAGATGGTTTCCCATGTTTAAATGCTTTTAATATTTCCCGACATCTTGAACAATCCCTTTTCGAATTTAAACCACGTTGCATGATAGCAAATTAGCCCATTGACGACCAAGCGGTGTCGGTGGACTATCTGCTATCACTGAACACTAGTCGTTGGACCGGGGTTAGAATAGCAGTGAACGAGGTGGTTGCATGAGTGCTTTAGTGTTTTCCCCGTGTAGAACATGGGTACAAGCCAATTTCCGTTAGAAAGTCCTTCACGAAGGTATCCCTCCTTTTACGCAGATAGCTCTTGTGTGCGTTGCCGTAATTAAGGAAACAAATCAAACCAACCATGATAAGTAGATGCCAAATAAAAAAAAAGTGTGGATTGTATAACATAACAAATCATACTGTCAGCTTAAATCAGGATGGGCTCTGTTAACACTGGCAAAGCTTGACTGTTTGAAAATAAATATAATATAATGCGTAATCTGACACGTTCCTTGGAAGTAAAAATCCTCGGCTGCGAAATATTCGCCAAATTTTACGATTTATCCCTCGACATTTTCATCAATTTTCAACTATGCTATTTTCTCCGCGATGAAATAACTTCTACTATGTGACGCACGAAATAATATTGAAAAGCTTCATATTATAAGAATTATTGAAAAAGCAAAATTTACTTTAACGAATCTATTAAAGAAAACAACACATTATGGCTAATATTTGAAGACTATTTTAAATGTGTTTTTAGTTATGCTTAATTTCAATGAAGTGCTAACCTAATATATAATGAGATTATTCAGAAAATATAAGTATAATTTGAACGCATTCTTTTTCTATGATTAAGTGCTGTAAATTACCTCTAAAGTGAATATCACTTCAGCATTCAAAGTTTTACGTAAAATTGTTCAAAATTGGTTTTCTACGTAGAATAGTTCAAAATTAGTAACTGAGGCAATTTTAAAGATATCCCTAACGCTCTCTGGAAAAAAAAAAAAAAATATCGAATGATGTTTTCCGCATAATTTTCTTAAATATTTATTGATATTATTTATTGACAGTATTAGTCAAATAATTTATTATTTGAAGCATATTAGTAAATTCTGTTCAACCGTGCAGACGATCGACAACAATGCCTTGAAAAAATTTTGGCGAAAGTTGCAATTGGCGTTAACGAAACCCTTAGATTTGCAAAGTATTTGAATATAATCGATGTATGTACACATTTTCTGAGGTAAGAATAACATTTTGATTAATTAATTGCATCATGGTGAATCATTAAGTGTTACTTCGTTTCCAGAGTTAAAAAAAAGAACCATTTTAATGCCGAAAAATTAAAATGTTCCTCAAAAAGAAAACTGACTAGTATCAGCCTAAATGGAGTTGTGGCGCCCTCTATTTTTTGACATTGATATTAATCGAAAAATTGCAAAAAAGCAAGTGATATTCGACAAATATTTATTAATAATATGATAAAATGTGCCATTTTTTTTAATTCAGCAGAAATTTGAAGCAGCAGTTTCTTTAATAGAAATCTGAAGCAGCGGACTTTTTCAGTGCTTCAGTACATTTTTTTAGGTAATAATATACCGTTAAATTTGCTTATGTTGAAAGAATAAGCAGACATTTGTCAACAAACCGCCTTAAAGGAGTCAGAATTGTTTCCTGTTGTCTGTATGGAATTTTTTTAAGCTGTTAACTTCCTGAGTAATATCAGAAACTCTTTCTTCGATTTCTTGTTCGGCAGCAGAAACTCTTTCTTCGATTTCTTGTTCGGCAGCAGAAACTCTTTCTTAAGTTTGTCCAACTTTATTTTAAACCGTGTCTGTTTCGGCTTCCATAGCCTCGAATTTGTTTTCTATTATAACAGTAATTTTTCTTTTCATTTCCTCTTGGCCTGCATCAATCTTTTCATGAACTGACTTGACGATTTTTTCTCTTTTCTCGGCCTGCTTCCATCGTTTTCCTGAACTGTTTTCATGTCTTCTTTGAAGTTGACAGCCCCTTCCATCTTTTCTTTTAATGCAGCAAAAGCTGTCTTAGTTGCGTCTCTTTCGCTCTTGTCACCAGCATCCAAACCCACTCCGAACACCAAAAATTTTTACTTGAGTATAAGTTCGTAATGGATTGACTGCCCACAGAACCGATGACAGCTTGATCAACTTTATTTTTCCAATAGAAACACTTTACGATTCTGGAACTTCTCACAAAAGTGCTCGTATATGCTCCGTATGACAGAGCACAATCAGTAGTTACCACTTCAAAGTACCAAGGAAGTTAAACACGAAACAGTCTTAAAAACCTCAAAGAGTAGCTCGCACAGTGATCTTTCAGTACTCTTAATACTCCGTAATCTGAGGTAAACTCTGAAGTGAACTAAAAACTGATGCTCTTCCCAGTTTTATATAGTTTTTCCCCCGTTTCCGGAGAAATTTCCAGTACCTTCTATTTCTCGAAATTGCTGAAAGGCATTTCAGTTACAGTTGGATATAGGGGTGGATACAGTGACAGTTACATATAGGGATCAGACCGATTAGAGTTATACAGGGATCGGACCAAAATGTCCCTAAATCTGGCGATTTGTTGCCAAATTAGTCGCCAAAACTATTGCCAACTTGGCAATATCTCGCCATTTAGCGAGATAACTATTTACCTCAACCCCTGTAACGCCATGTACCCTTATTTTTTCGGCAGAGATTCGCTTTTTCAAGCATTTCATGTTACATTATACAGATAGATACAGCTATTTTAAACATAATTTCGCTAAAATTATTTACATGTACACAAAATTCATAACAGTATACTAAAATCTGATTTCACCGTTTTAAGTTTTCAATTGCTGATCGGAATACAATAGTTATTATATATATAAAGTATAGTGATGTAATAGTACGATTATGCAAAGTGATAGTGATTATATAGTGAAGTACAATGATTGAAAGACCACAGGTGATTTGTTCATATTTCGTGTTTTGAAATAAATTGTTTCTCCGAAATTCCTCTCCATGAAAATTATGCCTTAATTTCACTAAGCGTATGGCATCAATAATGATATTCTGTTTCAACGCCATCTCTTTTTAGGCAAGAATTTTTAAGTAGAGAACTCTAGAGGGTTTTGTCATAGTTAGCTAGGATTAGCTATACTTCTATCACCTGTGGTACTACAGAGGTCCTGGTCTAGCTTCTGCCTATAAGTATACTTATCTCGATTGATGATGCAGTTTTGAGACATGAAAAGAAATAGCTAAGACCTACCAATCCCATAGAAGCAGATCTCTTTGACCATAACCGTCACAAAGTCTTTGTAACATGCAAATTATTTACTTGTTTATCTTTGAAGCTTAAAAAGGCATCCAAAAGATGCAGACATTTAAGTGCTATTAATTCCATAAGTAAGATTAATTTGAATACAGTACATTTAAAAGATAAAATTTGTGCTTTAGACTATAAAACAAAATTAATATCCTGCAGTCTTCAGAGAAATAAAAGGAGTGCTGAAATTACAAATGTTTATCAGTTCATAATTACAGCAGGCAACTGTGTAACTTAAGAAAAGACCGCTTCGCAAAATGTTTTACCATATGAAGCCAACCTATTTTTAACTTCCTAGTATTACTATCTAACTTATTCTATTTTATTTTGTTAACTAGCGATGCTTTCCTAGATACTAGAGCGCTTTTTTTTTACACTGCTCCTATTTCAAAACCCTTGTAAGACAAATTCATCTAGTTTACACAGACAGAGCAGATGATTATTGATGAACTGGCGCCTCAGACCATTCCAGAATGTCGTAGACCTAACTTAAAAATTGGAGACAGTTTGGCAAGAAATCCGGCAGGAGGCCATCCACCAAATCTAAGAGTTAGTGTTGAGTCCGATAATACCTTGTCAGAAGTCGGCCGACGCATTATTGATTTATGAGATATATTTAGGTACATCTCCTGAATAAAACACTGAATTCCTCTGAAGTTTTAATCGTTTCTTTTTTCATGTATATACATTACATCTACCAAATTTCTTCCCCATTCGAATAATTTTTTTCTCTCTCTTTTTTTTTTTTGGTTGTTGTTGTTGTTGTTGTTGTTTTAGAGTGAATATAAAGCTAGACTTTTCTATTGAAGGATACTTATACTCAAAATTGAAATTATTTCCCTAAAATTTTGTACCTTATGTTGAGTTGCATTATAATGTTGAAAGATAAATGGATAAGTAAGATAAAAATATGTAAATCAAAATACTAATTTTAATTTGTAATAGCCCTTTAATTCTCTGTTTTAAATTGGTTCCTTTTTCTGTCCCCAAAACAGAAACTGCTTAAAACAAATCTCGCTCAGCTATTCCATTTTAATATTAATCCATGTGTCATGATTCTTGCATAACGCTAATGATGCACATTTTTACATAAGTCTCAAATAATAATAGTTTTAGGCCCACCAGCAGCCGAGCGGTAAAGTCACTTAACACTGCCAGTTCGGTTCGAATCTCGAACGGTGTGGCTGCATGGGCGTTTTGTGGTGTTCCCAATGTGTACCGTGTATATGAACCAGTTTCCCTTAGAAAGTCCTCCACGAAGTGCGATGCCATAATCAGTAAACCAAACCAATAACAGTTTTAGAAAGTTATAATCAATCAATCAAAATACAGTTAAACAAAAATTAAATCACTCTGAATGGGGATTTCATCTTAAACACATCGCATTCGCTATACGCTTCTCTCTCTAACTAGATTATTGTCGCTACTTCCCTTCTTGCCGCAACGTCTTCATAAATGTAAAACGTTGTTTAAAAACTAGTGTTCTTACTGAGTCACTTTCTCTGTGCTGGCTTAAAAAGGTTTGTCAAAGCGATTAAAAAATTTTTAAATCGACCATGATTTGCAAACATCTTTGGTGCACCAAGTTTCGTCATACAGTAAATTATGTTTTCTCCCCCTTCCCTCCCGACATTAACTTATATATATGTAATGTAATACATGTATATGTGTATATGTAATGGAATAAGAGTCTTGCGCCAAATTAGCTACGCATGTTTAATAAATGTTATGTCAAGACTAAAGAAATGTGTTTGTCAGCTACGACTGCATCGTCACTGTGGCATCCAGCTATTATCATTATCATCAACATCTACGGCGGACTTGGAATTTTTAGTACAGTTAAAGAATTGATCGTGAGTTTGTGAAAGCTCCTTAAATCCTCTCTTGCATAACAAATTCAATACCCATTACCGTGATTTCTAAATGCATCTGCCATCAGCATAAAAGAAAAAAAATCACAAAATGAAATATATCATCAGATGCCTGCAAGCCTTTTGTGATTATGAAAATAATAACAAAGAAAAAGAATAATAATTTAAATAATAAATAATTTAAGATGCAGCTGGCCAATGATTCGAAGGTCAGTCATAGTGTTTGCAAAAATCTAAATTGTGCTTTCAGCTGTCTGCGCGAAATATTCGTCTGCTTCCGCTTTCTATTGTCGCAACATTATGTGTAACGGAAGCTTGTCGTAAAAGGAAACAGAAAATTTTGCTCTTCCAGTTCGAAAATACAGTTTGAAACATCTATATGAGATTTTCTTCAATAAATTCTGAGTGGAAATTATGTTTCTTCTCAGTAACACTAAATTAATCAACATGCTATGAATTTTAAGTGTCCATTAAGTGTTTTAGCTTAATTAAGTGTTTTAGATTAAAAAAGTTTCTACAGTTTTGATTTTGCAGTTTCTGAAAAGCATATAAATTATTTAGGAAATGAAAGGATAATAAATTCTTTTCTTTATTTAAATGGTTTAAAATTAACTAATTTCTTGGATTCATTTAATTTTATGGTCTTGCTGATAGTGTATACTTGAATTTTTCATAGAAATGAAGTAATTAATTAAATAATTAATCAATGGAGCTAAAATGTTTTATATAATCCTCAAATAAAATAATTACTGTACTATTATTACAAATTTGAATTTTAGATTTGTTGTAGGGATTTATATTTATTTTTAAATAACCAGTTAAATTTAATTTTAAGTTACTTTCCTACAAGCCTTCATTCCCCTAATTGTCAGTGCCAGAATATTTAAATTTGGTAGCGCGCGTAAGGGATGCAAATTCTACCAGTGGGAGAAAAAGTTTAAATATCGATGTTCTAGTAGAGAAAGTTAGAGAGAGTCTGGGAAATCTTTGTGCGTGGTTGTACGCAAGCTTCGGCTTAGTATTTATTGCTGGTTAGACGCGGCTTTACAGCTTTTACCTTGCTGCCACTAGACTCATCTACGCGCTGTAGAATACAGGATTGTATGAGCCCTGTAGTTTAATTCCACTACTTGTTAATATCTTGAATTCTTGAGTTTTGATTCTACTGTTTCAGTTACCGCCCAAACAGAGGCGTAGTATGTTAGCGTCAAGTTAACGCATTGTAAATAATTTAAAGCGTTTAATAAATAGTAGTTTTAACCCTTCTTCGGTGCAGTCACTATTCTCCAGTTTCTACGCAACAGATAGACAGTGGAATGTTACATTGTCAAGATGTTTTTATGAAAAAAGGCATCAAAGTAAAATTTTATGCTATTAGAAATTTATTTTTCAATATCTACGTTGCATAAAAAGTAACGAAATTAAAATTTTTCAAATAATACAGATAATGAAGGTTAAGGAAACTTCGTATAATAATTTTCATAATTTTGAAATATTTTGAATGATTTTGCGAATTATTTTGAGATAATATATAAGAAATATGACTAATT
Organism: Stegodyphus mimosarum; assembly: GCA_000611955.2. Classification (NCBI taxonomy): domain Eukaryota; kingdom Metazoa; phylum Arthropoda; class Arachnida; order Araneae; family Eresidae; genus Stegodyphus; species Stegodyphus mimosarum. The sequence goes on along the minus strand of KK113069.1, from coordinate 12,431 downwards.
ATATAAG
>KK113067.1:375766-405368 GCA_000611955.2 Stegodyphus mimosarum | reverse complement strand
ACATAAGAAATTAAAATATATTTAAGTATTTTTACTATATATAAAATATTTTTTACAACACTTGCCACGATGAAATTCGTGAACTTGCTCTGAGTTAGTTCCCTAGCGAGTTTAATCAAAACAAAAGTTATATCAGACATTCATCTTTAATTTCATGACTTAGAAGAATTTTATGTTTATACATTCAGAGTCAGAGATGAGATGCACAACAATTCTCAGAAATGGACTGAATTTGAGCAATTTGAACTATTGTTTCGAAAACACAAATGGAAGGGGGCTGACTGAACCGATTTTTAATGGATTAAAAATATACATTGGATACAAGTTTTCGTTCCTTTTTGTTGTTATATGATACTATCCAACTCGGGAGCCATGGGGTATTACTTGATCTGGAACTGGAAATTAGTCCAAAAACCCCAAGAGACATAAAGCAAATTATCGCTATGTCTGGAATAAGTACAAAGTGATGGAAAGGTTTAAACATCCTTTAATATATAAACAGAATTTACAACATAAACTCACTTTTTTATGCTAACAATATCAGCCATAGCTCGTCGGGATGTAATTAAAGAGAACAGTTAGATTAAAGTTAAACGTGGCACAGTAGTTAAAGACTACTAATTAAATTGTATTCTGACCTAGTAATTCTAATCGGAGCATCGAAATCAAGGCGTAGGCAATACAATGACGCAAAGCCGAATAATTACAATTATCAGAGCTGGCAGGATCTAAATGTAGCGTGCATGTGGAGCCAGGAACACTCTCTATCTTAAAATCCAAAATATCAATTTAAATACTAGCTACCTCATTTGCATTCTGGTGAGTAAAACGGAATGTAGAAGTTATAGTACTTCTAAATTATTGTAGAATGTAGAAGTTATACTATTTCTACATTTGGAAGTTAAGATCCAAATACTAAAAACTGGCTACTTTGAATAATAACTTTACATCTTAGAAAGGTTAAAAAAAGTAATTGACAGATATTAGTCCAAAATTTCAGCGCGGATTCAAATATAAATCGTCAAGCAAAATTGATGCGCTCAAAATGCGCAGCAAATTAGCTTTTAAGGCCCACGTTAAAACAGATGTAAAGAAAATGATAGAAAGTAATTTAAAATGGAGTTTAAAGGATTTCAAAGACTGCAATTGGGAGTAATATGTTCAGGTTTAAATTGTCTAGAGAGCCAACAAACTGAAAAGCATGCATAGAAAATTATTGAAATTTGCGTAAATATTAAACGGAACATTTTTAGGAAATAATTTTTCCACGCTCAAACAGAAAACTTGCATTCAGTATAAAAAAATCAAGGAATTAAATTAATCTGATTCTAAGATTACGATTGTTTTCCTCTAAAATTCATAAATCTGCTATGATTAGTTAGATCAATGAGCAAGAATATACTTAAATTTGCAAACAACTCGCTTCAACATAAAATTTTAAGGGTCATTTTGTATTGTTGAAGTATCAATACGAATACAGGTTTAAAGAAAATCCTGTTAGTGTTAGAAACTTATTGAAATCGATTTCAAGATATCGCATTTACAATCAAATAAACGGAGAAACCAACGTAATTAAAACCATGTAAGCTAAAATTGGTCTACAGAAACATTGCTTTGATTATATTGTTGTTATTGTCATGACCAATATTTTTTTTTGCTTGTTTTGATGAAGAATATTAACATTTCCCTAAAATCAATGTAAATTCGCAAATAGAATTACCTAATTAACAGCTTTCGTTTAGTTTACTCATACTGTTTCACTGTAGGTGGAAATTTTATTCGATTTTTAACGTATTTGTTGATAAGCTCTGGAGTTCAAATTTCATGCACACACTGTTATTTGAAGACAGTGCAGTCTGGTGGAGCGACTTTTACAAAATTCGATTCAGATTTTTTTAATGCTTAAATGAGTTTTTGTACATATGAAACATATGAATGGACAAACTAGGCTATGAGAATTTTACTATTTACACCTTTGAACATAGGGGAAGAAGTTTCATGAAACTCTTTCCTTGTATGAAAATTGTAACTAATTTCTGAATTTTTGAAAATCGCTCGATTTTTTTAGACTGTTTGGTGTTTATGATTTTAAAATTTCAGCACCTAAATATTCATCGGATATAAGGTTTTGAAATTCTCACATGTTATAAAACAAACTTTCTCCCTCTTTTAAAACAAGAATGATTAGAAAATATTAATTGAGAGATTGAGCACTTTTTAAAAAATATGTTGCAGTCTGAAGCTGACAGAGGTGTAAGGTTTATTATACGTTTTCTAACAGTTATTTTAAGTTTTGTATCTTTCCTATCTTATTCTAATTTCAGCTTACAATTTCCTGCCGGAATGTGAATTCAGAAACGCAGGGAACGCAAATGAGAATGAATACTATTTAAGTCGTGAATTATCCGACTTCAAGAGAGAGAATCTGATTTCCTGACTAGCGCGCGTCCGCCTTCTGGCCACATCTCTCTTAGCTGTTACTACACTCGGCCATATCTAGGCCCTTGCTAGGCTTCGCGGATTCAATAATACTTAGGGGCCAACTAGTTAGATTCTGATAGCTTCGGCTATATTTCTTAAGAGCTTTAATTAAGCTAGTTTTAGTTCAAATTATTAGTATTTAAGTTCAAGCCCGAGTGGTGGCTTTATTGTAAAGTTCCAAGCCGGAACTGATTGTAAATATATTGAATAATAAAGGGTTTTAAACCCTTCTCAAGTCTTAAGTATTCTATTCACACACTTAAGCGAATAATCGCAGCCACAACAGCTTTCTCCCTTTGTAAGGTTTTAGTTAAACTAACAAAGTTTTATTTTAATTTGCCTTTTTCTATCTGTTCTTATTTAAACTTCCCGTTAGAATAAGCGCACGTTTCAGCTTTATGCTAATTTGAAGTGGAGCCAAGTTTATATTTAAACGGTAGGTAGGAACCTCTCAGTGTGAGACAGCTTTTAGTCTCAGATCACTGCTACTCTATTCGACGTTCGCCTGACTAGCTAGTAATTAAATTCTAAGCCTTAGTGCTGTTACGCTATTACTTATTGAAGTAAATCTAAGTGCGCTAGTATTAGTTATATCTTGCTACGCACCCTTTAGCATAGAGGCCAACCTCGCGTTTATAGCTCTGTGAGCAACGACTACTTAATTTCTATTTACTTTTAGTTTAAATTATCTTATTGTTCAGTTTAGACCCAAGTGCGGTCGTTAGCTGTATATAATTGTGGTTTAATAAAAGAGGATTTTAAATCCTTCTGAAGTGCAGTTCTTCTACCACTTAACCACAGTTTTCTACCACAGAACATAGCTGCATTCAGCTCCCTGTTCCACATCAGGACTTAAAGTTTTCATGAATATGTTCGCCAAGAATATGCACCGAACACTCAGTCCTGACACTTTCTATTAAAGAACAAAAGGATTTGAAGGCTTTAAATACTATCTTTTCGATTACTAACGATTCGCTGAGAATATGATCTGTATATTAGTCCCTGAACTATGAATTGCATTGAAATGTTATACCTAATATATGCATTTTGCTTTATCACTTTACCTACACAGATGGAAATATTACTCGCTTTAAATTTTAATATGACTATGTTGCACCAATTATGAATGACATTGTCGAACTAAAATTTTCGAAGTTATATTTCATTTTTCAAAACTTGTACATAAACATTAATATATTTATTTTACTTTTTAATCGATACCTTTCTATTTTTTTAAATCTCATTAATTAAGGAAGCTATAGCATTAAAAGTTTGGGAATTTAAAAGAAACAACAGTAATATATGAAATTTGGATTGTTGTATTGTTTCTTTTAGTTCCTTCCTAAATGTTTAATTATATTTTGCGTAAAACATTTTCCACAATATGTACTTTTTTGGTTCGAGAATAGTCGTCTGTCATTTCCTATAGGAGAGAGATTTACATACTACTGGATTAAAGAATTAAGGAACGTTAAATTTTGCTTGGAACAGTTAAAAATCGCAGGTAATATTGTTGTAGACTGGAATAATTACATGCGGGAGATATGCGGAATAAATGCAACGACGAAACAAAAAACTATTCGTAAATAATTTTATAAACTGATTTCCGGGATAAATATCGAACTAAAATTAAAATATATATCTAATAACATGCATGACATGAAATAAATAAATTTCTCGGATTTGAAATTATCATTCTTTGTATTCTTTAAATAATTACCTAATTGCGCCAAGGTGGTTGTGATAACACCAAGGTAGTCAGTAAATATTTTACCATAAATTCTGAAAAGGACCGAAATATTTGTGAGCATCAATAAAGTATATAAACAATGCATCCCACTAAAGGAAAGCTATGTATTATTATTGTCATGTGCATAGTAAATACCAACCAGTTTCCGTTAGAAAATACTTTACGAAATCGCCTCTCCTCTCAGGCAAACTCTCGTATACCCTGTCACATTCAGTAGCCTAACCTACACCCTCATGATAAATGTAATATAAATAAAGAACTTTCTATATTAATTTTGATTTCTTCATGAATTTCTTAGTTTTACTGTTTGAATGAAGAGTTTATATTTCACTTTGAGTACTCATTCTTTTGCACGTTAATTTGATACTTTTATTCACTTGTACGAAGCAAAGGAAGTATTGTAATCGCGAAGAATTTTAGGTATAATACACAGTCCAGTCACATTAATGTGACCACCACGTACTTTCCATGTCAGAGTTAAATAACCAATCACAGAAGGCAGGTGGCAGCACAGTGCAGTTGAGCGTATATAAAGGGTGTGTGAGGGCTTCGGAAAATATTTCAATCGTTGGCGTAATGCAGAAACGAAGCGATTTATCCGACTTCCAAAAGGGCATGATCATTGGCTTTCGGGCCAAGGGTGGAAGCATTTCCGAAACGGCTGAGTTTGTGAACTGTTCGCGTGCCGCCGTGGTAAAAGTGTACCGTGCATGGCAAAATGGGACTGTCCAAAATCAGCGACGTGGCAAATGTGGTGCACCACGGGCCATAGATGACAGAGGCGAACGACGGTTGCGGAGATGCGTTCGGGCAGATAGACGGGCTACCGTTGAGCAACTGACCACCAAAATGAACCAAGGGGCTACCAAAAGTGTCTCCCAAAGTACTATTCAGCGAACATTGCTGCGTCTGGGCCTCCGAAGCAGACGCCTGGTTCGTGCACCTATGCTGACTGCTGTTCATCGACGGCGAAGGCTAGAATTTGCACGCCAGTACAGCAGCTGGACGTCCACTGAGTGGCGACAGGTTGCGTTTTCGGATGAATCGCGTTTTATGCTCCATCGGACAGATGGACGTTGGCGTATAAGGCGTGAAACCTCTGAAAGGAACCACCCTGCAACCATTGCCGGAACGGTCCAAGCTGGAGGCGGGAGCATTATGGTCTGGGGAATGTTTTCCTGGCATTCTCTAGGTTCACTGATCATTGTGGAAGGCACAATGGATCAATACAAGTACGCATCTGTCCTTGCGGACCATGTTCACCCCTACATGCGCATTGTTTTTCCTCAGGATGATGGCATCTTCCAGCAGGACAATGCGAGGTGCCATACAGCTGCCAGTGTACGTGCGTGGTTCGAAGAGCACCAGGATGAGTTTACCGTCCTCCCCTGGCCAGCAAACTCACCTGACTTAAACCCAATCGAGCATCTGTGGGACCATCTCGATCGAGTTGTTCGCGCCATGGATCCTCAACCGCGTAATCTAGCGCAGCTGGCCACGGCATTAGAGTCGGCATGGCTCAACATCCCAGAGAACACCTTCAGGGACCTATGTGACTCTCTTCCTGCACGTCTCGCAGCAGTCCGCTCTGCGAAAGGTGGTTATTCTGGCTTTTGACAGATGGTCACATTAATGTGAGTGGACTGTGTATTTCAAAGAAGATATCCATTTTGAACACTCCGGAATTCATTTGGTCGAATTTTTTGAATGACACCTGTATGTAAGGGCAGAACAAAAGACTCTCTTTTTTTTTTCAAAATGCATTGTAAAAATGGATTTAAAAGGGATTCAGAAGCGATTTTTTCTTAAGGTTTGTAGGTACGTACTTACGTATCTCAAATAACTCAAAAACGATAAGATATTGAACTTTGAAATTTTGTATGGGACTGCTGTAACATTTAATTGTTCACCTCCCTTTTATACTGCAGTCGGCCATACCAAACGTATGCCCATAGCCTTATTCGGATTAAAAGGTCCTTAAGCTATCTTGATGTTCGCAACCGTTGGTCGTAGTCATACACTTCCAATTACAAAAGTGTTTTAAATGACAAAAATGTCCATGTTTTGGCAATGTGAAATTTAGAAAAAGCAATATTTTTTAAAATAACGAAATCTAAGTTTTAATGATCTCCCGGTTCCCATTCTTACATTTTGGAAACTTTTATACTCGTTAGGAAAAAAATAAAGTTATAAGAAGTAGTTTGCTTTTTCCCGACAAATAACAAAATCTAACTTTCAGTGCGATCTGTCTCTTCCTATACTTATATTTGGAAAATTTCCATATTTTTTATGAAAAAAAATTATAAGTTTGACCCTCATACAAAAGAAATTGACTGGAATATTAAATTTGAAAACTTGCAACTTTTGGCGTCATTTTCAACTAGCCTTGAGGGATTAGTTAATTAAGTTACAATAATTCCGTCTAATAAATTTAATTGAAGTGCAACAAAAGACATGTATAACTTAATAGGCCGTACTATGTATGCCAACCCTTAACACAGTATTGGAAATTCTAGAAATATGCTGGTATGCAGCTTTTGAAATTTTTTGTAATTTTGTTGCTGTATTGTGTATGGCGTAAGTGCGAAGAAAATGCTGCTTAATAATAAAGCTAAAAAGAAAAAAAAAGAAATGAAAAGAGGGGTTAGTAGTAATAAGTGCAACAGAAAGTTAGACTGCAAGCTGAGCGGAAGCATAAAAAAACTTAACTAACCCTTTTAGGCAACCGTTGACATCTGAAACCTTTCAGGTTTTAAAGGAATATTTATGGAATTATAGAGATAGTTGCAACAATTACAATTTTAAAAATTAATAAATATGATGAAAGATTTGCTGCTTAATTTTATTACGAATATTGTTGAAATTTAAGTCCATTTTTCAAAAGAATGGTCACTAGTCTAGTAATCTATTCAACGAGAACCGCTAAAAACGGTTATTACCTTCTTACTCTTTGTGAGAGGCATCTTACATAAATTAAAACTTTCTTTGCTGTAAACGGTACAATACGAAAAAAAATCTAAATTTAAAAATTGCAATTTTTAATAAAAACCTTAACCTAATTAAGGATTTTTTTCATATAAGGAAAATAAATTTTTTAATTAAATTTACAAAAATATACGGGAGATATTTCGATCACTATTTTTGTTACAGAGCATCAAGAAAATAATCAAACAAAATTCAAGGATATTTCAAATAGGCAATACTAGCTAATGCACTTATTTTTACTTTAAATAAAGCTTTTACTTAATAATCGAAAATTACATTTACACTGTAATAGATTGCAATAGATTTGGGGTTGGGTGCAAGAAGTGCGATGAAAGGCGAAAATATCTGCTCTAAGGGATACACCAGTCTTTGTGTCTTATGGTCTTCGTTAGGGGGTCTTTATTCAGCGTCATTCAGTGTGAGAGGTACGCGGTTCAATCTGATTGGAATAGAACTCCTAAATTGGTTCTTCACAGTTGGCAAAAGGGGGAAAGAAATACTTTGAGGTCAGTTTTAGACACAAAAAGTTGATTTTTGGAAGAGAAAAATGGCACAAAATGTTTGCGATTTTCAGAACGGCGAACTGGTTAATGTACGAAAAGACAAAATAATTTATCATATTATCCTCATTTATCATATGAGGATAATAGTTCAATGAAAATAATATGCCTAACATGTACCATAATAGTGTATGCCCAACATGTACCGTAACTGTATAAATGTCTGCCTAACATGCCCCATAATAAGTGTTCCCCTTAGTCTCAGCAGTCCCCATCATGCACCTTTTTTCCATGTTCTGGTCCTTATTTCAATGCTCCTCGTTTAGCGTGGTCAATTGCAGGAGGACACACTACTAAGCTCTTCATATATATATACTTTAAATTCCATCGACGGGATCCAACAGGCTGAAAAGCAAGTGGGCCAGCTGTTCCGTCGATGGCGAAAAGAAAGAAAGATTCAATAATTCTATTTACACAAGTCATCTACAATTTTCTACTACGAATAATAAAAGTCTGGGGAGCCCATGATAAATTTAAAAAGATTACGGTTTATAGATTTACAATGCAATTACATTAATAAATTTTGTTATTTAGGAGATCCATGCTTTCGTTATTCAGGATTTAAAATTATAGACGACTTCTGCAAATAAGATTATTTAATCTATGATACCTCTGAAACTATACGATAAATTATTCGCCTTTTTAATGCGTTAATTATCATACACATATCAAATAAAAAATTACCGCATAAAAAACTTTTAACTGTATTTTATTTTAAAATAGGGAGCACATACATTCATTTAAAATATAGCACTCGGAAGTAAACACAGCCTTTGGCTATTAGTCTTAAGCTGTCCCTTAATGTATGTTTTCCATTGTTATTGTCTTTTTGCTCTCCCTTTAACTGAGAGCAAAACTTCTTAGACTTCAAATACCATAGAAGCGGAAGGATTTTTGGGGTGCATCTGATATATGGCCGCCGTCAGATTGGACAAGTCTAGAGGGGACCAGGAAAAAGAATCCGGATACAAAATGGAATTTCAAAAACTTATCTTCCCACTTCTTTCAGAATATTTTTTCCATTTTGGTAGTCACATAAATTTGTATCTCAGGCCTTTTAGATTTAGAGTATATATCTCGTAACCCAATGGTCTCAAAAGTGACGGCCCGCTATCCCAAAACAATTTCATTCAGCTCTCAAAGACATGTTATTATACATTTGTTTAAAACTCAGTATTGCAAGGATTTTAACAACAGAGATGAAGAAAAATAAATCAATGGAGTTAATTAATTTGCATCAAGATATAAATCTTATTCAGAGATTTGAAAATACAAACTTTATTAACTCTTATTCGTTCTTGCCGAAAAATAAAGGAACTCAGTTGCAAATTTTTGCGCTAAGAATAATCGCTTTTTGAGAATCTGTGAAAACAGTTTTTTCACAGTTGAAAATTAATATGAAAAGAGCCCGATTGATTAATGAGCCTCTACAGTCTGAATACCTAATATTTTTTCTCCAAAACTACAAATTTTATCAGAATTGAAACTCCAAAACGTGTCAAGTTATATTAAGAAATAAAGAAGCTTAAAATTATTCATAATCAAATATATGTATTTTTGCTTATGCATCTAAGGAAAATTTCATAAATAAGAGAAAGGGAGAAGGTTGTTATTATTTATTCTCAAGTTGTGTCCCCCGAGGGAAATTTTCTCTTATCTAATTTCAAAATTTTTTACTTTTGGTTAAAATTAAAGTAAATTATTTAATGATTAATTTAAATTTTAAAATTACTTGAAGGAAATGTCAGTCTGAAAGTTTAATATTTTGTTGCCAATATGTTTGAATTATATAGTGTAACCAACAAAAATATCCTGCAGGTACCAAACTTCAGATTTCAGAGAGAAATTAAGTATGGATTTGAATTTTTTCTTTGTAATATTGCAAAGTTATTAAGTTTTCTTTTAAGCGAGAGGGGTGAAAAATGAGCAACGCCCTCGCCGGGACTCGAACTCTGGACCTTTCGAATACGCGTCGAGTATGCTGCCAATTACAATACAAAGGAGGGAGAAAATATCTTATAATAATATTATTATTGCTTATATATGCTTTGATAAATATTTAGTAGGCTAAATTTTAAATTTACTTAAATTATTTTATTAATAAAAATTTTCAGTTTGCTAAAAAAGAAAAGAAAATTCCGGCTCCTGAGTATTCGGCTCATACAATTTGAGTTCAATACCACTGCTGTAAACAACGCAAAAATACGAGAACCATACAGAAATATCATGTGAAATTTAATTTATATATATATAGACATAATATAGATATAGATATGTGTCATATTTTAATATGCATATGAAGGAATCCGGTACTTTTTAGCATCTTTCGATATTCATCATGGCTGAGAAGACAGTGGTGGCTAAAGGTAAAATCTATGATAACGCATTTAACACAGCTGGAGCTCGAAGTATCTTTTACGCATATCAAACCATTCTTTTGCAGACAAGATATTTTTAATCATAGTTGAAATACAATAATTTCCATGTACACGGGTTTTTAAAGTACGACGTCATTTTAGGCAAGTGAGCACAGCAGCGGGGATATTTTAGCTGTGGCGGAAGCTAGGAAAAGGAATGAAGTGACGTAATTGCCTCGAGAAGCAGTATTTATTCTTAGACTGACACAGAAGCACAGCTAAGCTATGATTGGATAATTTCAGTTTGTTATATAACATGGAAGAATCTGGAATTTGGAAGAACAGATGAATTTAAGGGGAGTACCCGAAATCTAGAATAGTTAATTTTGAGGTCGCCAATTATTCTTAAAATAGCAATCGTAATTTGTATATATATATATATATATATATATATATATATATATACATGCATGTGTGTGTATGTATTCAATTTTACGTGATATTACGCCATTTTACATTATATATATACATTAAAAATCACCCGTGAAAAGAAAATTAAACGGTCTTAAGGGCTGAAATTAAGAAAAAGAGGTTGGTATAATGGTTTTAACGTTTTTATCACTATGCCGAAATCTGAAATTCAGAGAACAAATGTTACGAAAAAAATGCGTGCAGAAATGTGACACGTATTTGGGTCTGAGGAAAATCAAGCTAATTATTTTGATATTTAATTACATCTCACTCATTTTTCATAAAACATCAGTAAACGACCTTGAAACCGCAGCAAAACTACGCTTAGTTTTGAGTTGGCGGAGTGCACATATTTTTGATTTAAGAAAATGTAAAAACTAGAAAACAGAAAGTAAGAAATTTCGAAGGTGTTCTTTCAAATCATAGCAATAAAACCTGAAAAGTGTCCCAAACTCTTATCTTTAAGGCCCATAAAAATTCACATTGATTTTTTATAGCGAAAATTATTTAGTGGTACTTAATTATAAGAGGTTTACTAAAGCAAATCGAAATTGACATTTATTATAACATTTAATCGAAACATTCGAAAAACATTTATTCATGTATACTTATATGGAATACACTGGATCTTTAAAAACTGCGCAATAAAAGTATGTTTTAAACAGCTCGTAAATATAAAATTTCAATATTAAAAATAAATAAAATAAAGTAGGACTGTAAAATATAATAATATGATTAAGAAAATAAATATGATTAAGAAGATTTTTGAGGGAACAAAAACACAAGGTTAAAAACCCACACACTCCAAAAAAATAATATCAAAACTACACTAGTTAGTATATTTAAAATTAAAGGAAGAAGCACTATTTAGAGGTCGTGTGAAATTATTAACCCAAAGGGCGTTATCCCATAACGGCTATTAATTTCGTTTTGCCATTTTGCGTTGAAAACTTTAAATTTCGGTTCACTTTTCAAATTGCTGCCACCAAATAATAGAGCCCTGTATTAAAGAAATTAAATAATGAAGAATCTGAATAAACGAAGGTAAGTTTCTGGCATTGGTATAAAACAAAGGTACTCAGAGACATCACATTTTGAATAAAGTATCCACCAGAATATGGGCATCTAGAAGCCCAAATTTGGAATGTGGAATTTGTTTTATTACGGATTTCATAGTCTGTAAAACTTAACGAATTTTTGAATTAACAAACTCCACGATTTAAAAGCGAGCAATGGCAACACTGTATGAAAAAAAAATATCTACAGCGCGCGAGACTTTATCGGAAATCCTAAAGATATGCTCATTTTAAAATTATTTTTCAATATCGCCTATGAATTGAATTTTATGGTTTAAGTGGGAATAACATGATATTTAATAAATAAAGGTAACACACAAAACGTTAAAAATCGCCCCTTTGGGCCTAATGTAAAATCTGGAAAGCTTTCAGATTGTTTTATTTATTTATTTTTATTATTATTTTTTATTTGATTAAATACGAAATTAAAAATTTTTAACAATAAATAAGAAATTTCTTTGAAATTTTTTATTTACTGTTTTCTAATCTCAAATTTCCCTTAACTAATCTCCTTTTAATGTACCTTTCAGAAATTAGTGTTCGAAAGACTTAAAATTTTGGCTGTAATAATGTTACATTCCGTCCCGAAAAGCCATAATTAAGGTGCCATATCGCAGAATTTTGATGTATGACGAAGAAAGTTTTAGTATATGACTATTAATAACTTCAAACAATATTTTAATTAATTTGCTTGACGTAATATACGTCTTTAGCGTAGCCTTTCTAAAGCTTGTGGAACGTTACCTTATGTTAGGCTATAATACGCAATTACAGATATATCATCCGTTCGTCTTCGCAAGTGCTGCCAGCGAACGAAATAACTCCCACTTGTTTTATTTGTCTTCCAAGTGCTTTATTGTGCAGTCAGCTCTCAAAGCGCTGCAGTTCGGGACTTTGAAATATATCTAAATTTGTAACTACTTTCTAATTTGAGCAATTTAAAACTCACGCTTAAGTTTAATTTCAAGAGCTATGAACTATTTCTTAATAGCTTAAATATATATTACATTTTTTGATAATAAATTTAATAACAGAAATTAATATGCACTGAAATACCTTACTGTAACTAAAACGATGTTTCTTACGCTATATGTTACGGTGCAGGATTTCGTCTTTCTTTCTTTTTTCCTTTTCTTTTTTTTTGACTTCATCCATATAAAATTCTCTTTCCTGATTAAAACTGTCATAACCTGGACATACAGTTTACAAATCAATTGCTTAAAATTAACAACGAATTTACAATCCGCTATTCGAGTCGCTACTTAGACCTGCAAAGCACTCATGCAGTGCTTGTAATAAAAATTACAAAAGATCTGGATTTTATGAACCAACTGAGTTGGTTCATAAGACCATAAGACATAAATATATATATATATATAAAAACTGAAAACTTTCATATTTTACATTATGCCCAAAGGGGCGTTTTTTTAACTTTTTGTGTGTTACATTTATTTTTTAAATATCATGCTCTTCGCACTGAAACCGTAAATTTCAGTTCAACAGCAATATCGCAAAATAATTTTAAAACGAGCATAGCTTTAGAATATCTGATACAAAGTCTCGCTTTCTGAAGATAAAAATGTTTTGTCTCCAGTGTTGCCATTGCTCGCTTTGAAAGCGTTAAGTTTGTTAATCAAAAATTCATTAACGTTTTACAAAATATGAAATAGATAATAAAACAAATTCCAAATTCCAAATTAGGGCTTCCAGATGCCCATAGTCGGTGGAGGATTACGTTATTCAAATTTGATTGCTCTAGGTACCTTTGTTTGATCACGGCGCGAGAAAGATATATACATTTATGCAGATTCTTCATTATTTAATTTCTTTAAATATAATACAGGGTTGTAATATTTGGTGGCTACAGTTTGAGAAGTGAATCAACGCAAAATGCCAAAACGAAATTAATAGCCCTTTTGGGCTAATGCCCTTTGGTCTAATAAATACCACTCATTTATTAATTTTATATTATATTCATTTTATTTGATAAAACTTTCATTTGTTTCATTTATTTCTTCATACATTGAATTACCTCTTTTTACATGTTTTTGATTTTCTGTCCACTAAGAGATGTCCATATTCGGGTGGAAATGGTCAATATTCAAAATTTGATCTTAATGCGATAAACATACATACATGTATGCAGGTTCTTTCATTAAATATAGTACAGAGCTCTAATATTTCGTGACAACAATTTGAAAAGGGAACCAACATTTATAGTGAATTAACGCAAAAAGCAAAACGAAATTAATAGTCCTTCTGGGCAAATTGCTTTTTTGGACTAACAAGTATGAAATCATAACAATATTTCGTTTTAGTATAAATTTAAAAAGAATTTTAAATTTTGCACTTTAATAAGACGAAGTTCTTATTATTTAAATTAATTTTTTAAGATTCAAAAAGATGTAAGCTATTGCAATTTGCACATATCCTACGCAGATATTTATTATTATAAGGTTTAATTCTTAATGTAGCCGGTAGTATCCGGGTAGATGAGTTAGGAATAAGCTTTGCGGTTAAAGTTTGTAACATATGTGGTTAATATTTTTTTATTAATCACACTGCTGATTTAAATGCTAATGAAATTTGTTTTTAGCGATACGGTTCAAAATATAATAAAAAATTACACTGAAAATTTAAATATTTAATTTATTACGCAAGTAAATACTATTATTCTTATTTGAAACATAAATAAAAAATTTAAGCAGTGTATTATGGTGTAGTGTCGTGTGCGCAATATAAAATCTTTTATAGTTTATATGTCACTGTAATAATGCACATGGTGTGCCACTTCAATGATAAAACAAGTTTCCAAACAGATCTCCACAGGTCCAGTCCACATCGACACTATTACAACAATCACTATTACAAATATTGAAGCTGTGAAATAAAATTCTGAAAACGCAAAGAATTTAAAACTTAAAAAACTCATATTAAATTCAAAATAATGTCAATAAAAGCTAAAAATTCTCAAATTAATGTAATATTAATAAAGAACGTTTCTTTAATTATAATAATGTAATAAATAAAACTGATTTCCGTTTAATGATATCACTGTAAAACAGCTTTTTCTGCATAACTGCGCGCGTTGCGGAAATGCTAATCCTCTGTTAAAAAATTTACGGAAGATTCTTCTGTTTGAAATGTAAAGAATTATCATCTAGTTATATCCAAAATAAAATACTTGAAAACATTCGTACTTTCTTTCAGTGCTCCTAGCATTTGTGGAGGCAGTGACAGAAGTTTTTCTTTTTAAATCTGTTATAGACTTGCCTTCTCATCAGTCAAATTGTCTGTCCTTCATATTTTAATTTTACATTTGTTAGATATTACTTATCAAAAATTGCCTACAGTAAGCATTCAAACAAAATGTATTACCTACCTGATATCAATAAAAATAATTTAAGATATAAATTACTTAAAATATAAATACTTTTGTTTTATAAAAATAAATTACATATAAATTACTTTCGTTTGGTTATTTCCAGTTAAACTATTTTTTAGAGGAATATTATTTAATTCGCTGAAAACGCTAATACACTTTTTAAATAATTTTTTCCTTTCCAACGGATAGATTCAAACGAATTTCAATGGTTCACATTGATTTTCGTAGAATTATTCTAATGGATTTAGAGTAATTTAAAATTATAATGGAGTCTTTTTTGAAAGAGAAAAGTAAGATTTGCTAAAGCTGAAATTATCATAGCATTAAAAATTAAGAAACTTGAATTACATTAAATATTTGACATTAATAAAGTTAAGCGGTTCTTCTGCATCGAGATGTAGTAGATAGCAGTTATAGCGAAAATATATCACAAGACTTAAATAAAATTTATCTTATTTTTTTTTTCTTCCGAGCTGGAACCTAAAGTTTACAGGCAATGTTTCGCTTTGATTTACCTTCAGTTGAGGGTAAAAAATAATTATTTGGAGTTCGAAAGTAAATTAAACACATATTGTACAACATTAACATTATTAATGACACTCCTTCTCAAAAAATAAATAGCAAAGGCAAAACATAGAATAAAACAGAAACTATTTAATGAATACGCGCGACATTGCTGCAAGAGGTTGGTGTGGCATTACTATAACACATAGCAAACAATTAAGCAAAGACATACCAAACCAGGTGTATTACGACCATCACATAGCGAAAGAACAAATAAGAGGGAAGAATGTGCAATGGAAACATCACGCTAATAACGGGTATGATACCCTCTAGCTGAACTGCATGTTTGACAACGGCATGGCCAGTTGGCAGTAGTGTCATTGATCACTTGTTAAGGCAGTAGCGCTCATTCTGTAGTAATACATGTCGTAGCTCGTGGAGGGTGCCTGGTGGCACACCACGACTTGCTGTTCGTTGTCCTCAACATGTTCCATACATGTTTTATGGGATTCAAGCCCGGTGATCTAGCAGGCCACGCAGCTGTGGAATAGTTTCGCTCTCTAGATAACTTTGCACAACTCCAGCTTTATGAGGGCGGGCGTTGTCGTCCATAAATATGGCGTCGGTCGGTCTCACAGATGGTATCATCGGCTTATGATTTTCACGAAATAATTCCAATTCTCTCTCGGATTACATGGAACTATCCCTGCATCCGAGACACATAAGTCTGACATGCCTCTTTATAAGGCATTGTGGTGTGACTGTGAGATTGCGTTTTATGCTAAGTTTGATCGCCTATTTGCAATCGGCGATCCATCCTCTACTTCATATGTAAATTGTACATTTAAATTCCCTTTTGAATTCGTACTTTTTCTTTTAGCATTTGTTGCTTATTGTTTCAGGACGTGCCTAAAAGCAACTATCTTATCACAAACTACACATTCTGAAAACTAATCGCGTACAAATTCCCAAATTCTAACTTAAATTAAAAGTCAAGCAAAATCCAACTGAAAGTGACTGAAAGCTCAAACCAAAAGCTAATAAAACATTATATTAGCAACATCTAAAACGACGTAAACCATGGAATCTAGTTATAGAAATTGAGAAAAGCGTGAACACTCGTTAAATATCTTTTGTCTATGTATTCTACTCCATTTGACCAAATAGAAAACCTTAAAAACGGAATCAAATTAGCGTGCTGTGGGTGAGTTGAGTTAGCAGAGTAGAAATGTTATGACATAAATGTGCTAGAAAAGCAAGCTCTGTTGCATTATTTAGTAAATGGTTTTTATTTTTATAAACATTCCGTCAGTTTTTATGCCAGTTATTTACATGGAGGATTACTTATCAATATCATTTTTATTTGACATTACTCAAAGTCTACATCTTCTTTACCAATTATTTCTGCATATAGAGCAACATTTGATGACGTAACAAAAACACTGATGATGTTGATCAATTCCAATTTAAATCACAGTATCAGATCAAAACCTATCTCTTGGTTTTAAAGAACGAAAAGTTAATAAATAAAAAAATTTATATTTATTGGGGTTATGTCCATCTGTTTAAAAATATTTATTAACAAAATTACATTAATATTTTGAATTTTTATAATGTCTCGCTTATGTCTTATTCCTTATTACTCCTTCTTCAACTATTTCAGATGAATCAATGCAATATCAATATATTTATTACACTGTAATCCAATGTGCAGTCTGAAAATATATATCATTATTGTACACACTTTCCTAATATATACGCGACACTATTTAATTCATAAACTAGTAAAATTATCTTATTTGAGTTGAATATAGCTGTTAGAAACAAAATGTATCACATCTATGAATCTAAGCTAATAGTCTGAAGAAAAATTATCTGAGAATTAATGGATTGATTTTATATTGAATAATTAAACCTTTATTTTTGTTGTTAATTAATTAAACTCGAATTTTGTCAGTTTACATTTATGAAATTCGTTACTAGTTACATTTGTATACTGCAAATAATAGTTATAAGAATAACATATAGCATTTTGTCTTCCTTCGACTGATAGGGATATTTTAGTTATCAATTGCAGTTTTTTTGTTTCATTATACGTTTTAGTAACTAACAGATGCTTCAGTTATTATCTGACACCAGTATAACTGTTTTTCAGCTCAGAGCTTATGGCATTTGCCGGCAGAATATTCCCAACATAATGAAATATTAGCTAAGATTATAGAATTAAGGATTAGAATTCATCATCAGCAGCTTTATTAAGCTGCTAATTAAAATGATAAAAGCACGATTTACATTGGTAACATGTCTTATTTTACACAAAGTTGTCCAATTTTCCTTTGAAAGAAATGTTCTTTCGTTACATTTCAAAATGAAAAATCAATGCCAAACACTAGTGGGATTTCATGCGTTCAGTATCAGTTTCGGTAGTTTAAAACAAAAGGTTAAACTCAGCTTAAATGAATGAATGCTTCTATACTTCTGAATAACTAAACTTTTGGATACTACTGCGTTTTCCAATAAATATAAGGAAATTCGTTCTAAAGCTGCAAGTGAAAAATACACCTTCAGCATGTTAAAATCTGTTCCTCCCTTAAGTGAAAAACAGGTAATGAAACACATCGAACAGGAAATTTTCCAATAGAACGTAATCTCCAGATAAGTGTCATCCGATATCCAATAAACGGAATGTTCTTTCTCTTTGCTTCGAGCGGTGGACTTGTTCTTTCTAACTCTGCTATTGAATATGCAAAGAACGGCGAACGAATAACAGTCACGGTTTTAGAAAGCTTATAAATTTATAGTTATGTTTAAAAATGTTTAAAAAAGTAATATGCTAAATATCTTTTATCACTCTAAATATAAGTTAACCTAAGACGATTTCTTGTTTTACCTATCTCAAAACATATATACATATATAGTATATATATTGTCACTAAAGTTTATTACTAATATTTTGCTTTATTTTTATGAACACTCAACAGAGACGTTATTGTGTAATTGAAATCATATCTGATTAAAAATGAAAACTGTAATTAATTCCTGCATAATAATAACAATAAAAGTAATAATAATAACAATAACAGCAATTCCAATAATAATAGTAATAATAATAACAATGATAATATAAAGTAGAAAATCTGAAAGCTTTCAGCTTTTATATTACGGCGAAAGGGTCTTTTTTTAATATTTTGTGTGTTACCTTTATTTATTAAATATTATGCTCTTCGCGCTTAAACCATAAAATTCAATTCAACAGCAATATCACAAAATATTTAAAAAGAGCATAGCTCTAGAGTTCCCGATAAACGGTTTCGAATGCTGGAGATAAAAATGTTTTTTATTCGTATAGTATTGCCATTGTCCGCTTTGAAATCGTTGAGTTTGTTAATAAAAAATTCGTTAAAGCTTTAGAAAATATGAAATAGATAATAAAACAAATTCTAAGTTTGGGCTTCTAGTTGTCCATATTCGAGGGGAGGAGTGCGTTATTCAAAATTGTATGGCTCTAGGTACCGTTGTTCTTTCACTGTGCGAGGAACACACATACATTCATGCAGATTCTTCACTATTTAATTTCTTTAAATATAATGCAGGGCTCTAATATTTGGTGGCAACAATCTTAAAAAATGAAACGTCGTTTTAGAGTAGATGATGCAACATGCCAAAACGAAATCAATCGCCCTTCTTGGCAAATTTAGTAATACATTGAAACTTTTAGATTTAGGTTGAACTACATTCATAAAATAAAACAGGGAAGCAAATATTCAAGCTTTAAGTAATTAAATACCTTTTAGCAATGTCAGTACAATTCTTAATAACTACGCAAATTAGGTAATTAGGTCTTGAGCCACAAAGTAGGCAGTATCTTACACTGTATTTCTCAATGCTAGATATTTGGGCCGTGAGGTAATATCACCGAAACTCTTGGTAGAATGATGGTGTCTCCGTCTTCCATCTAAGTCCAAATATTTTGTCTCTTGTAGAGGGTGGAAGCTTAATGTAATGAATGGAAGCGTCTTGAAATAAAAGAAGTAAAGAAGTGATTATTGCACAACCTCTGGCAGCCATCCATTGATCAAGATGGTAATATCTAAGTCGTTAAGCTGCCAAACAGTAGAAAGTTGCGATGGACTATGGTGTCGAATTAAGTGGAGTCATCGTTAATCTATTGGGACAAGAATACGGCACTTCAGATTATGAACATCATAGCCAGAAGATCCCTGCCATCCAGCGACAAATAACTTACGGAAGTATATCTCACTTATGACACCAAATGGCCTCAATAGTGCGGATGGAATTTACACAGACGGCTCTAAATCCTTAGAGGGAACACGAAGTGGCCTCTACTATATCGAAAATAATAGAGTCATTTACCAGTGGCAAAGGAAACTGGGTACTTTTAACCCTGTTTTTCAGGCAGAGTTGCTAGCAATTAGATCTCAATTAGAGCAGCCATAATTGCAATTAGAACAACCATAATTTATCTGTCCAAAGCACCTCTGGCATCTAATCACATCTATACGGACTCAGCTTCAAGTTTAACTGTAATAGCAGGGACTGCTTCCCGCAGTCCATTAGTGAATAATATTAGACATCTGCTGCTACAAATCTTCGATTCAGATAATAGGCCTCATCTGCACTGGATCCCCTCACATATTGGCATATATGGCAATGAAATGGCTGACCACATTGCCAAAGAAGCGGCATGTTATACCAGACTCCCAAAATTACCGGCTCCTAAACCGGTCTCTTTTCTCGAGAAACAAACAATGTCTCAACTTATGACTAAATGGCAAGAGAGTGGAATAGAAGCGCCACAGGTCGAAGAGTATATAAGTACATCCCTAGAGTCTCTCTGGACAGACATATTCCGCCTTAATATACCACTCACATTTTGACGGGCCATGGCCACTTTCCCTCTTATCCGTACCGCTTTAAGATTAGAGATAATGCATTTTGTGACTGTGGAGAAGAAGGCAGCCCGGACCACTTTGCATTTAGCTGCAATTTACTTAGGAATCAGAGACTCAGACAGTCAAGTGATAATAATAAGCCCACGTTGTACAAGAGCCTCCAATATAATAAGTATGCAACCACGCGGCTCGAACGCATTATTGACTGGTGTGCAGATAAATACTCTTAGCATAGGCAAACAATTTCAGCATAATCAGTTCATTAAAGGAATACTGTAAATGGATACGAGGAATAGCCTATTTGTAATTGCACGAAGATTATGGAAACTAGAATGCTCCATGTATATGGTAGTACATTAGTACTGTGCTCTGATACAATACTTTGTTAATGTATCTACAACTGAACGTGCCGTGGAAATATATCTGTAATTATATTAAATTGTGGTAATTATATTTTGGAACTTATGCACTAGTATTTGCATTTGTAAGGGTCTTATATCATTTTAGCAATTGCGCAGGTTACTATTTAGTAGTTTTTTTCAGTAGTCCGAGGTTGCGGTATAAGGTACAAGAACTGTTAATTATTAGCAATTGTATAATGTATTGGATTATGTAAGATGAATCTTTATTTGTGTGATGCCAAAAGGATAAAAGAAATGGTAACTAAACAAAATATTACTATGTTATCAGAATCATAACTATTTAAGCTATATGCAGATGAAATAATTTGCATATCAATTGTATAATGTAATAGCGACTATAATATGTACTAGATATTGTAAGATACAATTATCCAGTAACGTATGGGTATTTAATCAATAAGTGGTTAATAAGCGTTATTAACTGTATTTGTTAAATAATGCATTTCTGTTATTTATCCCGTATGTGTGCTAGTTGTAGTATACCTGCAATTGTATTAAATATTGGTAACTATGTAATGTACTGGTAACATATTTGCATAATGTACTTACAAGGTTCTTTTTATTTTTTATTATTATGTGCAGTAATATTATGAAATACAGGTGATTGTATAAAGTACTACAAACTGTAAGGTAAATTTGTAATTTTTGTAAAACATAAATTTGTGTGTATAATGTATCAGCATTTGAATCAAGTTTTAGTATTTACCCAGGAATCGTTAAGAAGTATATTGATAAAATGTATTTGTACCTGCTGTATAATGCATTTTTTTGTAAAAATACTCGTGAAGAATAGATTCATAATGTATCCATCTAAAAATACATAAATAATATAAATTGATCTATGTAAAAATACTCGTGAAGAAGTAGATTGATAGTTTGCACATGCTTTATAATGCGTTTCTGTAATAATATGGTACAAGTTATTGGTCTATCAAGTATTGGTAAATGTATAGTGTATAGGTATAAAGTACAGGCATACCTTAGTTTCATAAGATGTAATTATTTTGTGTAATGTTATAATAACTCAGTTATGTTTTAGTCCTTATTCAAGAATGTATCAGCATTTATTTAAGAACGTGCTATGTATTTGTATTATGTAATTGCTACACACGGTTGAATCTTCTTTTTTATTTGTATTATGTAATAGTAACTATGCATATATTATGTACGGTGGTAAGAGTTTCGGCTTCCTAAGAAATACAGGGCTATTAATATCTTTAAGAACTTTAAACTGCTGAGGTGGTAAATGTATAGTATATAGGTATAAAGTACAGGTATTGGAAGCATACCTTAGATTCATGGGATATAATTATTTTTGTGTAATGATTTAATAACTCAGTTATGTTTTTGTACTTATTCAAGAATGTGCTATATATTTGTATTATGTAATTGCTACACATATTTGAATCTATTGTTTTATTTGTATTATGTATTAGTAAGTATGCATGTATAATGCACGGTCGGTAAGAACTTTGTCTTCCTAAGAAACACAGTGCTATTAATACTTTAAGGATATTAAACTGCTAAGTTGGTAACCAATTCTGTATGGATTATGTAATACTCCGGGACGGAAGCCAACTCAGCGGATTTCAAGAGCTGAATTAAGATTAAATCCAACAAACTCTACAGTGAGCTATTAGATTACAATATCTGATAATTCTTTAAGACTGAATAACTAATATGTCTCTTTTAGTTTAATTAAATAACTCCTAATTAAGTCCGTATGTTTGTACAACTTCTTAGTGACATGACTGAAACATCACGAATAACAGCGTTTCATGTTTATTACCACAAAAGCAAGCACGGAAATACGAACAGTATTTTTGAAGATTTCTAGGGGTTGTATAACGTAGTGCTTCGTTTGATTATGAAAGCTCTTCACCAAAGTCTTTTAATTTGACTCCTAGAAAAGTATAAACTTTCTCTCATTTCTTCTAATTACCATTCTTTATTGAATCGAATTATATCGGAGCATTAATATGCTAAGTCACTAATATCGTAAACCTCATTGAGCTTCAGCAAATCAATGGAATCCCTTAAATAGAGAATATCACTAGTTATTTACTAATATACGGTAGTAGACATCTAAGGAGTCTACTACTAAGACACAGCCAAAAATTATTTCTGGAAAGCTAAATAAGGTGTAAAATATTCCTTCAGTACCCCTCTTTAACAACGTCTCCTGTTAATGCACAGGTAACTTTACGATGGGGGGAGTGGGGATAAGGAGAGGTGAACATCTCATTTCTGCCCCCACCCTTTGACTTGACTTGGCCACCCCACCCACTTATGAAGTGGCGTCGATATCACTGCGTCGTTAAGACAGCTAATTAATGCAAGTTCTATTATCTTATCTGGCCCAATCGGTTCAGAGTTGCAGCATTAGTAGATAATGGGCCGGCGGCTCTTAGAAGAAGAGTTTCTATCAAGCAAGAAGGATTATTTGGAGTTTTAACTTAATGTGCCATCCAAGCCTTGGGAATGAGAATAATTTTCTCTGCACTTTCCAAACCGCGGATTCTTTTCCTTCTTTTGCAAGAGTGGGAATTAGAGAGATTGTTGCAGGTTGTTTATACTTTTCTGTAATATTTGATTTTTAGTAATTAGAAATAACCCGATTTGATGTTTTTATATCGGTAACTTAAACAGACAATGCAAAATACTACAATCTAATATATTAGAGCAAGTTATTTAATCGAAGCGTCTTCATTACTAGCAAAAATGTTTACTGATCATGTCTGCAATACCTAGAATTAGAAACAATTTTTTTTGACTTTTGTATGTAAAATAACCAGCTACGTAACTATTCGAAATACTATAAGCATTTTATATTCCATACACCTAAAAGAAGCCTATAAGCCATCTATACATGTTTAAACCGAAACACATAATGTTCTGTAATAAAGCCACCTTCTATTAATACACTCACTTCCAAAAGTTAAGTACGAAGATGTAAAATGCAAAAAAATCAACAAATAACTGCTTTGATTGACACAAAATTCGGCAGGAAAGTAGCATATATATTTATGCATAAAACAAAATCAATACTTATATACAAAAATGAACACAATATTAAATTTTTGTAAGTTATCAGATAATGACATGCTGGAGACTTAAACAGAATTATGTATAAAGTGAAAATAAACAGCATAAAATGAAAAAAAGACATTAATAGGGTAAGTGATCCCTCCTCATCTGAGTACAAAGTTTAGATCTTGTGACCATGCTTTCAATTAGGTGGTCAACCACCGCAGAATTAAGCAATCGCCATTCTTCTTGTAGAGCAGTTTCCAGCTCAATAAGAGTGGCCAGAGGTGGGAAACGTGAAGATACAGCACGGCCGAAAGCATCTCTAACAATTTCAATGGGATTAAGGTCGGGCGAATATGCTGGCCACGCCATACGTGCAATCCCTTTTACACTCCAGGTAGTCATTGACGATGTCAGCTCTATGGGGACGTGCGTTATCGTCCATTAAAACAAAAGTAGAACCAACTGCTGCAGCGTACAATCTCACAATGGGTTCTAGGACTTCATCTCGATACCCGACAGCCGTCAAAGATCCCCGTTTAAAGATGTGCAGGTCGGTGCGGTATCCTACTGAAATCCCTGCCCACACCATAATGCTTCCGCCTCGGAATGCGTGACGTTCGGCGATGTTTTGGAACTGATTGCGTGTTCGTTGTTCACGCCATATCCTTATACGCTTGTCATCTGGCTCCAACAGTAGCTGCAGATATCGCCTTACCAATGGACGCTGTAACCATAGATGTCACATGTGTGGAGGTCGCTCTGCGATTCCGCTTGGCTACAATACTAATATATCGACTTTCGCGGGGGCTGTAACCCTTGGGCGACCAGCTAGGGGCCTTCGGACAACTGTATGTGGTTTCGAATTGTTTCCATAAACGTGAAATTACAGAATGATGAATGCCAAGGAAAAGAGGAACATCTGTGATCGACTGTCCTGCTTCAATGCGCCCCACAGCAGGCCAGCGCTCAGAATCTTCCATTCGTCTTCTGGAAGTCATAGAAACACGTATGTCTTGAAAACAAATTGTACGAAACTTTTAAACAAACACCTTCTATCAGAACTTACAGTCAACTTCTGTGACCCTTCATAAAGCTGGCTTCTTATATGACCGCCGTTTTTGCATATTTCTTGACATGAAAGCGCGATTAGCTGTTACCTAACATATTTGCATACTTCCATCTACCTATGCTGCGAATTGCATCCTCTTCAATTCTGACTGGCTTCCGGAAATTAGTATTTTCCTCTCCGTGCTCAACTTTTGAAGTGAGTGTATAATGCTGCAAAAATTCCTGGGAAGTATTAAGTAGAATTTTAACTGTAAATTAGTGCATTAGAAGTTATGCCATTTAAATACATTGTTAACAAAGCAAAATAAAAATTTAAATTATTAAGTAATGCGTGTATTGCTTTTAACTCCTCCTGCTTTTAAGCAATTACAATTATGATATGAAAGATATAAAAACTTTTGTTCTTTAAAATACCAACATTCAGAAACTGCCTATATTAGAGATTGTTCGAAATTTGTTTTAAAAGCAGTCCGGAACCTGGCAAGAATTATTGTTTTTAAGCCGCCGATTTTGGCTATATGCTAAGGCATATGAAAGATAAATTAGGTCTTATGTCTCTGGCAATGATAATATTTGCCAGTTCTGATTGCAGAGGATGAATGCCTGCCAGTGTAAGGAAAAGTAATGTAAGTGGTTAAAATTAGAAAAAACTTGTAAGGTATTTCTTTAACTCCTTTCAGTCTATGATACTAATTCATTTTAGAAATAATTGCTGAACGATTCACTGTGACGTCATTCTGCATTCAAAAACGTTTTTATTGTCTTTCTTATAATATAATTGAGTGTTTTTTAAAGAATTTGCGCTAAAGTGTCTAAATATGATAATTAGTTTTCATTCTCACTCTCTAATTTTAAAGAAACTAAGAACTAAATTCACTGGGGACAAGAAATATGTCTTAAAAGCTATAACAATTTTACATACACCTTTAACAAGTAGTTTAATAAGAAGTCTCATATAAAGTTTTGATAAATAATAATTTTTTTCTCTATTAAGGTTTCAGATAATAATTTTTCTCAAGGAGAAAAGTATTTTCATGCAGAAGCAATCTTTTACATTGTAAAAATGTTGAAGTTATTCTTTGTTCAAATATTCAATTCGATTAAACGTATATTAATATTATTATCGCTGTTCTGTTTCAGCGCTTTTGTATGGAGCGCAGAAATGAGCGTCGCATTGTAAGTTTTGAAATAATGCTAGAATTTGTCACTAGTTTTTTTTTCCATTTATACCACAAATTACAAAAATACACTGATCTCGCTTTTTGCGATCCTCGAATTTACGAATTATACATTTTTAAATTCCACGTACTAGGCTTAAATATTTATGTTTTTTTTTCGTAGTGCTGTTCTTATGCACAAACTTTCGATTTTTCTAAGTCTCTGTCAGTGTGAACTCATTTAATAAAAAATGAATGGTATTTTATGAATGTTAATCTGAAACCCTTTCTGTTAGTGAATATTTAAGACAATTAACTTGCCTCATGTAAATGCTAACAAGTACAATAGCAGTATAGTACAGTACCGTGAACAAGTACAGGACAATGAACGTAGTACTCTCAAATTGTAATGAAGGCCATCTTGGATAATTTTTAATCAAATAAGAAGGGATTTCTTTTTCTCCAATTTTGATTCTGCCATGAAGGTAAACAAGTTTTGCATTGAGAATTATTTCCACTGTGTATATGTAAAAATTATAGTTTTATATACTTTTCCTTTCTTCTACGAAGTAGATCTACGGAGTAGTAGTAGTAAGTATTGTAATCGCAAAAAATTTCAGATATCATATTTCAAAGGAAATATCCATTTTAACGAATCCGATTGGACGATTTGTTTTGCGTGACATCTGTACGTATGTACAAAATAAAGGACTTTTCTTTCCAAAATGGATTATAAAATGGATTCAAGCAGGAATTTTTCGTGACGTCTATACATACGTATGAATGAATCTCGTATAATTCAGAAACGATTAGCTGTAGAAGGTTTAAATTTTGTGTATGAGACTGCTATAAAATCTCGTTGCGAGTTTCCTTTTTTTATTGAAATCAGCAGTACCGAACTTATGTATATATCAATCCGTTTACCCGCCTAAAACTCCTTATCCGGTCTTACCTTCGCAATCGTTGGTCATAGTCATATACTTTCGTTACAGAAGTGTCCGTTTTAAATGACGAAAATATTCATATTTTAAAAGTGTCAAATTTAAAAAAAATAATTTTCGCACATACCGAAATCTAACTTTTAATACGATCTCCAGGTTCCTATATTCATGTTTGGAAAAGTTTTAACTTCGTTAGGAAAAATAAAATTATAAAGTTCAACTCCCGTATGACAAAAATATTGACCGACAAAAACCGGGATATTTAATTTCAAAATCTGCAGTTTTTTATGCCATTTTCAAATTGCCTTGAGGAACCGGTTATTCAGGTCAGAATAATTCGAAGAAATAATTTTAAATGAAGTGCAGTAAAAATGTGTACGATTTAATTGTTTCTTAGGCAGTACAAGTATAAGGTATTTCTCTCGCCTTCTTAGCATACCTTCGTCGCGTAATGGTCAGCACACTCGGCGCGTATTCGAAAGGTCCGAGGTTCGAGTCCCGGCGAGGGCATTGCTCATTTTTCATGTCCACTGCTTCGAAATATCCTAATGACTCCACAGTGGACTCCCGAACTAAATAAGGTGGTGGATGATGATTCTCCATCATCAGGATTTGGCGAATGGGTCCCGTAATCCCCAGTCGCCCTTTAAAATAGGGGAGTATATAAAATATTCCACTCGCCTTTTTAGCATGCCTTCGTGGTGTAATGATCAGCACACTCGGCGCGTATTCGAGATGACTGGGGTTCGAGTTCTGGGGAGATCATTGCTTATTTTTCACTTTCCTGCTTCAAAACAAAATCTAATGGCTACCCAGTGTCGCCCGAAGTAAAAACTGTAGTGGATGATGATTCTCCACTACCAGGACTTGACAATTGGGTCTCCTAATTCCCAATCTCCCTAGCACAATCAAGCGTAAGCGTATTCTAGAGGTCCGAGATTCGAGTCCTGGCGAGGGTATTGCTCATTTTTCTCGTCTCTCAGCATCAAAATTCCTAATGTCTCTACACAAGTAAGTCATGTTGTATGCAAATCAGATTTTAACTAAAATGTAAATTTAAATATAAGAAATGAATAATATATTTATTAATTTAAATATATGAATCATGTATTTCAGAATCACTACAGGTTAAAAGCTTAGCTAATTTGATTCATATCCATAGCTAGAAGAAGTGCCCTGTGATCAGTTGCTTATGAAATACCCAGTAAAGGAATTCCTGTGTTAGAGATTAATATCAGTATTCTTTCATATAAAAAGGAATTACTCAAAGTTAACGTTTATAATTTCTGAGCCTCGTCGGGAATTTTATAATCATAACTCAAATATTGTTCTTTAAATTAACTTCTAGTTTCTAGTTGTGTTCTTTCCATCTTCACATTAAGCCCTATTTCGTATAGCATTTATGTTACTATCTACAATTAATACAATTCTAATTTATAATACTAGTAGTTGTTTCGCGTTTGCATGTACACTTTTAGATAAATAATTATTTTATTTCTGCTTATTTCTTCATTATGAATTTTTTAATTCCCTAATGTTTTCAAATTTCCTCTTCGTTTTAAACTTTAAACTTGTTAAAATTTTCTTAATAAATTTTTAATTTTATATTCCTGATGAAAATCCACCAGTATCCTCATGTCTAAAATCTTCAGATTTAACACTGATTTAACTTTAATTTGCTATTTACAGTTTTTTGTCTATTTTTTGGAGATAAACTTTTTAGCCTCAAGGGGTGGTAGCCCAGAAGGGCTATTAGTCCCAAAATGGCATTTTGTGGCGTCTCATTATAAACAGAGAATCACTTTTTAAATTGTTGCCGCAAAATATTATTTAAAGGAATTAAATAATGAAGAATCTGCATGAATGTATGTGTGTTTCTCGCAATGTGAAAAAACAACGGTACCTAGAGACATTAATTTTGAATAACTTAATTCTTCGCCCGAACATAGGAACCTGGAAGCCCGAATTTTTAATCTGGAATTGGTTTTATAATATTGTTACGAATTTCACATTTATTTGGCTATTTATTTAGAATTGTAATTAGATTTGCTTCATGTTGCCTTAGCAACGCAGACGATTTTTGAAGAGAAAGCTACGTCGAAAAAAAAAATAGCAATAAAAATAAAAGAGCGCGCGCATTTAATGATTAATAAATAAATATCTCGTAATTACTGTTGCCATCCAGAAAAATCTAGAAAAATCGTGATTGTTCTACTGATAATTTAAAAGCTTATAAAAGCCGAGGTGAAACACCTCATCTCAGTTAGTTAGTGAGTTAGTTGTTGTTGTTGCTGTTATACTTGTAGCTGTAAAAAGCGAACTGCTGTTTGTTTACTTAATGCTGTATTGATTGTAGTGATTTCGCTGTGAGATAGAACTATTTTATCTGTTTTGAACTGAGTTTTTGCTAAACGTTTGAGATATTGTGATATTGTGCGAAGATTTGTGAAGAAATATTTCAGCATTTTAATTTATTTATTGTGGAAAGAATAAATTTTT
>KK113067.1:346596-371154 GCA_000611955.2 Stegodyphus mimosarum | reverse complement strand
AAAAAAAAATAGCAATAAAAATAAAAGAGCGCGCGCATTTAATGATTAATAAATAAATATCTCGTAATTACTGTTGCCATCCAGAAAAATCTAGAAAAATCGTGATTGTTCTACTGATAATTTAAAAGCTTATAAAAGCCGAGGTGAAACACCTCATCTCAGTTAGTTAGTGAGTTAGTTGTTGTTGTTGCTGTTATACTTGTAGCTGTAAAAAGCGAACTGCTGTTTGTTTACTTAATGCTGTATTGATTGTAGTGATTTCGCTGTGAGATAGAACTATTTTATCTGTTTTGAACGGAGTTTTTGCTAAACGTTTGAGATATTGTGATATTGTGCGAAGATTTGTGAAGAAATATTTCAGCATTTTAATTTATTTAATGTGGAAAGAATAATTTTTTTTTAACTTTTTACGACTTGTGCATTCAATATATTACGAACCCGTACGCACGTAAGAATATATTTCATATTTTGTAAAACTTTAACCAATTTTTGATTAACAAAGTCAATGATTTAAAAGCGAGTAATCGCAACACTGTACAGAAAAAAAAACAAAAAAATTTCTATCTCCAGCGAGGGAGACGGTCTAACCGAAATTCTAAAGATATGCTCTTTTTAAATACTTTTAACATTGCTGTTGAATTAAGTTTTATGGGGTTTAAGTGCGAAGAATATGATATTTAATAAATAAAAGTAACATACGAAACGCTAAAAAAGGTCCCTTTTAACGTGATATAAAATCTGAAGGCTTCCGGATTTAAAAAGATTTGTTTTAATAATGATTACCCCTTCTTTGATAAATTTTTATAAGCTAATTATTTATTATAGTTTTCATTTACTTATTTCTATTTAAACCTTTAAGAATAAGATATTTAGCCATTTAGTTGTGTTTATTTTACTTTAAAGTATCCTAGCCCCTTACGTTCTCATCAGCCAAAAACTGTTAAACTACATATATATGCAGCTAGTGTAATTTCACTGTCCAGCTAGTAATTAATAGTAATAGTGATAAAGAACTGCATTTGAATCGCTTAGTTTGTTCATCAGAGTAATTAAATTTGAAAGGAAAATTAAATATCTTAGTCTTCTCTGAATGGCAACAAACTGGTGAGGGAAAAAAGAATTATTTCATTTCAGGCAGTGGCTACCCACGTCTTTTAAATTGCTCAGTTTATTGTTTAAATTTAAAAGACAAATATCTTACAATTTGCTGAGTGAGAAGTTATTGTTTTTAAGCCGCCGAGTTTGTTTATTAAAATTTCATTAGTTCACACAAACAAAAAATAAATAAAAAGCAAATTCGAATTTCAGTTCAATTCTGTTCAGTTTAATTCGAAGAAAAATTCGCCTTCAGTGTCTTTTTGCCGAGTGAAAACAAAAGTAAACTTCCAGTTTTGGGCACCGAAAAATCTGCCTTCTTGCCCACTAGCCGAATTGTTTCTTTTTGCGTAGAAACTCTAATTTTATTTGTAAAAAAATTTTTTTAAAAATTGTTTTAACTGTATTTGGTGTTTTATGTTGTTCTACACTCAAAAATTGCAACACCATGAAGGACTTACGCGAGTGAGCTGAAATTTTCAGGAAATGCAAAGTAGCGCATGATATGCAAATGATTAGAATTGCAAATCCGTAGCGCATGCGTATGCTGAGCAGCGCCCTCTGAACGGCTGATGGATCCGAATAAATAGACGGCTGTAGCGGGCGTGTATGGTTATCGGTGGTTATCTGCTAGTGGTAAACGTTAACTCAATCTGTACTTATGCCTCGTCGACGAAAGAGAGCGAGATTTGAACAACTTACAGAGTTTGAACGAGGGAGAATCATCGGCCTTCGTGAAGCTGGATTGTCGTATCGTGCAGTAGCCTCTCGTGTGCAGCGTAACAGCAGCACAGTGATGCGCGTTTGGAAGCAGTGGACAGACGAGTGTCGGACAACTCGGAAATCCGGGAGTGGACCCCGAAATGTGACGTCAGCTCGCGATGATAGACACCTGGTCCGCATGGCGCGGACGGACCGTACAGCTTCCTCTAGACAATTGGCAGCACTGTGGTCAATAGCTACAGGTGTTTCATTGTGTGCTTCATCAATTCGTAGACGTCTGCTGCAGTGTGGACTGCGCGCACGGACTCCTTTATACAGGATCCCCCTAACGCACGACCATCGCCGCCTGCGGCTACAATGGGCCAATCAGCATAGAGACTGGCGTGCTGATTGGCAGCATGTCGTGTTTTCTGACGAATCCCGCTTTAATTTGTGGTACCATGATGGCCGCATTCGTGTCAGACGCTATGCCGGTGAACGCCACCTTCCGGAGTGCATTATCGAACGCCACAGTGGACGAACACCCGGAGTTATGGTCTGGGGCGCCATAGCATATCATAGACGATCTCAATTGCTACGAATTGTGGGCAATCTGAACAGCAACCGGTATATCCGTGAAGTTCTACAGCCCGAAGCTGTTCCCTTCCTTCAAAGCTTGCCAGGCGCTGTATTTCAACAGGACAATGCCCGCCCTCATACTGCTCGGATTGTTAAATCCTTCTTTGCAGCGCAGCAGGTACAGCTTCTTCCTTGGCCTGCGTGTTCCCCGGATATGTCGCCAATTGAACATGTGTGGGATGTCATTGGTCGGCGTCTTGCTCGTGATCCTCGTCCTGTTGCGTCTGCAGACGAACTTTGGGTACGCGTACAAACGATATGGAATGCTCTTCCTCAGTCAGACATTCAAACTTTGTTTGACTCCATGCCACGTCGTGTAGCAGCACTTATTGCGGCGCGTGGTGGCCACACAAAATACTGATTCTGATCTCTTGTTCTTGTTTGTTTGCTTTGAACGTTTAATCATTTATTTGTACCACTACCACTCAACTGTGTATTAAATTGCATTCAATTATGACGATTCCTTCTTGGTGCTGCAATTTTCACAAACGTGAGTGTATATCTTTCAATTTTTAATACAGATATTTTGAGTTTTTTTCTATTTTTGCCTAGTCACGAAGTGAGAATTGAATTAATTGAAAGAGAAATATATCTCTAATGAAATTCGGGAAATAAGTTCAAATGAAAGGCAGGAAAAAAGCGTATAATTTAATATTCCGTACAAGGAAGTCATGCGGTGTACAGATCAGATTTTTCATTTACGCACATATACACGTTTCGTAGGCCGTTTCGGGAGCCTTTGGGCTAAAAATATTAAAAAACAGCATACCTTTAGAATTTCTGATAGACAGCCTCGCGCGCTGGAGACAACAATGTTTCATTCCCTACAGAGTTGCCGCTTTGAATAGTTGAGTTTGTTAATAAAAAAATCATTAAAAATTTACAAAATATGAAAGAGATAACAAAAAATTTCGACATTTAAAATTCGTGCTTCCAGATGCTCATATTCGGGTGGAGGATTACGTTATTGAAAATTTAATGTCTCTAGGTACCGTTGTTTTTTCACATTGCGAAAAACATACAAACATTCATGCAGATTATCCATTATTTAATTTCTTTAAATATAATACTGAGCGTTAATATTTGGTGGCAGAGTTTGAAAAGCAGATTCAACGCTTTTAGCGATTCGACGCAAAATGACATTTCGAGACTAATAGCTTTTCTAGCCTAACGCCCATTTCGGCTAAAGAGATTAGAACTGGAAAGATTGGAACGATGAGAGGAGTGCGGAAATTCAAGTTTCAAAATCTTTAATTCCTTTTCAAGATTCGTGGAATTCGAGGATTTGAAGTTTGGGATGTTCACTCCCTAATGATGAAGGCCGAGAATTTTAATTCAGTGTAACGTCAATTACCTGAATCGATTGCTTTTTTTAAAGACATTTTAAATTAAACTTTTTGTTTTTCATTAGCATTGAACACAACACAACATTTCATTAACATTCAGTTGAAATCACGGAGAAGGCATGGGTGTTTGTAAATCTATAATGGCTTTACAGCATGGGAGCACTCTAAATATATGGCGAGCCGAAAGTCTTCTCTTGTGATTTGGTGGTAGGGGAGAAAGATGGGAGACCCCTGGGCCACCCTCCCTCAAAATAACATATATATATATATATATATAAACCAATAAAACATTTAGGAGTTATTTTCAAGAAGCAGTTAAACGAATGTCAGGATAATATAATCTAATAACCACTTATATTTATCCCATATATCTCAATAATACGTCGGCACATAAAATGTATCGAGTATGTAAGTTATGAACAAATAAAAACCAGTTGCATACATTATTATGATTATGTTCTTTGTTTATTGAGAGAATCATTTCTAAACCATAACAAGTATTTTTCTGAACAAATTTAACAATACGGGATCATTATGTCTGTTTAGTCTCTGTGTAAGTAGAGAAAGACTGTGCTTAGTTCGAAAGTCTATGTAAGTAAAAATAAATTTCTATGCTTTATTTCACTTGAAACGAAAATAATCTATAAGCTCAGGCGAGTAAAAAACATTAATCATTCAGTTTTGTCAAAATAATGTGTTTTTCATTTTGTTTAACAAAATTTTAAGTATTTTATTCTTGTTAAATATATGTTTTTTGCGGAAATAAAACGCGATAAAAAATAAAATGTCCTTATTTGCAATGCAATAAACATACAATTGATCGTTTAGAAAATATAAAAATTGGAAGGTTCCCGAATGTAACGTATTTTTCGGAACAATTTGGTCATTTGTGATAAGAATAATTCGAAATACTTTTAAATACTTTACTTTATTACTTTAATTAAGCCATTAGGGCATTCTGTAAACCTCTCTTGACCACTTACATACTTCCTCACATTTTTCTTTCTCAAGATTCGGAATTTCCTTAGTTAGCAATTAATTCATATATATATATAGATTCGAAATTCTCTTTCTTTAATTTTGAGAATCTCAAGACTCTGAAAAAAAAAGGCTTTGTTAAAATGCTTGTTTTAAAAAGAGTAAAAAATTAAACTGGACAAATAAAATGACGCAAAACGGTAACAGAAAATATTTTGCCATTTATATTTTTACTGAATGTTTTATTTATATTAAAACAAAAGTATTTGTTTTGCAGTTGGTGACACATTTTATTCAAATATCCTTTCAATACTCACTTAAGGTTTCTTGCTTTATATGTTGAACAGGATTCTATGTTTGAAAATAAAAGTTCTAGAAGCAGAAAAGTTCCTATCGTTTACGCTGACGCTGGTTTTATGCAACATAATACATTTGTATTCCAAATTTCATGGAATATTTAATGCATCTTTGTTGTAAAATATTCTTCTAATCTTCTTAGCCCTATACTATCGACCACCTCGAAAACGAAATCTTATGGTCTTGCTTAAAATCTGCAGCAGCAGGTATTTATTATAATTTATCAAACCCTGTAGCAAGACGTAGTTACTGTAATTTTTCAATCCCTGTAGCAACACACATTTACTCTAACATCCATAGATGTATAATTTGAAAATAAATGAGGTCAATGAAATTTCTTTCTGCGTCATTAAAGCTATCTTCTTATGTCGACTGCGCTTTGAAAAATAAGCTCAACTTTAAAGCAGCTGCTGCTTCATGTTTTGCTTGATGTTCCTCCCTTTTGTATATGACTGTCAAACCTCATCACATCAAAAATAATGATAACTAAGTACCGTAATAAGAATGTTCATTTTTAGACAATTCACATGGTCCAATAGAAACATGCCAATGCAAGATTTAAAATTAGACAAAACTGTTTGGCGTAGATTTGGCAAAATTTGCTCCTGAAGAATAAAGACTTCTATCTTATCGCTCTTAATATCGCCACTGTTTTATTCAAAATCTGCACCACACTAAGATTATTTTTGTGCTTAATTTTAAATTTTTGTTAAAATGGACAGTTAAAAAAGACGCTTTCAATTTTACGAAATCATATAATGAGAATATAATGAGAATATGTTTTTAAATATTCACTTTTGTAAAACTTCGAGAATCAAGAATCCCTAATTATAAAGAACAATGATTTCATGACTCAAGTTTCCAGAGTTCCTGCAACAGAATTCTCGAACCCACTCGTTTCATTTGCAGTTCCTGTATTTAGTCTTTAAAAAGTGTTTTTTCTAATGCATATCACGCAAGAAATGAAACTGAATATATTGATCTTTTTCTCGAATGTAAAATAAGCCAAACCTTCTTGTTTGTGACTCCGTATTATCATTTCTTTACAAAGTTAAGCTTTTCCGATTCCGCCAATATACTTTTTTCAACTTTCTCGTGACTAGCACGCATGTCTTTTCCCTTTCTTTAAAAAACAGGCGAATTGGAAAAAAAATTCAGCAACTAATGTGATTTTGATGGATGTGCTCATATTTCGAACATTCTTTCATCTGTAAGTGGGCGTTTTTCCAGCGAAATAACGGTTCAGATGCTGCAGAATGAAATTTATAAGGAATTTTCAATGACTTGTTTGGGGAGCATTTTACCGTGTAATGCATTAGTCTTTCTTCTGCGAATAAATCTCTATTATATCAAGAAATTGGAGGAATTGTGGTCTTGATGGGTTGTTTACCTTGTTAAATCTTTCTCAACTGTTTGCTGTTTCTTGTTGTTAAAGTCTTATTAGAAATGGAGTTCATTTAGAGGATAGAATATTACCTGCTTTTGCTAAGTGCTTATTTTAAAATTTTCAGAATTATTTTAACTGCTTTTGCTTTTGGTTCTTTCCTTAGTTTAATGTACAATAAGTTTTTTTAGAACAGTAATAATAATTCTATATAATTGTAACAGGATACACAAATTTAAGAGAAAAAAACGTATTTTAAAGGATTTTATTAATTTTTAATCCAAAGGGGCTTTGTCCATGAAGGACTATTATTTTCGTTTCGGCATTTCGCGTCGGAAACATTAAATTTCGATTCACTTTTCAGGCTGTTGCCACCAAATACTGCAGCCCTGTATTATCTTTACATATAATAAAACAAAGAGTCTGTGTGTGTGGGTGTGTCTTTCGTTCGTGTTGCGAGTAAGCTAATAGACCCAGGGCCACGAAATTTGGTACATAGGTGTATCTACAAAAGAGCCAGTGCACTTCGAAGCGATTTTTTCGAAATTCGAATTAGAATATTTTTTATTTTATGTTTTGTGACCAAATCGCGTCATTTTGAGACATAATGGGCTACAGGAAAGCGAGATTTCACTCTATACATTTCATTTTTGCATCGTCGTGAAGCGTAGACACTTAGCTATTTTACGAACTTAAAATAAATTTCGTATTTCAATAAATCGATTAAATACGAATTTATTTAGGAAGGTGAACTTATCACCTGTTCAGCGGAATTTTTTTTAAAAAAAACTTATTTTAAAAAATGTGCTGTTTATTTTCCTTTGATTTTTGGACACGTTGAACTTTAATCCTTTCGACTCCTTTTAAAAAAAGAATTTTGGAAAAATAATAATATTTTGTATTTTTTTAAA
This sequence comes from Stegodyphus mimosarum, assembly GCA_000611955.2. NCBI lineage: Eukaryota > Metazoa > Arthropoda > Arachnida > Araneae > Eresidae > Stegodyphus > Stegodyphus mimosarum. The sequence goes on along the minus strand of KK113067.1, from coordinate 363,742 downwards.
ATTTTTTAAATGAAGCTTCCGAATACACTTCTCACATCTCAGATATTTTAAAATGTAGTTTTGGCAACAATTTTCCTTTCTTATTGTTGTTGATAGATTTTTGATGAAATTGCATCATTTTGAATAGTTTCATTCTTTTAAAAATTTCGGTTTGGCAACAATTTTTCATCGTATTTCTTATGTTACTGTTTTTAAGAGACTGAAAAGTTTAAGAAATTAAAAAGTTGTTTCTTTTTGCAACGGTAAATTGTTTAATTACTTTATTAGGATAATTAACATTTGTATCAAGGGATATTGCTTATTTCATTGTAATATTATGTTTTAATTATATATAATTTTAATTATAAAAAAGTTTTGCATGATATTTTTTAATCTGTTTAATTTCTTAATCTGTTTATACTATTTGAGTTCTTAAGATTTTGCAAAGGGAAGTTGGTTAATTTATTTATTAGGATAAGTAATATTTGTATTAAGGGATACTGCATATTTCATTGTCATTTTCACAACTTTTCTAACACCAATTAAAAAGCTGACTCATTAAGTTGTCAATCTGTTAACATACTTATGAAATTCACCTCTTGACGATTCAAAAGCATTTTAAGCATTTTACCACGTGCAAAGGAATTTTATACAACAGTTCACAACTACAGGTAAAAAAGAGAATATAGCATATATAATTTCAAATCTTATATATGTTTTCAGCGCAAAATATACAACTGCTGTCGCAAAAAAACATAGCGTTATATAATTAAAAATTTGTATATTACGATATTTCAGACTCGAGTAATTTATTATGTTAAATATAATTATATTTTAACATTTCAGTTCATGTCCAGATAACGCTTTAAGTTTAAATAATCATATTTAAAATATAATTATATTTTAACAATATATAAAAATATAATTATATTTTAACAGTGATGGCAAACAAAAGTGTTTTACGATATTCACATAAGTAAGAAATATAAACCAATAAAGCGAAACAAAAGAAAAAGGAAAAAGGAAGAAAGAAAATCTGAAAGAATTCAGATTTTAACGTAACAACAGAGGATTTGCTAAGGTCTTTTTTATGCTCTCGTTGAGTATCGCAGGTTACCAATCTGCTTCTGAACTCACGCTTGCTAACATAAACATTTTTCTTTTCAGCTTTGTTATTAAGCCTCACCTTCTTCGCCGCATAAAATTCAAGAGCAAAATCACAAAATATTTAAAAACAGCACATCTTTATAACTCCCGATAGGTTACCATAAATTTTTTAATATTTGTATAGACGTTAGATACTTTTTGAAAGCAAAAGAAATGAAAAATGAGCAATGCCTTCGCCGGAACTCGAACCGCGGACCTCTCGAATATGCGCCGTGCGTGCTGACCACTACACCAAGAAGGCGGGAGAAGTACCTTATATATTCTCTATATTACTTCTTTAAAACTAGCCGCTCGAGCGGCCAGCCGACTAAAGAGTTATTATAAAAAGAAATAATGATTCTAATTAGTAAAGCTAGCGTCATTTCATAAAACATGTATAATATTTCTAATTAGATACCTCGGAATTTAAATGCATTCTCATTTAAATTAATCATATTAAAAGATTAAAAACATTTTTTGAAGAACTCAGTTTATTGCTTTTCAATCGCTTTGTTTGTTACTCAGTAACAGAGATATTAAATTTGAAAGTTACATATCTTACGCTTTACTGAATGGCAACACACTGGTGCGTAGAGATAATATGTTTTATCTGAGGCAGTGGCAATAGATTGCTTTCAAATAGCTGAATTTTTTTAATTACTATTGAAAGATAAGTATCTTTCATTTTTCCGAATATCAAATCTGGCCCCCTCATGATAAAAGGAGAATTCATTTCGAACAGTTCTTCCCCTTCTAATTTTCAAATGAGTTTGTTAAACAAAAATTCGTTAAATTTGTAAAAAATATTAAATAAACCGAAATCACATTCGAAATTCAAAATTCGGAGTGGAGGACTGCGTGTATTAAAAGTTTGGTGGCTCTAAGTGCCGTCATTTATCTAAATTGCATTTGGCTCTAGGTTCCACATATATAGATACATATAAATCTTCATTATTTATACTATATTTTTAATAATACATCGTGATAACATATGTCGGCAACAATTTGAAAACTTACTTGGACAAAAAAATTGGCACAGACAAAAAGTTAACTTTGAGGCTAATAAAATATATGGTGCTAAAAATTATTTCAGTGTTTAGTTTTTTTCCAAATGTGCATTTGTCCCCCCAGAAAAAGAATACAATCCAATTATCCTGATTTTTCAAACGCCCGAATGGACTTTAGATTTATTTATCCAGATATTTGGGGCTATACATTAAAGTACTGTATCTTACTTATTTAGAATACTAAAAATCTAAATTTTTATAACCCATTAATTTCTGCTTATTTGTATTTTTCAAAGATTTCCCTAGATAGTTACTTCATAAGTTGCTTTAAATCAGAATACGCTTTTTATGCGTATGCATTTTACCGTTTTAATATCTAAAATTTGTACTAAATGTAATATGTGTAAGGTAGTATAAATTATTCGTGGATCAGGTAATTCATCACTAATTAAATCAATTTTAAGACAGTTTGAGCTAAACAAATGCGAATATTTATTAAAAATGCCACATTTTACTTTGTCTGATGTTTATTTCACTGCTCTTAATGTAATATATATATTAAAAAATAATAATAACTCTCAAAATATTAGCAGATCAGTTGGTTTAAAGCAATAATTTTACTTTTGTTCTAATGTTTTTCGGACGAAATCTCACATGTTATACTGTAGAGACATTAGGTTATCTGGAAACAGGAAAGATGAAAAATGAGCAATGGCCTCCGGGACTTGAACCACGGACCTCTCGAATACGCAACAAGCGTGCTTACCATTACACCACGAAGGCATGCGAAGAAGGCGGGAGAAATACCTTATAATACCTTGTTCTCATCAAATTAATTTTGCAGTAACAACTGAAGATTCACTCCTTGAAGAATTAGAGAGAAATAACATATTAAGGTACCACAGATGATACAATGTAAAAACATGACGAGCAAGAAAATAAATCCACTTTAAAGATTTAGAAAATTGTTTAAGAAAGTTGGTTTCGAGGGCATCTGCTTAAATTTTGCTTCCACAATTAAAGCAAGAAACATAGTGGTCTGCTGCTTCCTCTTTGTTTCGAAATTTGATAGATACAATTCTCTCTGCGGTTTCGAAACATGTCTAGTGATTACAACAAATGCATAAAGTAGCTGCATACCACTGCATAAAACATTTATTCGGATTTGCCTTCTGAACAGGCCCATAACGTATTACAGATTTAAATGCTATGGCCATTTTCCTTTGCAGGGCAAAGTATTATATGTGCTGTATATTGTTATAGGCTGCAACTATTATATGCTGCTTTAGTTACATGCAGACAGCAAGAGCTTCTTTTTTCACAAAGATGGAGCTCTGGACACTTTCATGGGACCATCTGCGATTAGCTCATTGCTAAACTTTCCAGTCGTTGGACTGGATATTCCTCTCGAGATGATTCTTTTCTTCTTCATTATCCATGCTCATCAGTCTTAACGCCCGTTCAAGTGATTTTTGTCTTAAGGGATTAAAATATCTTGCGACTTTTGCCACAGGATTTAACACAACAGCAAGAAAGTACACGCAGGTAATAGCTAACATAGATCACAATATGTTACGGCATATGTGGCAATAACTTAAATTCAGAATTGATATCTACCATATCGCAAGGGGCGGACATAACGGACGCTTTGAGATGAATATAAAACCTGGAGAGATTTCTTATGTGTCGATATGTATTTTTTGCTGTATGTAATACATAAACTTCCAAAGCCTCGAAGAGAATTATGAATGAACCTATATTTGAGATAGAATCTAAGGACAGTTTTGGAAATATAAACTCTGAAATTCGGAAAGCTGAGTTCTACTCAAGTTCTTAAACTTTTCACGTAACAGGAACTTTTCGTGAACTAAAAAGATGTATTTTTGTATATTTAGGAGTATTGTTAATGATTAATTTGTCTGGCGTGACAAAAAAATACGATAGGAGTGTTTGATTATGGAATAAAATAGGATATATATCTAAGAAACTTACGATATTAATTTAGAATATTATCAAATATTTAATACTCAATTACTATATCGGAAATTGAAAAGAAACTCAAACAGATGGAACTCGAGAAGATGAAACTTTAATGAAAGCAGATGCATATAAATAACTTACTTCTTACTCAAATAAAAAGTGCAATATTAATACGTCTTTCTGATTGACATATAACGTTTCATTAGTATTTTTCAGTTAATATCTGACTCTTTTTTGTTAATTTTGTACAATTATTTACAAAATCGTTTTTGAAAATACTTCATAGGATATTTTACAACGCTTATTGCCCATTTCACGTCACCATTTTTGAAGTTTGTCAATTTCCAAGATTATGTAAAATCTTTTATTACAAAAAACTTTTTTTCCCGCATACGTTTTTCGTCACTTAAGCCTGTCTAACCTAAGATAGCTTTCTAACTTGTGTTTGCACATTTTTTTTAAATTAGAGATCATTTTATTTAAAAAATAATTTAAGAATAATTGCCAATGAAATAACAAATTTTCTTTGAAGATATCTGGTATTTTTATTTCTTGATATCACAGAAATTCTCGTAGAAATTACGCAAACTAAAATTCTGTGCGCAAAATTTATTTAAATGCAATACTAAATACCTTTATGAAAATCGAAAATTTGGCTTACAATAAAACTGCATGAATCAATTGAGGTAATAAATAAAAATGTACTTTTTAAAAATTTAATTTTTTTTGTTTATTAAAATGAAAAATCGTCTTCTTACCTTTACCAATAAATAAGCAGTTTTGACAAAAAGGCACCTTTAAATATCGTTCCACCTCGAGCACCAGCGCGCCGTGGCGCAAAGTGGAAAGATGAATCGAACATCTGAGGATTGGAAAGACCCCCTTTGATTCTTCTTCATCCCCTGTGCAACGACCGGCATGTCTCAAAGTGACGATGCAAGTGACGACGGCACGCAAAACTCCCAAAGCAGAATATCGATGAAAAGAGTCGGACGCATGCGTATTGGGACGCGAGATGAGGAGCCGTTGTATGGATTAAAGGCGGATTGTGATCGAAAAGTTAAACTGATGTAATAATGTGTCGCTGGAAATTGCGTTTTTAAGAGTTTCGCGAGAAGGTTGGAAGAAAACGGGATAAAAAAGGGCGCGGAGAAAATACTCCTTTCATGGAAGGGTTTTTAGAACCGGGAAAGCATTAGGTAAAGATAGATGCGTTTATATTTGATGAAAGAAGATATTCTTTCCTCTTCATTTTTAAAAGAATACAGTGTTGTTAATTTAGAAATCATATTACCTCATACTAAGTTACTTATGATAAACAGCATTATTAATCAATCAGTAAAGGACCATGAATTATCATAAACATGTTATTCAGATACATTAAATATTTAACTAAAAACGTATATTTGATATATTTTAATGAGTAGATGTCCTGTGAATGAAATAAAATAAAAATTATATGTTCTGTCGCTTTTAATGTTCTATGCCTCTGAGAGTAACATATCCCATTCCATCATTTTTGATGATAAAATATAATATGATTGAAAAATATATGAATAACATGTTCTATTCAATCAAGTTTAATTAGAAGTGTTTCTAGCACGAACTAAATAAAATATGATTAATTCGAACAATTTGAATGATTAATTATAATAGAAATGGAACAAAATACAATTAACATCTTCTGTAATTTACTTACAAAAGTAAAAATAATACATGTTATTTAATACTATTTTAATAATTAACTAATCTAGCAGGAAAGCTACATATATTCGATTACCTTTAAATCATTCAATGTACTACAAGTGCAACGAAATAAGAGTAATATATCCTAATCTAGTGGTCCCAGACTCAAACTGCATGCATGAGGTGCATGATCTGAATGCATCTGTAAACAGCTAACGAGTCGGACATTTTTTCTGCTAAAAAGAGAAATTTTTTCATCAACAAATAAAAATAAAAAAAAAATCTGAAAGCTTTCAGATTTTATATTACGCTCAAAGGGTCTTCTTTTTAACGTTTTGTGTGTTATTTTTATTTATTAAATATCATGTTCTTCGCACGTAAGCATAAAATTCCTTTCAACAGCAATATCCAAAATATTTAAAAAGAGACATCTGTAGAATTTCCGATACACAGTCTCGCGCGGTGTAGATAAATTTTTTTTTCATACAGTTTTGCCATTGCTCGCAGTCTTGGAGTTTGTTAATCAAAAATTCATTAGTTTCACAGATTTTGAAATCTATAATAAAACAAATTCCACATTCCAAATTTGGGCTTCCAGATGCCCATATTCTGGTGAATACGTACATTATTTAAAATGTGATGTCTCTAGGTACCGTTGTTTTATCCCAATGCAAGAAACTTACCTACATTTATGCAGATTCTTAATTATTTAATTTCTTTAATACAGGGCTCTAATATTTTGTGGCAACAATTTGAAAAGTGAACCGACGTTTAAAGTATTCAACGCAAAATGCCAAAACGAAATTAACAGCCCTTATGGGCTAACGTCCTTTGGGTTAATAATTTCACACGACCTCTAAATAGTGCTTCTTCCTCCAGTTGAAAATATACTAACTAGTGTAGTTTTGATATTATTTTTTTTTGAAGTGTGTGTTTCTAACCCTGTGTTTTTGTTCCCTAAAACGTCTTCTTAAAATTATGAATGACTTTATAACTAGAAAATTTTCGTAGAATTTCAAATGAAATGTTTGTAAGAAAAATGTTTTTTTTTCGTACAGTGTTGCCACTACTCACTTTGAAATCGTTGAGTTTGTTAATCAAGAATTCGTTAAATATTTACAAAATATGTAATAGATTATAAAACAAATTCCAAATCTGAGATTCCAGATGCCCATATTAGAGCGGAGGACTACGTTATTCAAAATTTGATGTCTCTAGGCACCGTTTTTTTTTCACAGCGTGAAAAACTTATTGACAATACATTCATGCAGATTCTTCATTATTTAACTTCTTTAAATAGAGTGCAAGGCTCTAATACAGGGTGCAACAGCGTTCATAGTAGGCTTTTAAAAACACATCCTAAAGCATTAACTATAATTTATTTATTACCTCTTATGTCAATTAATAGCTAAAGCTATGCCATTTACTAATGTGTAAGTCATTGTCCATTGCGTGGATTACTTTTTGAATATGATGCCCCTCTGCACAACACATTCATCTAGGCGGCGTTGGAAGCTTGCTATAACTCGGAGTAACGTATTCCCTGGGACATTGCCGACGGCAGTTCTGATGCGATCCTTCAACTCAGGAATGGTGGCACAACGTGTTCAGAAAACTTCTTGCTTCAGGTGGCCACAAAGGAAAAAGTTTGCACAAGAAATATCAGGTGAGCGAGGCGGTCATGGGTGGAAATGGAGATCTTTGTGCAATATTCTCCTGAATGAGCGATCGGACATATGCAAAGTTTGAGAATGACCACGAGCAGATATTTTTGGGCTACGCAATATTGCAGCACGAATATTTCCCACGGCTTCTGGTATCCGCACAGTTCTTTCACTTCTTCCCGGTTTGCCATTGCAAACAGAATCTGTTATTTGAAATGCACTTACCCACCACACAATAGTCCGTCCATCTGGAACTTTCCCATGACGTCCCAAGTTGAAACGTTGACGAAGTAGACGCTGGGTAGCAATAACACAGTAGTTATTCTTGAAAGAACTTTCAACAGCAAGAGCACGATGCTGCATTCCACCGATCCATATCACTGTCACACTCGAAGTAGCAGCTCATAAGTACACGAATGCAGCACGAGCTGGCGTGTATTCATGCAGTACGTCATTGTACTACGCAAGTAAAACTACGCTATGAACGCTGCCGTACGCTGTATTTGGTCGCAACAATTTAAAAAGTGATTCAGAATTTTATAATGAACCAACGCAAAATGCCGAAACGAAAGTAATAAACCTTGTAACGCCCTTTGGGCTAATAACACATTCTTTTAATAAATTAAACTGTAAGTAAACAGTTTTTTCTTTACATATTTTTTAATATACACTTTCGTATTGAAAGTTAGAAAATAATTTAGGAAAGAAACTAATGGAATTCTGTCTTCGAAACGAAAAGAAAAAACGAAATAAAATTCTAAACGTTAGGTAACATAATTCGCACTTTTTTCCAAGTAAGTAAGAGAAGTAATAAATATAACTTCAGATATGCTTTATAAATTTAATACATTAAAGGTGTAAAAAATTTCAGATTAATAATATTATATTTTAGATTAACACGTAATTTTATTACTGTCTTACTGAAATCGATAGATTAAAACTTAAGAACTGAGAACCATTGCTCCATTTGTTTTCTCTCTCTCACTCACTCAATTAAACGTTTTGAATTCATAAAGACAGATATTTACATGTCTAAATGAATCACAAAGTATTAAAAAATGCGTCTAAAATTCTAAAGCGTTAAATACTTAATATATAACACTCTTTGTACTCTGCATCTTTGCTAATAAAAATTTAATAAAATTTGCTCAATTTTTTGCTAATAAAGGTTTAATAAAATTAATGTATTAAATAACAATTTATAATTTTCGCAATAAAATTAATCAATTGTTCGAAATGCGCTGTAAATATGTAAAGCCAGACATGCATACTGTATTAAGCTGTAAGATATTTATTTAAACCAAACAGTTATTTTATGTTCAGAATCTAGATTGCTTAGTCAGAGCGTGTTCTATCTGTTGAAAGCCACGTTATCAGTTGAACTTCTAGGATAGTTTTCTATCTACGGCGTTGCTTTAATCTTGCTAATAGTGCTATCACTCAGGTGTAGTTTGAGCCAACTTGCGTGTTAAATATTTTTGTGTAATTACTGGATATTGCTTACTGGACATAACGATAAATCACTTAGCTCTGTTCAGTGTCTTGACTTAGAGTATGTGACTAAAAATAGTGAGACTCTGCAAAAACATAAGGCTCTAGATGCAAAATTTCTAAAAATCAATATACAAATAAGCTGAAAAGATTTTTAATAGTGAAAAGTAGAATGAAAATTTTACCGGCTTTTCTTTTTTTAAAACAATTACGACGTAAATTAATTTTCACACAGATATGAAACTGAGAAATATCCCTTTGTTAAAAGTTAAGTTTACTAAGTACTTTCTTAAGTTTTTAAACAGTTTCTATCGAATGAAAATTTTGTGATAAATGTATATTTAAAGTATATTTCTTGATCATATGTGCAGGGTGTTTTAAAATATTTTCCCCCTCTACACGTTCTTTTCATAGATGTTTAGATAAAAAGGCTTTGGTTAATAGCTTGCTTCTCTACATGTTTATTTTTCTTGGATTACGCTGCCAATCAATATATATAATATTTTCTCCCTCCATTCTGCATGCCTTCTTGTGTAACGGTAGCACACTCGGCGCATATTCGAGAGGTCCAGGTTCGAGTCCCGACGAGAGCATTGCCATTTTTCCTGTCTCCTGCTTCAAAATAACCTAGTGATTCTACAAATATCTTGCTAAATTACTTAAATGTTTTATTCCAAAGCTTCAAATATTGAATTTTCTAGCTCAGTGGTCTCAAGTTCAAAATGCGTGCTATCCGAATGCGCAGTATCAAAGCAGCTGAATGGCGAATTTTTTTAAAAAAATTCTGATTTATACAGTACATGGCTTCCTTTTAGGGAATATTAAATTATACGCACTTTTTCTTGCATTTCATTTAAACTTCTTGGATTGAATTAACTCTACTTCGTCGATAGCGCATAAAACACAATAGAATAAATGCACTCTTTAAAATCCACTATATTTGTTTATCACAACGATACTCTGGCGCTAGAGTCACTTTTCAGCGTTACGTCTCAATCACTTTATAACTCAGAATGCACAAAATTTATATCATCTGAAGAATTATCTGATCATCGCCACATGTCCTATTCAAATACTATAATAAATCTAAAACGATGTATAAAAGGAAATAAACAAACGGAAAAAAAGAAACAGTTTTTCACAGACGATTCAGTATTTCTCATTCAATTAATTCAGTTCTCACTTCGTGACAAAGCAAAAATACATAAAATCTCAAAATAGCTATAAAAATTACGAAACAAATCGTAAACGCTTATTTCCTCGAATAAATTCCAGAATGGATTAAGCATGATTTAATTCGCAAAAATAAGGCTTTATCTTTGTTGTTGCGAAATTTAACGATAACAGATGGGCAACAAATCCACTATTCTGTTAAGTTTCAAATGTAAACAAACATGGCTGCTATGGTAAAGAAATTAGGCTTAGCCGCACTTACATAACTTTTAAATTGCTGATTAATTCTACAAATATTGCAAACAGATTTACTAAAGGCATAGAAACCTTGAACGGAAGATAAGAACAACATAATTCAATCATTTTTAATAATCAACATAATTCATTCAAGTAAAAAATGCACAATTTGCAGACATATAAGGATAAAGAAACTGAGATCACTGAGCCGAGTAACCGATTGGATATATATTGCAGACTTCTGGTGCGGCCGATTGCAAAATGGGAGGTGCACATCTATGTAGATATTATAGCAGTCCTATATACAATTTATCAACGTTCTGAGTCTACTCGTTTTTGAGTTATGTGAGATACATACATATATACGTACGTATGTACGCACAGACGCTACGAAAACTTGTCTTCAGAATACATTTTAAATCAGTTTTATCCTTTTCTTGGGGAAAAAGAGTCCTTTATTTTGTTCTTACGTACAGATGTCAGCCAAAAACATCGTTAAATTGCGTTCGATAGTGGTTAAAATGGATATTTTCGTTGAAATATGGCAACCGAAATTTTTAGCGATTACAATACTTCCTTTTTACTTCGTACAATGAAGTAAAAAAGAAAAACTTGGAATTTATGTTAATTTTCTGTCCTAAATCTAAAGGTTGGCACGTGCAAGAAATTATTATTTCCTTCACTTTGTAATTCAATCTTATTGAGGCCTAAATGTAAAATTTTAAATCATTTATTTCAAATCAGTCTAATATATTGAATTACTCATTAATTAACTCATTAATTACTCATTAATTAAATTAAATAGAAAAATTACAAAAACTTTCCTGGTGGGATAAAACTTAAGAATAAATAATGACTACACATTACCTTTATTTTAGTTATTGAATTTTTTATGCATATATAAAAAATAGATATATTTGTAATAATAAAATTATTACAAACTTCTCTATTTCTTATTACAGCTTTCACCTACAGAATCTCATGGGATTTCATTCTTGATAATTATAGTAACATTGGATAAAAATTGCAAGAAACTCCTTTATCATAATGTCATATTGATAGAAACTATATTTATCACGAGAATCGAATGTAGATTCTCGTCGGTCAGCCTTTTTATTTTAAGCTTATGTTTTGAACTGTGGAGAAACATTGCTCTCATACAAATGCATTTCCTAACGAGGTGATTATTCTTTTTGGAAAAATTCGTAATCGAGGGTACAAGTACGCAAAAAGCTTTATCAGATCGCTACTTTCATTTCTTTGAATAAGATTTATATTAATGTGTAAATTAATTAGCTCTACTTGTACATTTTCTAGGGCGTTACTCATGTTCCTAATGAAAATAATGTAAAACTGGATTCAAATAATTAAATGCTAAGCCTTTCTTTAAATTCTTGCCATAATTGTTGATGCCATGATAATGCTAATTAAGTTACAGGAAATGTATTCGCGGACAGCATAAAATTGCTTCATATGTCAAATGTGACCCGCGGGCTGCCGATTTCAAACCTCCGTTCTAGCTGACACTTTGCTCCAGTAGGATGAAGATTTCGTTAAATCCGCTAAATCTATCAGAAAATCGTAAATAACATGTTTTCCAGGAGGTGGATAGCTACATTCGCTATGGCCTGCCAGAGACCTAATCTCTCAATGTGACAATATGGGATATTATTTAACATCATAAATAGCAACAAGAATACCGGGTAATTGAATACTTAAAAGGTACCGCTAGGGATGCGTTTATAAAAATGATACACATTACTCAATGAAATAATGTATTTAGAGAGATACTATAGATAAGAAACTTACAGTATGAATCTTAAACACTATCAAAGTATTGACATTCATTTGCTATTTCAGAGTTCGGAAAAGTCAAATAGATAAAATATTAAAAGTTAATATGATAAAAAAAAGCAGGCAGATGTAATTCTTATATACAGGGTGTTTATAAATTCGCGGACTCATTTTGATGCTTAATAACTCATAAAATAATGAAGATATAAACAAACTTATGACATTTATTGATGGAATAACTTATATATTTTCCTTTTCAGGTTTGAATAACTTTATTTTTGTAAATATCGTCTGCGCGTGTGGTTAATTTCAGATAATTTCATTTTCCAGTCTAAATATCTGTACTTTTCTAAATATCGTCTGCTTATTAAGTGCATTTTTCTCTCTTTTGTTTTTGGCAACTATTGCCTATTATTATAGGCCTAGGACGATGGCCTTTGCAACAGATATGCTAAGGAGCATAGAAGATGATGCTGAATTTCTGAAGGGCATAATATTCTCCGACGAAGCATCCTTTCATCTTTCTGGCATTGTCAATCGCCATAATGTGCGCATATGGGGATCAGAAAACCCCCATGAATACCGTGAGGCACAAAAGGATTCCCTAAAGGTTAATGTGGAGTGTGGACTAATGCACGACCGAGTCACTGAGCCTTTCTTTTTTACAGAAAAGACGACGGTCTCATCAGTCGTATAGTTAGACATGTTGGAAAACTTCGTATTTCCACAACTAGAAGAGCTTCAGCCACGTGTCTTTTTGAACAAGATGGCGCACCACCTCATTGGGGTTCCACCGTTCGTAGTTCTTTGAATGACCATTTTACAGAAAAATGGATTGGGCGAGGAGGTCCAATTCCTTGGCCACCCAGATCACCTGATATAACCCAGCTGGACTTTTTCCTTTGGGGATTTGTAAAGGACAACGTTTACAGGAGGAGACTGTCGAACATGGATGACCTAAAAGCCAGAATTACAACCGCAGTAGCCTCTGTAGATACCGAAATGCTTGCCGGTACCTGGCGTGAAATTGAATATCGACTTGATATTCTCCGTGCGACGAAGGGGGCACACGTGGAAGTTCATTGACAAGGGTCATGAGACTTTTTGACTCTATCTAAGCATTTATGTTATTAATTTTAATCTATCTTTATTATTTTATGAGTTATTAAACATCAAAATGGGTCCGAGACTTTATAAATACCCTGTATTATCACTCAAATAAACTTTAAAATATTTAACTTTTCCTTCTGACTGATGCCATCAATATTGCTTAGTTAATATCTGACTTTTTTTAGTTAATTTTGTACAAGTCTTCGCAAATCCATTTTTAGTTAATATCGGACTTTGTTCAGTTAATTTTGTAAAATTGTTCATATAATCATTTTAGTTAATATCTAACTTTAATCTGTTAATTTTATACAATTGTACACAAAATCCTTTTTAGTTATTATCTGATTTGCTTAGTTAACTTCGTCCAACTATTCAAAAAAATCCTTTTAGTTAATACCGTACTTTGTATAATTCTTTTTGTACAATTGTTCACAAATCATTTTTAGTTAATATCTGACTTTGTTTAATTCTTTTTGTACAATTAATTGTTCACAAAATCAATTTTAGTTAACATTTGACATTGTTTAGTTAATTTTGTGCAATTGTTTACAAAATCATTTTTTTTCACAGAATAACCCAAAGTTTTGTAAACATTTTTATGTTTCTTTATAACTTTCAGTACATATTCACGGTTTACAATGTTATACATTGCCATTTTCAAAGTTTGTCATTCCAAGAGTACATTAAAGTTTCATATTGCAAGACTTTTTTCAAGGTACTTTTTAGTAACGTGTATTAAATTTAACATTTACCGACTATGAAACTTAAACTGATTTAAAAGGACCTACGATTTTCCCATTTTACGAACGTGCTAACGGCGAACAAATATAGCAACAAAGCTTGCATTTCGTTAATAACTTCAGTAAAATCTGTGCTAAGTACACGACTGCTTCTAAAAGTACGCATTTTTAGTTTTGATAGTTTATGGTAGTTTTGAGAATACAAACGAACATCTGCGTTGAACATACCGAGTCAGATTCTCTAGACCTAGACCATCATTCTCCCCCCCCCCAAAAAGAAAACAGAACCATTCGGAACCTTGGGATTTGGTGTAGTTCCATCATAATATGTGAACAATTCAAGAAAGACAACTAAACGCGTTTTCTAATTGTTTCGTTAATTTAAAACGCGCTTCTTAATAAGAATACTTGCTTTAAAGAATTTTTTCACTCATCAAAACTGTTTCATTCCAAAATAGAACAGAAAAATTTGATCTCTTTAATACAGTATCAATAAACTGCATTTAAAGTTACATCAATTTAACGTATTATCTATGTACATAAAGAAATAAATCTGTGTGTTTGTCCTCTAATAACTCAGTCAGTACTATAGATATCGTTACGAAACTTTCTACAATTCTTTTCTAGGTGCTGAAAAAGGTCGACGTCCAATTTTTTCAAAAACGAAAATCTGAAAGGTTTCATATTTTAAATTACGCCCAAAGGGGCGTTTTTTTAATACTTTGTGTGTTACCTTTATTTATTAAATATCATGTTCTTCGCACTTAACCCATAAAATTCAGTTAAAGAACAATATCGCAAAATAATTTTAAACTGAACATATCTTTAGAATTTCCTATATACACTCTTACGCACTGAAGATAAAAATGTTTTTTCTGTTCAACATTGCCATTGCTCACTTAGAAATCCTTAAGTTTGTTAATCAAAAATTCGTTAAAGTTTTACAAAATATGAAATCGATAATAAAACAAATTCCAAATTTCAAATTTTGGCTTCCAGATGCCCATATTCGCAGCAGGATTACGTCATTCAAAATTCGATGGATCTAGGTACCGTCGTTTTATCACAATGCGAGAAACATTCATACGTTTATGCACATTCTTCATTATTTAATTTCTTTAAATACTATAATACAGGGCTGCAATATTTGGTGGAAACAGTTTGAAAAGTGAACCAACATTTAATGTTTCCGACGCAAAATCGCAAAACGAAAACAATAGTCCTTCAGGGACAAAATCCCTTTGGACTAGAAAGCTAAAATCAGAGATTTTAATTAATTAAAAACTCGGAAAAACGATCATTTTTCGCCCTCATTTTTCCGAGTGGCAACAGTCTCGCAAGCTGGAGATGAAAATCTGCTTTATTTCGAAAGTTGTTGCCACTGCTTGCTTTCAAATCCTAGAGTTTATTAATAAAACATTTCTAAGTTTTAGATGAAATAAAAATAGCATTGCGAAACATTATATACACTGTTCCCGATTCCAAAAATTCGTGGGAAGGCATTTTGACTATTCCCATCTTCGTACGTCTTTAATCAGCCGAGATGTTAATTGAAAACTCTGAAAACACTCATTTTCGCCCTTATTTTTCTGAGTGGCAAAAGTCTCGCGTTTTGGAGACAAAAATGCTTTATTTCGAAGTGTTGCAACTGCTCGCTTTCAAATCATAGAGTCTGTTAATCAAAAATCTGTAAGTTTTACAAAATCTATATATACAAATATATATACAGAAGAACGTCTGTTTGTGTGTTTGTTTGCATTATTGATGTCTGATCAATTATGATCCATTTTTTGCCACATTTAACCGACTAAAATTGAATATAGGTGAAATATTGGAAGGACCTTGAGCTTTTACGACCATTTGATTAGAAAGACGAAAATCATTAAAAACTGCGTGCCATTGTTGCTGATATAATGAAAAAGAATTACCTTATTTTTCTATCGAAATTTTTTATGTCGGCTCCATATCGCATCAGATTGAAAAATGTATGACTATGAATCGTTTTTTTTTCCATCGTTATTAGAGAAGGATTACGGCGGTATCTTTTTGTCTGTCGTTAAATGCATTGCTCTCATTCTAACTTAACTGGCATCGGGAACTTCCGCTAGTTAAAAATAAAATAAAGATTTAAATTATTAAGAAAAGTTTTATAGTTTCAGAATAGTTATAAAGCAATTACAGACTAATTGCATTTTAAAACTAAATTAATAATTTTATGCGATACAGAAATGCAGCACTCTGTAAACTACTTATTTGTGAGGCCACGTAGAAGATAAATTAAAGATCTATTGCTTCACAAAATAATAATATTTGCTAGATCGTATGGATGATAGACATTTAGTAGTTTAACGTAACGACCCACTACTTTTAGAAACTTTTCTTTAAAAACTTTATTAACAACCACATACAAAATAATAAAAAGCAGCAACAGTGCCCTTAAAATTTAAAAACTATCTAAAATGGGCGCCAGACATCAGAGATAGCAGTTCACGTTATTACGATTTATTGTTGTTTAAATATGGCGAAGCATACATGAGCTGTCTGTCTTACTTTTATTAAGAAGAAAATACCGTGGAGGATTTTCTGAAAGAAACTGCTTGATATTCAAGTTACATACTGGTAAACCACATTAAAGATTAATTATATTAACTCTAATTTTTCATTACCCATCTAAAAATTCTTATTTTTTATTATTTAATTTAAAAACGCGTGTTGTTAAGAAGTAACTTTACTGCAGTTCTGTAATTAAATTCAAGTTATATGGATTTATTTATTGCCAAGCGATACCTAAATACTGCATAGGATCATCCATTTCTGCTTTCCTCTTGCACAGAAAACCTACGTCAAAAAGGATATTTATCTCTACTTAGAACACGTAACTCAGAATCACAAATCCAGAAATATGTATACATCAACAAAACATTCACCTGATTCAAGAATATTATTCAAGTCGTCCATGTTTTTTTTTCAGACGCTCCTTTCACAAATAATAATGCGTGGCTAGCAAATCCATGGCGCCCGTAAACGTGCGCTGGCATAATTGCCGTAATAAATCTGTCATTCTGAATGGGCATCTAATTTGAGGTAGCGGGGAAATGCATGCTGGGATTGCCACCTGTAGTTGTGCGGAAAAAAACTT